>JAOTRS010000001.1:26274480-26286265 GCA_028565755.1 Dinotopterus cunningtoni | reverse complement strand
TTTATTATTTTGTCCAACTTAAATATTTAGCTGATATTTAGTACATTTCATTTTGAATCATTTATTATTTATGTTTTTTTTTTTTTTCATTAAGAAAATGCTAGCTAGTTAACATCCATGTACACAATGACAAGCAAAACAGATGTTATCCGTTTGTTAGCATTCTAGCTAACCGTCCTTATGACGTAAACCCCTACATTATACCTTTAATATTTATTTATATAAACACATATATTTATTTTATTTAGCATTTTTTAAATTATTATTATTTTGTACACGGAAGGAGGATGCAGGAGGAGAGCAGACATGGCAGCAGCAAATAAGGGACACTCATTATTACTCACACCACCATCCTGGAAATGATCCACGACACCATGATGAGGACCGCTTCTAGTGATGCTTTACTGATCCCCGGAAATCATCGCCATTCCCACCACCAGAAATAACGCTGGCTCGAATCACTCACGGATATACCTGTTCAGCTTTACACCAACATCTCGCCTGTTCATTCACTCAGACCTGTTATACGGCATATACATGCCGGTCCTGTCCTAAATCACCTTCTACGCCCTATAGAGGTGCACTATATAGGGTGTGAAATAACGGTTTGCACGCGATGCGTAGCGCACTATACATAAATAAGAACTCGATTTGAGATCAAATCTTATTTTTAAAGGGGCCGCAGTCGTTTTAATCAATTTGTCCTTAATATGAAGAAAAAGCTTGTTAATCTGTAATTATACAAATATATATATAAAAAGTAGAATACATAAATACCCCTCACTATCAGGGCATTGGTGTGTATACAGTAGGTCAGTGGTAGGTTTCTCGCCTGCTATGCAGAAGGCCCAGGTTTGATTCCCACTCAATGCCCCAACCCCAGGCACGGGATGCAGCGCCGGTCCCAAACCCGGATAAAATGAGAGGGGTGCATCAGGAAGGGTGTGACTTGTGCGCGGCTTGGATGTTCTGCTGTGGCGACGCCTAGACAGGAGCACCTCCAGGGTCCGGGTTCAATTCTCACCCCAGCTTGATGGGTTTCCTCCGGGTTCCTCTGGTAGCACTCCTCCCACAGTCCAAAGACTGTGAATGATCAAGGGGGTGTATGTGTGTGTCCCCTGGGATAGGCTTCAGGCCCTCCAGGTATACAGGACAAAGTGAGCGACCTGAATGAAGACTGAGATCTGAGGCTTGGATTTGATTTTTGTATTTTGACACCTGATCATTACATCCATAGTAGTCCATCGGTGGCGGTATGGTGGCTTAGTGGTTTGCATTGTCGCCTTGCACATCCAGGGTCGAAGTTCGACTCCAACCTTGGGTCTGAGTTTGCATGCTCTTCCCGTGCTTTGTGTATGTAGCTTATCACAAACTATACAACAGGACCCAATGTACTGTATATAACATTAAATTGGATTATGTTGCTTTTGTTTGTTTCATAATGTTCAAGGGTGAGTCAAAATTGATTTGGACTTATAAGTTATATTAAAACGTCTGTTGGTCTTAGCAGCACTTTCCATTCAAGGCTACTGTCTCCAAAGTCACTGCTGTGTAACTGTGAAAGCGTTACATCAGTTCATTTGTAACTGCCGTGCGAGCAAAAATGGATGCCCCACTTGTGATTTGCATGAAGGAAAAGCAGCGTGCATTGATTAGTTTTTTGTGGTCTGAGGCCAGAGTGTGGAAAATGTTTTACTTAATTATTTAATCAATCAATCAGAGGGCACACACAAACATGCACTACGGGCAATTTTGGAAAACTAATTAGCCTATTCTGCATTTCTTTGGACTGTGGGAGGAAACCGGAGTACCTGGTGGAAGCCTAATCAGGAGTCTAATCAGGAACACAATGCGTGAAATGGTAATCCACCCTGGTTCTGGTATAAACTTCATAGTTCAGGACAGAACTATAAACCTAAAGCAGTGAGGTAGCAAGGCTACACTATAGAAGAAATAAAGATTTAATTATTTCTCACATGTACTTTACAGCAGAGTAAAATGATTTATTTATTTTTATTTCTTGCATATTCCAGTTAGGAAGCCTGGGTCAGAGTGCGGGGTCAGATAGGATACAGCACCCCGGCGCACATAGGGTTGAGGGTTTCTGCTTTGCATTCAAATTAAAGGTATTTAGTCGGAACACACTAAAAGAATAAACAACTTCAGCCTCGTCTCTACCACACCTGTAACACACGTCTGATTACCATAGACATGAATGTCAACATCCACTCCTGTTCTAAGGAATAACAAATGTTTTCAAAAGCTATAATTTGTCTTGTGGCGGCATGGTGGTGTAGTGGTTAGCCCTGTTGCCTTGCATCTCCAGGTTCCAGGTTCCACTCCCGCCTCGTGGTCTGTGTGCATGGAGTTTGCATGTTCTTCCTGTGATTGGGTTTCCTCTGGGTGCTCCGGTTTCCTCCCACAGTCCAAAGACATGCAGATTAGGCTGATTGTTGTTTCAAATTGCCTATAGTGTATGAAATTGCCTATAGTGTCTGTCCAGGGTGTACCCCACCTCGTGCCCTAAGTCTTCTGGGATAGGCTCCAGGCCTCTCGTGACCATGTATACAGGATAAAGCGGTATAGAAGATAAATGAGTGAGTGAATGGGTGAGAATTTGTCTACAGGCAGGAGGGCGAAGTCACTGAATAAAATGATTTACATTAAACATGCCAGTCAAAAGGGCACCTGGAGATGCACTGGTTTGCACTGTCACCTTCCAGATCAGAGATCTCCAGTTTAATCCTGAGTTCAGGTCACTGCCCTTGTGCGTTTCCTCCAACATACCATGATGTGGATTGGTTATGTTAAACTGGTCCTTGTTGTAAAGGTGTGTGTGTGTGTGTGCGTGTGTCTGCATCCAGAATGTTTCTCCATATCCCTAACAAAGTTAACAAATCTTATTAATAATTCAAGATACATTTGTGCCTGTTTAATAGGCTGAGGATTGATGATAAAACTAAAATATTATCAAAGAGACATAAAGACTGGAATATATAACATGGGTTAAGGGATTTAGGAACAGATGGATTAAGATGTTTTTTTAAATGCTTGGTAAAAAGGGAGGTTTTTCTTCAAAAGATAAATTACGGGCTGTCTTTGCTTGTCACAGTTTTTTATTTCATTAGCAACCTAGGTCACTAAAACTTAAGTGTTCACCGACATACACTACCTGGCTAAAATAAAAGGAGTTTTCGGCCAAGATTTCATTCAATCCCCTTACGTGGCTTTATATGCTGTGGTAGCCAGTTTATATGTCAAAATAATTCCTTATGCTCAGGGAAGAAAAACTCTGATGTGATAACCTGGTCATTTAGTTCATCAGCTGACTTTATTTTATTTCCACATAATGTTGTTAAACCCAGATCATAACACTGTCTCCAGAGCTTTGTACAGTGGGCACTATGCACGATGGGTGGCATCGCTTCTCGTGCTTCTCTTCTTACCCTGATGCGCCCATCTCTCTGGAATAGAGTCAATCTGGACTCTGAACACATGACCCTTTTCCTTCGCGCCAAAGTCTAATCTTTATGCTCCCTATAGCAAACAAGTCATTTTTGTTAATGATGAGTCTGACTAAAAAATGTTTTTTTTTTTTATTTTTTTATGAACACACAGTTCTCATCTCATTGTGTGTATGCAAATGCTCTTACTTTTAATATTAAACATAGCTGTTTTTTACTCTTGATTTTTTTTCCATGCGGCGATCCGCCCACATTTTTTTCCACAAAGTTGACGGTTCAGCATTATCCTTCCAGGTTTTAAAATGTCATTTCAAATGTCCTTAGTTGTTTTCTTTGCTTGACGCAGCTCAATAATTTAACTCTTCTAAAATGGCAAGGTTGTATGTATAGCTAAGCAACATACCTACTTGTTACTGTCAGATGTTTGATCTCTACCCAATTTCCTATTAAATTTTTAATGACATGCGGAATCTAGAGCTATACCTGGAGTTATACACAATCCACAAAAAAAATTAAGAACCAAACACAAATTCCTATAAATAAATAAAAGTGTCTAATTTAAGAAAAAAAGAAAGAAATCCCTCAACTTTTTTTGTAAACTTTATTTTGGAAAAATCATACACACAGCTAAGATCAATACATATTGATACATATTAATGACCAGCAATTTATAACTGGAATTCTTAATATTTCAACAAACATTTCTTAATGCCAGCCTAGCGTTCATCAGTGAATCAAAATTGCCTAAAGGCCTATAAAAAAAGGAAATAAGACCAAGATGATTTTATTTTAGTTGAAATTATAAACTAAAAATACAAAACTTTGGTCTAGTTCCATTCAAAAACTCATGTCCACCTCAACCATATTTTTTTTCCTTTTTTTAGACATCCTTTTACCTCTTTCACACAGAGCTGAAAAAAAAAAAAAACCCAGTGCTCACATTTACTCAGGAGAAGCTGATCCGTTTTTTTTTTTTTTTTTTTAAGATCCTTCGGCTTCTTAATAAACAGTCTGACAAATGTTCCACATTTAGAATAACAAACAGACACATTTTAGATACAGAGAAAAATGAACAGAGTCGTAAAAAAACAAAACAAAACAAAAATAAAAATGGTGTTTGTAACACTGATGAAGTGCGTCCTTCATCCTAGGCCGAAGCTGACAGACGACTCAAATTCAGAGCGTGTTCTGTGAGCACACGGCACTCGACAAACTCATTTTAAGTGCCCATTAACACAGTCTCTCTGCAAGTGGAACTATGAACGGGCCAGCTTCATCTCGTGAGCTTTCAGTGTTCCCACTGCGTCCTTCACAGCGTGGTAGATGATGTTCTTCACCTGCGAGAATCAGACATAACTGTAAATGACATTTAAGAGAGCTCGCTTTGCGTTTATGCTTTAGAAATCTCGAAAGCGCGCAAACCTGTAGCTTGTCCTCGTGGTTAGTGTGTGTGGTGGAAAGATGCCGGAACTCCTGCGTCAGTCTGAAGCAGTGTTTCACGTGCTCGGGTGAGACGAAATCCTCCGCTACCTTAATACAGCTGTACAGGTTGTGCACCTGGAGGGACACACACACACACAAACACATGTAATGTAATGTTTAATACAAAAATAAAATCGTATATCTATATAATACATAAATGTACATCTCTAATACAATCTATGTACACATATAATAAAACTGTGAAGTTGGTGCGTCTGTACATTGAAGATATTTGCGAAAACATAATTTGGGGGGGGACGTAAGATGAGTAATAGAGCACATCAAGATGGTTTTTGAAATTTTTGTCTGTTTGTCTGTCTGTTTGTGCACGCATCACGTAAAAACTACTGAACAATTTTTTTAATGGGGTTTTCACATGTGTATTTGTCTGAGCCTGAGGTAACATATAGGCTTCGTTTCATCGCAATCACCCAATGGGAAGAGAAGATATGCTACTTTGAAATTTAAATGCAAAACGCCATTATATCATAAAAAAAAAAAACAACAACCATGGAAAAATTATTAGTTAATTTCAAAATTCAACAGATGGCGCTGTACATTTTTAAAAACGCGCTTATGAGTCTACAATTAAATCCCACGTGGGCACCTCTAGTCTTAAATATAACCTTTTAATTCATCAATCTTCTGTTACAAACATCAGTCCAGTAGGTGGCGATGTTGCACCAACCACACATTAACTGAAAATAAGACGTAACGCTTTCGTGAGAATTTGCAGAACATGGAAGTGCTTTCTATTTTCTGTAGAATATTTTACACCATTCCATGTGTCAATCGATTCTGAAATAAAAACTGACCCATCGATTCGATAAACAATAACCCAAAAAGATTGATTAAATTGCGTAATCAAATGCATCCGCTCTATACTTAAATGGTGAAATACTGGATTTGACCCATCATTATGCTCCTTAGGGGTTGCTTTTTTCATCTTAAACATACTAGCCTTTTGCTTGCTTCCTGTCATTAGACATTTTTTAAGTTCCTGAACTTATTTTAGTATTTGAAAGCGATTTGATCTGACACAAAGGTGCTCTTTGCTGCCACATTCGGATACCTTGTACAGAGGAAATGCAGAGAAAACATTCTATATACTGAAATGACACTGTGCAATTCATCAGCATCAGTCATTTGCCAGAGTAATAAAAAAAAAAAAAAAAAAAAAAGTGAATTTCGCTCTTTATATTAAAGAATACAGTGTAACGGTTCAAGGTGGGGTTTTTTTTCGTCCACTTTGTCTTTAAGCGGATGTCGGACGCTTACCTGATGAGGCGCTCCAGCTGGAATAAACACGGCATCCCCCAGGAACTGGATGATGGACCAGCCCTGAACTCCGTACTCTTCGTACAGGCGCCGGCGCAACACCTGGTCCAGATACCAGCTCTGGTCGTGGATGGGGTCGTGGTCTGGAGGGTTCTCCTGGCCCTGCTCCTCTCCCACCTTAAACACAAACAGATTGAAACGGTTCATCAGTATGATGTATCGAATGATGTAATCCAATTAACTGGATGCAGCATTAGTGACCAAACAGCCGTCAGATAAGGCTTCTGCATGTTGGTGTGGCCGTTAATAATCACAAGCGTGCGACCTATTCCTCGTCACTGAAATGTGCTGCCAGCGGTAACTTCTGAGAAAAATCTTTGCAGCGGCTCTAGTAATGGCGTGCAAAGAGAACCTGGTCATTTGTCAAAATAAAATCTTTTTTAAAATAAAATATCGTTCAGACTCAGATGATAATTAAATATTTCCGTTTTATGTATTTATTGTGCGGCCCGGTACCATTTGGGTTGGGGACCACTGCTGTAGTGTATTGTAGTGTAATAATTCACCGTCACAAGCCGTGTTGTTTTTCTCTACGGTCTCTTTGTGTTCTCTCTAGAGTACTGATACAGTATAATATTTTTATATGGAATTTTAGCTTTGAATTTTACATTAATATTTATATTACAAAATTAGCAAACTTAACAGTTTAGAGCTAAAACACGTGGACAATTACAATACATGTTGGCACGAAAAATAGCCATAAAAAAATTGCTGAGGATATTTGCTTCCGCAAAATTCAGGAGGGTTTGGTGTTCAATTATTAGTTAGGTTCTATGGGAAAAGGATGATCGTCATCAAAATGGTCCAAGGATTTTACTTTTACTTTGTCGTTTGTGATGTAAATCAATTAGAAATAAATTTCAATTACATCAATTTTGAAAACTTGCTTTTAAGGGTTCACATCACTCAAATCACTCTACAGTGGAGGCCGAAAGTATTAAGACGACATTTAACATGATTTTTTTTGTTTATTCTATTCTATTCAAATAAATTGCAAACTTGTAATTTAGCAAGCAATGACTGAGTAATCTGTGTACTGCCAGATCCAGCAGGTTTTTGAACAATAAAGGACTTTTATACTAAATACTGATTGTTGTATAGCAATTTAATTGTGCAAAATGAATTATTCTTATCTTAATCGTCATCTTTTTAAAATTTATGATTGTCATTTAAGCATTAAATTTTACTTTTGCCTCAGTACAACTGGCCACCAGTGCATGCATTTCGATCCTCAGTTTAATGACGGTTGCCATAGTTACACAGCAGCACCAGGATACAAGTCAGCTCGCTTCCAATTATAAGATGAAAAAGAAGCAAGATACACATATATAAAAACACAAGTGTTAAATGAAGTTAAAGCAATGTTTTGCTCATCATTCTTTCTATTTCGCATTTTACAGGCTTAAAAAAATTAGTAGAAACAAAAAAAAAAAAGATTTTATTTGTAAATTTAATATAAATGATTTCAGTTCTCCGTTCCATGTAGTCGCTCAAATTTCTTTATTCATTTTGTCCACAAACCACGAGCGCTTTCAAAATAAACCACTCAAAATAAACCACAATCCATTTTTATCTACTGGGTTTTTCCCTCCGATTGAGCCCAGATTGTTAAGACAAGGTCGGTTTTCACGGTCCGTTCATGCGTTACCTTGCGTAGGAGCTCACGGATTTTCTCCGCGTCTTTTGCGGCGTAGATGTGCCAGAGCGCCCCCGGCTTCTCCTTGGCCTCGTACACCCTCCTCTTCGTCATCTCGTCCACGTCGCCCTCCTCGATGGTCATCGACACCTCTGCAGTCATAAAGTGGTCAGTGCGACACAGAACTAAGTGTACAGAAATCTGCTTTGTCTTGTCTAACACTGAGCTGAGCTGATGTGATGTCTGACAGAATGCTGGAGTAACAGTGACTTTCTTCACCGGCACAATTTCCCACGCAAACACGCAGGCTAAGTGCTTGACTGAATTACAGTAATGGTGATTCACTTACAGGAACCTTATTAAGTGACTGAGACGGGCTTAATCTGAGGCATGAGCTCAACGTTAAATATGATCGGAGACAAAAAAGACAGAGAAGCTAATAATGAACCCTTGTAGAAATACACTGTGTGCACTGGTGTCTCATTAATAAAAGCTATAAACCTGCTGAAAAATCTTTACTAAAAAAGGCAGGGAAAAAAAATACTCTCTCAAAAGATCCATCCTATTATATCCATCCTAGATCCTATTATATATAACAGAAACTAAAATCCACATGAATGAATAAAGACAGAAGAAATGAGTAAAGCTGAGACTGAGATATACATCCACCCAAACATAAGAAATTTAATCCATGACTGTATTAATGTTTTTCTATCGCAGATCTACACCACACTGACTGAAAGCTGAAAGGGAGTATGAGATCATCCACGCAGTACCAGGCACAGCCATGTGTTGAAAAAATGTGATGTTTTTAAGGCAGTGCAGATCTGACCTACTTTGTTCGGTCACATGAAAGTGAGAAGAAGAAGAAAAGGAAGAAGAAAAAGCAGCAGCAGCAGCAAAAGATATGGAGCGAGAGTGTGTCCTTGACCTTATTTTCTTTATCAAGGAGCATTAATCTACATCTAGGTGGTGTCTCAGATATCGCACTAAACACATCCTGGTTAGCGAGGGGGAAAAAATAGTCATGTGATGTGTTAGGATCAGACCTGATTGTTAATTATTTTGTTTTAACAACATGCTTTAAAGTTTCTCAACTCTGTTGAAGTGCTAAACTATCTAAATCAGATTTAACTTTTAAACACTGGTGACTTTTTCCAAAAACTGGTGAATTAAAATACTACCAAAAAGAAATGTAAAATCACCGATATGGCAATGAGTAGAATGAGCTTTGCATTAGAATGATCTTATGAATCTTTATGATAAAACTGGGACTAAAAACTTTCCTGAGTATCAGAGTTAAAATTGAATTTCTGCAATGCGCTCTCCTTAAACATTTTAACTTTTTAAATACCAGCACGTGACGTGCTACCAAGTTATATCCCTGGACGTCATATTCAAGGGAGTGTAACCGAATCCGGGTCTTTTTAGGACACATTGCAATTCATGTAAAAAAATTTATAAATAAAAAAAAAAAAAATTTCACATACACCACCACAGTCGACTTTCCCCTCCATCAAGCGCAAAAGAATAAATGTTAACAAGAAAGTTAGTCTGAAGCATCATGCCTATGAGTGAAACAAAGGAAACAAGGAAAAAAAAAAAAAAAAAAGATGCACAGACCTTTATATCCAGCGGGGTCTGCTTCTGTGAATGAGAAATTGTGCCACAATCAAAAGAAGCAAGACCCTGAGCACCTGAGCTAACAGCCACCAGGTGGCGACTTTCAGGATGCTCTTGATCTACACGTCAATTACAATTTTTATTTATTTATTTTATGAAAAAAAAAATGTAAAGACGCTTATCGGCTAAAAACCTGCTGATAAAAGCTAAGCAATTTGATTCCTGCTGCTGTTAAGGATTGTATCAACAAGAGATTGGCTGAGTAATACTAACACTGAGCAATCAGTTCAGGTTTTGCAGGAGAGCTTGACAAAACACGGAGACCAGGGCCCTGTCCGTCACAGAATCGAAATAAACGAATAAATGTCTTCATGAATATTTTATAATTTGCCATGTCAAGTCCTCAATTTTAAACAATTACATACATACATATAATTAAAGAACACTAGATGGGAAAATTATCATAATCTCAATTAAGCAATCTGATCTTACAGACTTTTTTTCTCTAAATAGCGAGTGCAAAAACAGTTTTAAAAATCGGAATTAATCCAGAACCGTTTCAAATCGCCAACAATTCAATCGAGCGAACTTAATAATCTGTGAACGAAGGCTGGGGCCCAGGACTGTAGTGAACTGTTTATAATGATACAAAACATTCTACAGATTTTTGCTGGGATGCAGCAAAGAAAATAAAAAAAAATAAAGACAAAACATTTCAAAAGACACCTTGGGAAAATTAATTTAGAAAAAACATACAAAAAAAAAAAAAAAAAACCCAAATAATAATAATAATATTAAATAAAAAAAGAAAATTAAATAAAAAGTGACACTGCGGTGTAATCAAGGCTTGCGTGCAGATTATCAGACCTTCGCTTTAACACAATGAGCAAAATACTAAAAAATAAAAAATGATAATAATAACAAATAAAATATAAAAATATAACAATAATAAAATAAGAAAAATATTTATATAATATTAACAACCATAATGTGTTTAGAGAAAAAAAAATATTTTTATACAGTGTTTTAAATGTAACAACTAACCACATTCTTACCCTTTTCGTGATTATCCTCTCCCTCGGGTATCCCCACGTAGACCATCACGTTAACAGCATCGGACACGTCCAGATGCAGGTTCGTGGTGCCGTACTTCCTGTCCTCTGTTGATAACAGACCTGAAATAAAAAAAAATAAATAAAAATATTTTAAAAAATATTTTAAAAAAATTTATTATATATATATATATCACACACATACATATACATACAAGATTACTCCAAGCAAAAGAAATATATATATTACTAGTTTTCTCCTGTTTAACATTGAAAACAATAGTTATAACACAAGTTACAAATATTGTTGCAAGGCGATGAGCGGGCCCAAACACCTCGCACCAATGCGCACCAGAAAAGCAGCGAGCGTACGCATTTAAGTCACTCAATGTGATCACAAAGAAAGTTTAAGGCATCATCACGGCTGACCCATTTGAGATATCAAAAATCCCTCTACGATCTTGGATCCTCACTGTATTGAGATCACATGGGCCCGGTTTGTTTGAATTTCATCAAATTCCATTGGGTGCGAGTTGCAAACGACCTAAAAAAAACTGACTTCCCGTTGAGTAGAGCCCATGACATGCAAAAGCAAAGTTGTTATTCTCAGTGAGATCCAAATACGTACCGGGTTTCAG
This sequence comes from Dinotopterus cunningtoni, assembly GCA_028565755.1. Lineage (NCBI taxonomy): Eukaryota > Metazoa > Chordata > Actinopteri > Siluriformes > Clariidae > Dinotopterus > Dinotopterus cunningtoni. Next base: position 26,275,032 of record JAOTRS010000001.1, on the reverse strand, counting down.
ATGTATGTATACATGCAAGTGTGTATGAGCTCTGCAGCAAAATCTAAGCTGCTCAGGAGTCCTAATGGCAGCAGATTACAAACCCTCTGTCTATTTTCATGACTTTTTGCGCATGTTAAGACCTCCCAAAAAAAAAAAAATTAAAATAATCCTTAGAAGAACAAACCATTCATGGATATCCCATGTCGCAGAAACTTCCTCTGACTTACCGTAGGCATTGTACATCTTGGGGCCCAGATCTGGCCGCACAAAGAAGTTAGGAAGACGAGATGCCAAGTTCAGTCGTCCGTCTCTCTTTGTATACTCAGGTAGAGGAAGATTATCCATAAGGTCATCAAACCTGTATTTAGCACACAATATTTTGGTGTGTTAAAGTATAACCAGTCCTGGGGAATGTTACTTTTTAAAGTAACTAATTACATTACAAAATTACTTCAAAAAGTAATCAGTTACATTACAGTGTTACTTTCAGATGAAAGTAACTAGTTCGAGTACTTTTCCATTGCAGAAAATGAAAACTCCTTTGTGATTCTTCATGCATGTTGTTTTAGT
>JAOTRS010000001.1:26260643-26274380 GCA_028565755.1 Dinotopterus cunningtoni | reverse complement strand
TGTTAGATGGCAATAACCAAGAGTTATATAAAAATTATTTTAATGCTTGTCATGCTCTTTCAAATAGTCTGTTTGATAGAGAGGGCATTTTTGTGGTCCCCAGATCAGACATATTATGGAAAATCACTTTATAGATTTGTTGGATGGGTGAGAACCATTTTGCTTTCAAAGCCTCCAAAGATGTTGACAATTTACTTGGCAATCATTGAGCTGGTAGACAATCTTCTTAAGCCTACCGAACAATGAAGTGCAACATGTCACTCAAGATTAATTTCCTCCAATCACACTTGGACTTCTTCTCCTCAAATCTCGTGGCTATATTTTTTATTGCTATGATGGAAAAGTGATATCAGGACAACTGGAATCTGTCAATGCATGCTGACTACTGTTGGTCACTGAAACTTGATGCACCAAACATTGAATACAAGTGAAAATCAGTAGCTAAACACTTTTAACTCTGTTGAATTTTCACAGCATATGAGACACATGAATTTGATTAAATATGTTACTGCCAATAAACAAATCTACGTGATGCAGCCAAGCCAAAACTATATTTGTGCTTACTCATAAGGTGGCTATCACAATAAGTAAAAACTTTTCAGGAAGCAAAATTTTCCCAACAGTGTTAGTTTTAGTTTTAACCTTGGGACTGTTTCTACAAACTCTTTAACCATCAGCGATGCATACTAACACTAGTAAGTATATTGCAACTAGTATTGTATTTTTGTCTCTTAATATATAAGTATTCGCTCGCCTGCCTTCACATGCATATGAACTTGAGTAACATACAATTTTTAATGCATAGGGTTTAATATGCTGGTGGCCCTTAGCAGCTATAACAGCTTCTCTTCTGCTCTTCTGTGGAGGCTTTCCACAGGGTTTATGAGTGTGCTTATGGGAATTTTTGACCATTCTTCCAGTAGTGCATTTGTGGGGTCAGACACTGATGTTGGACGAGAAGGCCTGACTCACAGTCTCCACTCAAATTCATCCCAAAGGTGTTCTATCAGGCTGGGGTCAATACTCTTTATGGACCTTGCTTTGTGCACTCTTACGCAGTCATGTTGGAACAGGAAGGGGCCGTCCCCACATGAAATTGTCCAAAATGACTTGGTATGCTGAAGCTCTATAGTTTCTTTTACTAAAACTAAGGGACCAAGCCCAACTCCTGAACCACCCCCCAACATAATAATCCCCAATCCACCAAACTTTACACTTGGCACAATGCAGTCAGACAAGTACCATTCTCCTGGCAACCGCCAAACACAGACTCGTTCATCAGAATGCCAGAATGCCTACACTTGTAGGACAATTTTTTACTCACACACACACGCACACACACACACACACACACACACACACACACACACACACACACACACAGACGGAATCACTGCTGTCTGGCTCACGGATTACATAAATTGTCTGAATAACAGATTACATTTTTGAAAATATAACTAAATAACTGAGTACTTAACTAAAGCGTTGGATTACTCGTTACATCAAAAAAGTAATCGACACCCAACACTGAGTATAACATATAAGGAAAATCTCACCGTGTAGGCATCATGTCTCGAAAATCTTCTCCGGGTGGCCAGTCTTTGAGTTTCAGTACCATCGTCTGCCCGTCAAGACCTCGCAACCGTTCTGCAGAATCCGTACATTACGTAGCTCAAAAATCAACACGATACCAAAATCTATAATGCTGCAACTATATGTTTGTTTAGACAATCTCTAATCAACACCCACGCGTCAGCCTGCACTGGTTACTTACTGGAGATGACCTGAAAGCCGTCCCAAAAGTCCCGGACCTTGACGTCAGAGATGATTGCGCAGTTTCTGCAGTTGACCAGGTCTACGTCCTGATCTCCGAACTCGCTACTGAAAGCATCCGGTATCCACAGAGAACTGTTAAGCTTCTTGTGGACGCCTGACACCAACACCGGCTAAACAAAAGAGACAAAACATTGATTGGCGCTCTATGAATACTCAAGCACTAAACCACCTGATCCATAACTGAGGACTCACCGAACACCCTGTAGGTTCTGATTCCCCCTCGAGAACTGAACCTCTTCTCAAATATAAGTGCTGCACCCCTTTCTCAAATATTAAACCCCTTGCTGTAATTCTGAATACCATTCACAAGTGCTGCAGTCCTGTCGTGATACTGAATCCAATCCTCAAGAACTGAACTCCATGTCAAGTTTCATTTCTTGCGGTCAAGTACCGAATGCTCTCCTCAAAAACTGATCCCTGTCTTCAGGTAATGGACTCCTTCATCAAGCCCTGCTGTAGTCCTGAACCCGGTCCAAGTCAAACTTCTTTCTCAAGACTTAAAGCCCTGCTGTGCTCAGATTAAACAACTGAAACCCCCTGCAGCTAAAAACACTTCCTCATGTGCTGGACCCCATGTCGAGGAACTAAAACCCCCGTTGCAGAGTTATAACACCGTCCACACGCACCTTGCCTAGAAATGATGCTCACCTGGCCCTGTTTCCAGCACTCGCGGAAGATCTTCCAGTTGTTGCTGTTGCTAGGGTCCTGCAGGCAGAGGAGACGGCCATCGCACAGCCACGTGTGAGAGTTGTGGGGGTCGAGCACGCTCAGGCCCATCACGCCTTCTCTACGCGCAACGCTGCCCGAATCACTGCCCTCCGTCGAGCCCGAGACACGGCGACCCTCTGCTTTCTTGTTCTCCACCACGGATGCGATGATGTGGTCGAGGATGGCAGGTAGACCTCCCTTCGCTTTATCAGCCTAAAAAGAAGGAAGAAAGGAAACCAGTCGGTCTTTCCCCTAACCAAAGTTTAGCCAAGTGAAATGCGCTCCTGCTACAAATCGTCAACTGTTTTTTTTTCCCCCCCATTGGTGGTATTAAAATATCACTGACCTAGTTTGGCGACATCAGTGACAGCTACAAATGCTCACAGAAATAAAGGGAAAAAAAAGACACACCATCGTCAAGCAGAACATCGACTCACCCCGGCTGAGGAGGAGAATACTGACGGGAAGGGGACTCCACCCTCGGGAGCCTGGGGAAGTTTGCCTGGCCCGGAGTTGAGCAGATCCCGCAGGCTGGTGCCCTCGGCTTTGGGCTGGGTCAGCCCGGAACCCAGCAGTAGGCTGTTGAAGAGCTTGGGAGTGGTGCCTGCTGGTTTGGATAGAGTGTTGAAGGCGTCCAGGCCGAAGGGAGAACGAGTATCGCGACTCATCATGGCTCGGAGAGAGCCGGAGTCTTGAAGGAGGAGAGTGATATGGGACACACACACATTAACTAGGGGAATGCTCAACACAATAAAACAGGGCCAAATCTTTAAAGACATTTCTGCTGATTTTTTTTTTCTAGCTCACCTTTAGAGTCGTCTTTAGCCTTCTGTGTGGCTAGATCAGCCAGCCAGTGCAGAGCAGAGGAGGAGTTACCCTTGATATCTTTAGAACCAGGAGTAAGGGCATTGGCAGGCCCGGGTGTGCTGCTGTTAGCACTGCTGGTGCCAGACACATCAGCACTGTTTCCCTCTGTACCGGGTTCCACTTTCACTGTCACAGCTGTCACAGGATCCCCGTCTGGACGAGGTGTCGTTGAAGTAGATGCGGTCCCGTTTCCTGGGTTTGAGGCTGTACCTGACTGCAGAATAGAAAAATAAATAAATAGATAAATAAATGAATGAATAAAATATTTCTAAGCAGATCTGTCAAATTCAAATTCTCTTTGACAAAAATGTATCTCTACACTACACAGACGTCATAGACATATAAAAATTAAATAAAATAAAGTTATTGATAATTAAAAAATAAAAAAAGTGATCAGACACTGTACTGCACATGAAAAGAGTAACACCTAAAACAATAACGTTGACATCACTGATATTTTGCTGGATTTTTACATACCTTTTTTTTTTTTTACAGTCAGGCCATATTTTCAAAAAAAAAAGAAAGAAAAATGGACTAACGGAGACTAGAAATAAACTATTTTTACACTATACATCTTCCTTGTGGTATATTACTGAAAATCTCAACAGCATTCAAACAGCGAAATGTAATACTCGTACAAAACATTTTAAAAGCTGTACTTGTGCAAGGCCGTTGGGCGCACTGGGCCGCGCCGCAGGTTTGCTGTGCCGGCTGGCGCAGGGACAGTTCGCTTTAATTCCCCACTTGCCTCGTGCCGCGTGTACCATGTCCCCAATATTGTACAGTGCTATAAGGAAGCAGGGAAAAGATTAGCTTCATCATCCCAGGGCACAATACACTAGGTATGAATCAGAACATCACTCTGTGTATACTGGAGAGCACCATCTCAACTAGGCATAAGAACCAGATGTTGAAGAATACAAAGCACAGCTACGTCTTAATCCAAGTCCCTTGATGCATGCTAACCTTATAATTTAAAAAAAGAAAAAAAAAACTAAGATAATTAAGAAGAGGGCATTACGCTACATGCAATCAAACGCAAGGCCACATTAGATTTATTAACAATAAGGAAAAATTACACCTTATAAATTCTGCTGCACTCACTATATAATACATTACAATGGTTTGAGTATATTGGTTTACTTTTTATTTTTTAACATTAATCTGTGCTGACATCAATCAAGGCTGCATTGAGGCTTATCTCAAGTCTTAAATCAAAACTGAGATGCATAAAAGTACATCATAATAGATCTGGAATTTCCCTCAGGATCAATAAATTGTCTGTCGTTATAAATTTTCTTGACCGTGAAGTTTGTCACCTGGAACGTCAGTATAATGTAATGGAACTGGGGCCAAATTCTTCCAAACCTCGTTTCGTGCCAAAATGCATTTGAAAGTTCAGCTGAGACTCATACTGAGCCTCTGTAATGGGTATCGTTTAACGTTATGGTGTATTTAGTACAAATTTAACTATTTTCTTTCCCCGGGACTAGCTGTATGAATTAACTAGGTGTCACTTTCTTTCACTGGAACTAGCTGTACTAACTTGAACTAGGGAATTATGCTCAGTGGGAGTGCAGAAGCATCTGATGAGTCTCCGCTGAAATTTGCAATGCATTTTTGTACACAATGACGGTTGTGGAATTTGGCCCCAATTGCTTACATAGTACTCAGGTGACAAAGTTCATGATCAGTGTGCAGAGCATAAAAATTTACACCAGCCAATGTACTTATATACAACTTAATTTTGATTCATGCCACAATTGATATCCCTTTGACAAACTGGAATTGTTGTTGTTAAAACAGTGCCGCCTACCTGTGCCAGGTATAATCTGGGTGGGCATGAGGTTCTGGGGGTCATGAGGCTGGCCTTTCGCACACTTCAGCCAGGAGAAGACTTCATCTTCTGGGCTGTCGTCCACAGCTGCATAAGCAGATAATTATTTAAAACATGACTCCACGTCAGCCGATTCACTCCTAACAGACTGACCGTCTCTCACTCACCGTCTTGAGGCTGGCTCATCCGTAGGCGATAACAATCTAGGCACACGCCGAAGCCACATTTGCGACACACCCAGTGGATGTTAAAGAGCGTCGTCTCGCACACGTCACACATCTCCCTCACACCCCTGACTGCCCGCTTCCAGGCCACCTTCTCTGCTCGAACACAGACACAATGTATAGGTCAACCTGAGAGTCCAGAACTATCCTTCATAAAACATATCCATAAATAAGGACGAACATTAACTTACGGTGAGGTTCCACCATCATCATGGCCTCTTTCTCGGACATGACAAGCTGGCAGAACTGGTCGCCTACGTTGGCCAGGATGTACTTGGATGTGTCCAAGTCGAGGGCATCCTGTGCATTTGGGGAAGGCAGCCATAATCCCATGGCCATGCTGTCACTCTGCTGCGGCGTCAGGAAACCTTCCACGCGTAGCACTCCCTTCTTCGTGAACGCTAGCCTGGGTGTAAGAAAAGAGCGGGTTCATGTGTTTAATCAGGCTTTAGCAGGACTATTAGAAATCTCCGAAGCTATATAGTTTCATTTAAAGCATAGGAGGAGAAAAATTGTAAAAAAAATAATACTAAAAAAAAAATAAAAATACCACGCTCCACCTCTACATATCCGGATCCCACCCATGTATACTGACCTACGGAAGTGGAAGAAGCGACAGGCCACGTTGGGGTCATCGTCCTCCAAATCCTGCTCACGGGACTTACGGTAACGCTCGAGACGACACTCTCTGCACTTGTGCAGGTGCGGAGCCACGTTTATGCAGGATCCATCCTGCAGGAAGGCTTCACCGGACTGTTTAAGACGTCGCACCTTACTCTGGTCCTTCAGTACTGACTGACCAGCTGCAACACAGCACCAGACTTTTCTCATTCTCAGCTCAAAAGTGGCAACATGACATCCTTTTAATAAATCTACAAATACAATTACGACAACATGTAACAGAAATAAAAAACACGTAGATACACAAAAGCTACCTTTAAAAGGTTTGCTCCTGGGTCTGCTCTTAGCCGCCTGGGCTTTGATCATCTGCATGTCGGCCGCATCCGTAGATCCCGAGTGCATGCCAGGCTTTTGGGTTTGATCCGTAGCGTCTTCAGCCTCGCTCAAGTCAGACAGGTCGCTGTTCGAGCTGGAATCCGAGTCCCGTTTGCTCGACTGGCCGCGCTCATCCAGAGAGAACTTCTGCGACACCTGGTCAAAGGGCACGGGGGATGCTTGACCCTCTGCGACCACGCCGTCAGAGTCGACTAAGGCTCCGGTCCCGCCATTGGCGGCCTCTTTATTATTATTATTAATATTATGCTTGAGCACTTGGTTCTCTTTAAGCTGCGACATAAAAGATGCGGAAGAAGAGGAGGAAGGAGAAGAAGAGCTGGCGAACTGGGAAGATAGGATTCCTTTGGGAGGCTCGACCATGGTGAATAAATTCGACTGGCCATCAGGGGCAGGTGGATTTTGGTTAGGAATACCGGTGCTGCCTGAAGGCTGAGTAGCGGACGCTGATGAGGACGGGTTCGGAGTGGTCACCCCACTAAACGGACTATTCGAGACTGCTCCGGTATAAGCGAGAAATGAATTAGCCTCTTTCGAGGCTGCCAGGAAGAGGTTCTCATGAGATTCTGAACCTTTGCTGCCTGCAAGCAGACCAAATCCACTAGCAGGGCTAGCACTTGTAGCATTTCTCAACCCAGCACCAGGGTTATTCAGTGCAGATGAGCCCATACCCAGGGGATTCCCGAGCCCTAAGGCAGGTTTCGAAATGTCCCCTGAACCTAAAACAGGGCTGCTGCTGCTGCTGCTAACAGCTGATGGGAAACCAGGGGACAATTTACCCAGTGTGTCTCCTCCCACTCCGAAAGACTTGTTTATGAGAATTCCATTACCTGCTGGCTTGATATCAGGCACTTTGGGCTGCTCTTTCACAGATGCCAGGCCACCAGCTGGTGCAGATCCAAACAGTCCTGCAGACGCAGAGGCAACAACAGCCTTTTTTAGACCATCAGAAGCAGCGGCAGGCTTGAAAAGGCTTGGTGGCTCCTTGATGACATTTTTCGCCAAGGCTGTGAAGTAGTTAGTGTCCTTTGACTGGCCTTGAGTGATACCTGGGCTCGGAGACTGCCTTTGCGACATACACTGAAAGAATAAGTTCTGTGACTGATCAGATGCCTGCTGTTGAGGTTCTTGCGGTTTGTTAAAATAAAATCCAAACGGCTCCTTGTTCTCCTGGGAAGCTCCGTTTGTCTGAGCAGGCACATCACCAAAAACAGCGCCGCTGGGCTGCTTAGGCTGGGAAGGACTGACTACTACAGCAGCGAGGGTGGCCGTCTTGGGTGTCTGAAATACAAAACAATTCTTAAAACCCTATTGAAAACAAATTTAAGAAACCTTAATTGATCTGCTGGACGAATACGGTCTTGGATATTGTTAAAGGACACCAGATAAACATGCACGAACGGATATGCATACCTGGCTTGCTTCTGGGAGCGACCCCCAAACCGGTACTTGCTGGTTAAGTTCTGGGTTTGCAGAAAGGACAATGCTGGGAGCGTTGTCCTGTGAGGGAGAAGATATAGTGACAGGCCCTGGGGATATCAGAGGAGCAGACCTGGGAAAGGCTGAAAGAACTCCGTCGTCCCTTTCAGGGGCCAGGGTTGTGGGAGCGACCTTGGGTGCAGGAGCTCCGGGCACCAAACTAGGCATCTGACCCAAAGAGGGAAACGTGGTAGAGAAGGCAGACGGAGCGGGCTTCAGAGGCGGCGGAGTCAAGGTGGATGTGGGAATTGATGCGGATGTCAGAGAAGCCGTTTTATCTTGGCTCAGGCCGACGTTTCCATTCTCCTTGATGACCCCAGTAGATCTGGGGTTGGAATGGTCCTGCAGAGAAAAAGTGTTGTTAAGCATGGCAGTTAGCTGATTCTTGACTAGTATTGGTGTTCCACTAAACCCCGCCTCCCAACACGCCCTATTACCGCCAACTCGGAGTCCGCTGTGACCGGACCGGTGTCGCTCTGCCCGTTTGGTTCAACCTCCCCCGTTCCCTTGAAACGTTTCAAGGTCACGTCCTCGTCTCCTTCGGAAGCTGTCCGACGTCGGCGCCCGCACTCGCCCTTTGCGCCGTCTGACTCCTTTCTTCGTCGATCCTGAGGACCGCAGAAGCACACTTGTAACTATAGTCTTTCATTCGACAGTACCAATATCATCACGTGCAGTAAGATGTCATACCTCATCTTTTTGCTCCACAGCGAGCATCACATGAATGACCCGTGGATCAACTACCTCAGTCTCTTTTCTCTGAAAAGTAAAATCTGACTGGATTAAAAAAAATTATCACATTTTTTCCCTAATAATCCATCTTCTTAGCGTAACGATGTAAACGAGATGAAAAAAAAAAAACAAACCTGGTCCATGGTTATCTCCATGATGTGCTTGACAGGATCGTGTTGAGACACAAGCCCCTGCGCCCATGGGTCTTCAAACTCCGGCTGGTACACCTGCACCCTTCGGCCCTGGATCGTGAATGTCCCTAGTTAAGCAGAATAAAAAATTATTAAAAAAGTTTACGCATTTTGTTATCTGTTTGAGTCGTGCCACAATAAGGCATTTCAAAGTCAATGACCTCTGACCTTGTCTCAATATATCCTGTAGCTCGGCGTCTCTGTGCCAGCTGCCGATGGCCGTCTGGAGTGCTGGATGCTCCTGCAGGAGCGGATGCCTCATATCTTTCTCAACCTGCACAGGAACAGATCACCGGACCTTGAACACCAGTCTCAAGTTTACACAAGCAGAAATAAGCTACAAACGTGACTAAAATAAATACCTTTTCTGTGTTATGCGTGATTTTACTTTAAGTAATATAGGTGGATAATAAGGGTCGTAATGTACTGTAAAAGCCGTGTAGTATTTCATAGCCAACCTCAAATCTCTGCAGTGAACTTCCACCGGAGAGAAACTCCAGCTTTCTTGTTCCGAAGAACACAACAGGAACCATGGGTCCCAGTCCTACACGGTCCACGAGCGGTTGAAACATCTGGAGCAACAGCAGGAATTGGTCATGAACATTCAAAAACAACTCACTGAAATTGTAGAAACTCTTATTCTCGATATTATATTCAAAGAGGCCAGAATACTCGTCTGGAGTCCTGCGTCAACCTTGGAAAAACATTTTAAAGCATGATACCAAACGGCTCCATCGATCACACCAAGAGCCACTTTACTACACTGGATATATCTGTCAACTTACCAGGGCAGGCCAGTGACTAGGAGACGTTCCTCCGGCTGCAGGAACCGACGAGTCGCTTACGGGAGCCCACATGATGTTTTTTTCCAACATAGCGGCTCGGACTTCTTCGCCGTACAGTTGCACCCAGGAGCGCTGCCTCCATGGGTTGTCCTCAAACTCCAGGAACACCTACGGAGCAAGTGTGAATTTTAGGTACGTCCTGCATCAGTGCTGCGATCGCAAAGGAGCAAAACTATTTTAGTAATGTTAATACATCTTCGTTTATGGTTTAATAATTCTGAAGCAGTGATCACGTTCGACACACATCCAGCGATCAGAGATCTGAGGAAAGCTATTTGGGGCAGATACTGACCTAAAAAATTGGATCAGTACTAGACAGAGTTTAAGATTTTTCCCCAATAAACGCTAGCTGTCATGACGGACATGTCATACTTGTGTGTGAACACCGAACACGGCTTATTTTTAATCTACCATCACACCTTTTGCATAATTCGGTGACCAAGAGGATGTCCTTATCAGCCTATATGACAAGTGATTTATTCCTCTTACACCACAGCAATTTGTCAGGATTTAAATTTTTAATTTATCAGCAACGCTTCTAAACATCCATTTTCACACTTTTAAAGTTAACGTATGCAAGTGCAAATTCTCCTTACGGATCAATGATTGAAACGGTAGTTTATTAGTAGCTTTAGATCACGTATCGCACATGCGGCATGCAGGTTTCTGTAAACATACTACGTATCAAACGCATTAAAATGAGCACGTTAACAAAAGCACGTGATTTGTTAACAATCGGAGAATTGAACAGCGCTGTGGTATAAACACATACGGTTAGAAAGAGAAAAAGTGTTCTCAGTGAGTTCTTACCTGATACTGACATCCTCTTAGCAGAAGCTTGTGGGGAACAGATTTGATTAATACGTTATGCGGGACCTCATTTTTGGTTTTCTGGCTTGTATTAATCAAAATCATAATCAGATTAAAACATAGCAACGAATCAGATGGGAAAATGCACTACACGGGCAAAAGTTTGCGGACCCCTGAGCAGCATCAGACATGACACTGTAGATTTATTCCCCGTTTATAATGTTCCTTTAATAACCTCCACTCTTCTGCGAAAGCTTTACACTAGATTTTGGCACATGACTATGGGAATGTGTCTTTATACAGCTATAAGAGGATGTGAGGAAACCTGAGGTGTAACCGATGTTCCATTTCATCCCAGTGGGGTTGACTGCCAGACACTCGAGTGCAACCTCTTCTTCCCAAACCATGGAGTTCACTTTTGTACGCCGAAACAGGTTCCGCCTGTCCCCTCAGTTCCTTTATATAAAAGACATCCTATACAATTGTGGTTTAGTGAAGACCCAGGTATGAACGAACACCACAGTCAGGTGGTCACAAAGTTTTGCCCGTATTATGTGCGCGTTCAAACCAATCAGTTACGGATCCAGCATTTCAGGCCTGTACCGACCGAACACCGATGCTCAGTACCAGATTGGTGCATTCTTTAAAAAAGATTGTTAGAGAGGGGGAAAAAAATAATAAATTTTTCATCTTAATTTCCTTCAGCTTTTTTTTTTCTTATGGTTAAATTTCCAGTCATATACACACACACACACACACACACATATATATATATATGCATATGGTTGTCAGATGCCAAGGCATTTGAATCATATAAATTTAATTATGATTATGATTAAATTTATAACAAAAGTACATTAAAAACTAACATTTGTTAATAAATTTTAAAAAAATATAATTTTGTCACTCTTTCTCTCTCACTCATCGCTCCATTAATGTATATAACTAGTTTCCTTTCACTTTAAAAATTAACACTACACATTATATAATCATATAAAGAATAACACACAGAATGAATGATGTCCCCAAACTTCACGTCTATTTAAATATTACTTAAGCGCGTTTTGGATTTCAGGACTAATATTTTGAGTAAATCAAGACCAAGGCACATGGTTAAATTTCCAGTGATTTCCACAGCCAAAAATAAGGAAAAATAGTAATCATTACAAAATCTAATTAAATAGTTGTGAGGTGCCAAGACTTTTGAAACAGAGATATAAAATATAATGATAGATTTGAGCAAATAGGTACTTTTTTATGTATAAGAATTGCATACATTAATTGATTTTTAAAAAACCTATTTTGTCAGTTTAAATACATTTTTACCTCAGGATTTTTTTTCTCTCTCCACTAACAGTAGCTAACTACCTTACTTTAACTAGCCATATATATATATTAAAAAAATAACAATAAAATTAAAAATAAATAATCATTATATGAACTATAAACCCAAACTACACGACTATTTAAAGATTATTAACGTGACTTTTGGATTTCAGGAGTAACATTTACAGTGAATCAGGGCCTGTGCTTTGGTGGTTGTTCACACTGCTAGCTCAGTTAGCATGTCTGTGTTTTAGAGCTAGCTAAGAGCTAATGCTACACGTTCAGTTTTCATGACAATGGATACGAGTTATGGTTTAAAACTTGCACGTGTTAATGGTGTAGACTTGAACAGGTATATGTAGAATATAAAGAGCGCGTGTGTGTGATTTTAATAAGTGCGTGTTGTAGCTCGTGCCCTATGTCTGTGTGTCTGTTGTTGTTTGCTCTTGCTGTTGTTAAAAGCCGCATCCCAATCCACTCTCTGCTCACTGTGTAGATGCCCTACGTCCGGGTCCTTTTAACACCACATACATCCTGTGTAGGGGACTAAGCTATAAACCAGAAGCCATTTGATACTCAGTTGTTATTTCTTTCTGGTTTTTAAAAAATTTTTATTGCATTTACGGATATATTAAATGTGTATTTTTTTTTTTACTCCGAATCAATCCTTCTTAAAAAGTGTATTGGGTGCTTTTTTCAGTTCCGTACCTCAACCCCAGGACTCGCCAGCCCGGTGACGCTGACTGCCCGGACGGTCCCCCGGAGCCATTCCGCCTGCACGGCGCTCTGATTAGCAGCGCTAGCTGTAACAGCAGCACATCCTCCTCCTCCTCCGCCGTCGTTCAGAAGGAGAAGCAGTCTTTTCCCGATCAGACCCAGAGAGTCGCCCATATTCATAAAACCACCATGAAGAGAGTGAGCTTCTTTTTCCCGTGCTCCAAAAAACACCCGTTGAAATTAGCTATTAGCAAGATCGCTGCAAAGCCTCTCTCACTCAAATCTGACAAATCCGAAACTCGTAACTAACGCCTAGCTTCATGTGCACGGCCTCTCCTTCACCCAGAAGCGCTGTGTCACTAACGCAGATCCGCCTCGCACCGTTTTCACACAAGGAACTCAAATGTTATTGTTCCAGGTACGGCTTCTTCTCCGCATCCGCCATTTAGACTCGCAGTTACCAAACGCACTCCTCGTACACTCGCTCAAAGTGAACCGCAACACCGCCGCCTGCTGGACATCTCAGGAACTCATCCCATGAGTAACTGCATTCACTTTAATCGTGGTTACGAAATAAGAAACCCACAAACGTGTACCTTAATATTACTATTATTATTATTATTATTACAAATACGTTTTACTTGATTGTTACTTTGGAATGAAATGTAAAAGAATAACGCTGATAATGAGAATAACGCTGACCACTAGATGTCGCCAGAGATCTCATGATTTTATATCGATTCCTGGACGCTGTCAGTGTTGCCAGATCCGTGGTTTCTCCTCATCATTTGATTTATTAATGCATTTTCAATTTTGGTGACTACACTTTTTTTCATCCCTGGGTTAAAAATGCCCCACAGTTTGCATTCTTTCATTCTTTATATTTAAGAATTTCTGCAATATAAATATAATAAGTATAAAATGTAATAAGTAAAAGTTCCCTTTGATATTACTAATAATGTATGAGAAGAAACACAATTTTCATTAGTTTAATATTTTTTACCCCAACAATTAAGACAATAACAGGGACAGCCCCAAATAACAAAAATTGACAATGTCAGTAGCGGGCGTTTCCACCATTTGCCGCAATGACAGCTTGACAGTGACGTCTCATGCTCCTCACTAGCCTCATGATGTTGTTCTGAGGCAAT
>JAOTRS010000001.1:26244806-26258405 GCA_028565755.1 Dinotopterus cunningtoni | reverse complement strand
TTGTAAAAAATCTAGCTAGGGGCTTCATTCCAGGCTTATGTGTACATTTTCTTCTTGCCCAGGAATTAGCCCCATGCACGCCAGTCAAAACTCCAACCACTTTACCTTAAAAGGCAGTGCCCAAGGTTGATATTAATTTTTCACACGTGACATCATGACTTCTGTCCGCCATGCTCCCACCCACTTCTCCCCCCCGCCGCCCCCCGATTATAACATTACATCACCTTAAACAACAATTTGTCTTCTTAGCAATTGTTTCTAAGTCGTTCCAAAATGCCTCTGAATTATCCCTATTGTGTTTCACAGCTAACTAGCCTCAAACGCGAGGCTGAATCTCAAATCTCTCTCTAATCCTTAAACATGGGCACGACTTGTGGTATGGAACAAGGGATTTACAGCATATATTGTGCACCAGCTTTTCATTTAACGCTATTTGAGTTTCAGTTAGCTATTAAAGTATTTAAGAAAGCTTGAAATGTTAACATTATCTTATATTCCATTTTAAAGTGTAAAAGCGAAGCACATTCCACATTGTTGGATCATTTGCAACAGAAATACTCACTAAAGTAATCACTAGGAAACTCCACCAAAGCCAGGAGGAATCATATATTTGTACATCATCATCAAATCACGTTAGGATAACAAATCAAACATTCTGCAAATGAATATCTTTATTACCTTCTTCATTGATTTTCACACACTTGTCTCTCTTTTGGATAAGTTACAAAATCCACCACGAAAATACTCAGCAGGACAGAACAATATCAAGTTTCTATCTATGATGATCGTGTTTGGTACTGTCTGCACATTTGCACAAGTGCACTTTATGTTGTCTTTTTGTCTTTTGGTACAGTTCTTAGCTAGTTTTGTAAATTTATGGTGTTAATTTACAGTATGTTGTATGTATCACCTGTATATGATTAAAATGACATTATAAGCCTACTTGACTTGATTTGTCGGTTAACGGTACTCACACCGTACACTGTTCTGATTGTGAAGTCATACGTGGCACCAGGTTCTAACAATGACAAATGGATTTCAAAAGCAAGTGTTGATTAAATATAATTGCTGTAATTGCTCAGTCTTTATCCTGAACTTGTACCCTGCCTTTAAATTGTAAAACACTCATCATCTATACCGCTCTATCCTGTATTCAGGGTCGCAGGGGGCCTAGAGCCTATCCTAGGAGACTTAGGGCACAAGGCGGGGTACACCTTGGACAGGGTGCCAATGCATGGCAGGGCACACACACACACATACACACTAAGGGCAATTTGGGAAACGGCAATTAAGCCTAATCTGCATGTCTTTGGACTGTAGGAGTATCCAGAGAAAACCCACCAAGCATGGGGAGAACATGCAAACAGAGCTAACCTCTAAGCCACCATGTTGTCCAATTGTAAAACAGTAAAATTCGGCATTCAATTGCTGTTAATCTGTATGATCTGTAATGAATTTGGTAGCTCACACTGTCCTCAGTTAAAGGAAACAACTCCACATTTATTAAAAAGGAGAAAATGATTAAATACATCATATATACAACTTTTCAAAGGCTGTGAAGGGGACCAAAACAATAAAATACAATAATAATAATAATATAAGTTTATGCTACGGGAACTGTCAGCCTAATAATGTTAAGAAACTCATTGGCCTGAATTGGCCCAGTGTAAGATTTCTGTCTTACTGGGCTCGATTAAAGTGTACTAGTGGAGGGCACTGTTGGTCAAATTCATTCCACAACTGAAGTACTTTTGTCTCAGTGCTGTTGTGAAATGTAGATTAATAATAATAATAACAAAAGGAAATATCCAATTCCTAACATTTGACATTTTCAAAATTTAGCTCACGGTAGTAGTGTTGTTCGCAAATTATGTAAAAAAAAAAAACTATAAAAAACAAAAAACAAAACACAATGTTTCTTTGTAAGCTGAATGTGGGAATCATATTCTTCCAGGTGGAACTGGTGTGTTAGGTCACCAGTCAGCATGACCTCTGACTCTGTGAGCTCTGTGGACATTACATAGCACTGCCATGCATCTCAAAGCAGCTCTGGATCTAGACAGTGTCAGAGAGAGATAGAAAGAGAGAAAAATGGAGAGTGTGTGTGTGTGTGTGTGTGTTCTACAGTATGTGTGTGTGTTTCTGTGTTTGTGTGCCAGCACTGAAACGGGCATCACTGCTGCACCAGGCAGTTATATGGCGTACACTCGGTCTGTTCCTCCAGCTCGGGACAGGGGGAGCCACTGTTAGCAGGTTTCAACAGGATGTAACGGGTACGATGGCGCACCCCTCCTCTGGAGCACGGCCCCAAACACAGCCCCCAGGATGACCACATCGACACCTCGCAGTCCAGCGGCGTTTCTGCAACAACACAGAGCGGACGCTGTCACCGAGCAGCTTTACAGAGAATGTAGATTTAAGTCAGATGCAAAAAAAATAAATAAAATCGCGTAGATGACATGATGAAGAAACTTTGAGAGGAACCAGACTCAAAAGCGAACTCATCATCTTTTGAGCGACATTAGATCGTGAGATTATTACTCTTATTACTCTTCTACAAGCCAAACTGTATGCTGTAAAGTCAACGAGTGCTGTTGGAACGATGATCCGTGTTCACATCAGCGCCTTTTTGATTACAGCAGCAGTTTTTAGGTACGAGTCCACAGCATTCAGGTGAGATTATTTACTGAAGCAACGGTTTTAACCAGTAAACAAGCAGGGAATTAAAGACTCTGGCAACGAAATGACCAATTGGAAAATGCCATCTGGGGTGTATTACAGTAATTGTTAGCATCATCAGCATATTTTTTGCTTAAACTAATTCAAATTAAAACTCCATGGATTAAAAAAAAAAATCTCATGAGCTAAACAACAGGGTTTTAAACAAGCCAAACAAGAGTCAACACAATTTCGTTTGTGCTGACATGGCGACTCGTCCAAACCCACGAAACAAATTCCAAATGTTTGCTGCTGATTCTCCACAAAACCCTAATTGGAGGGGCAATTTTACACAATTGTCCAATTACCATAAATGTACTTAAGGCATTTTGTTGTATAAATATTGCGCGTTTTACACTGGCTTTATGAGATAAACGCTGCTAACGAGTAACAGCAACCCAAAATCCTTTCCGTGATCAATTACCTAGCCTAACTCGTAGCCGTGTTATGATGTGGATGCCAGTAACTAGCATGGTTTACGTCAAATTGCTCCCCAGGAGGAAACATTTCCCTCCTGACGGTGCGAGTGGTGTCTTCGAGGACGACCCCGCCTCAGTTCACAGGGCATGAGGGTCATGTGTGTGTTTATTCTGACCTGTAAATTGCGGGGCTTTGCTGAGTTGAGGCAGGATGTGATTAGACACGTGGTTGTGTTGACGCATGGGTGAGCGAGGTTGTCTCTTCAGCCAGATTGTGGCTAGCGGCGGGAGCTCAGACACCCTCGGGTAATAGAACGAGTTTGCGGGATGATTCGGCTTCTGGGATGTGATCTGTACGTCAGAAAGAAGCAAAAAAAAAGGAACAAAAAAAAAAAACAGTCATTCATTTATTCATTAATGTAATTACTAACTTCTTTATCCTGTTCAGGGTTGTCATGGATACTTGGCGTATCCTGGGAACACCCTGGATGTGAAGCTAAACTATCACAGGTCACCAAGCACAGACATTTCTCACCTAGGGGCTGGATGTAAATATGTGCAAAACTCTACCTACAAAGTAACACTACCTTAGTGTGGTAAAGACATCTGGAGACTTGAGGTGGTAGTGACAAACAAAACAAAAACATCACAGACAACAAGTAACCAAGTATGTTTACTTTATTGCTGTACTTAAGTACATATTTCATGTATATGTACTTAACTATTTTTTTTTTACTGGATACTTTTTACTTTAACTCCACTACATCCTGCAACAAATATCTCTACTTTCTACTTCACTACATTTGTGCACGGCATTAAGCTACATAACGAGAGTGATGTGTAGCAATACTTTGAAGAAGTAAAATTGCCATCTGCTGACTATTATATGTAATTGTCTGATTCGCCTTCTCTTGGTGAAATGCTTAATAATGCAGCAGGTGATTGAAATCAGAAACAGAGATGGTGGCGGAAAGCTAGGAAGCAGCACGTTTACAGTCGGGAAGGGAGGGAAGGAGAGAAAAAGAACAAAAGAGAGAGAGTTTTATTATGACTTAAAGGCTACTGTAGCTCAGTACTTTTGATACTTAAGTGCATTTAAATAAAATCCCAATAGCCAATGTCACTCAGAAGTGAATGGCTTCCAGATGACTCTGTTTCCTGTCAAGGATGTGTTTCCTTCCCATGGTGGCATCTGGATTGCACTTTAGGGAGTTACATCTACATCTGATTTATACAGTTACATCCATACATTTTGGAACAAACCTTAAGTTTTTTGGTACTTGGCCTCACCACATTGAATTTCAATCAAACTCAAGACTTTTAGCTTCAATTGGGGTTTGACAAAACTGTGTTACAGCAATTTTCATACACAATGACACCCACTTTTGGGGAGGCACATAAATAAGGGAACAGACTAACATATTTACAAATATAAGGATTGCCTTTAGAACTTGGATGGAAATCTTTTGCAGTCAATGACTGCTTGAAGTCTGAAACCCATAGACATGACCGACTACTGGGTTTCCTCCATCGAGGTGCTTTGCCAGGTCTTTACCGCAGCTGCCATCAGTTGCTGCTTGTTTGTGGGTCTTTCTGCCTTCAGTCTTGTCTTCAGTAAGTGAAAGCACTCCATTGGGTTGAGATCAAGTAACTGACTTGGAAAGTGAAGAATATCCCAGTTCTTTGCCTTGAGTTACTCTTGGGAAGCTTTCAATGCATGTTATGGATCATTATCCCGCTCCAATATGAAGCGGTGTCCTATCAGTTTGGCAGCAATTCATCCTGCTACATTTATCAGCAGTCAGGTCATAAATAAAAAACAGTGACCCAGTTCCATTGGCAGCCATAATGCCATAACACTGCCTCCACCATGTTTGGCAGATGATGTGGTATGCTTTGGATCATAAGCTGTTTTTTTGTTTCTCCATACTTTTCCCATTATTCTGGTACAAGGTAATTTTGATTTTATAAGTCTAATCTGGCCTTTCTGAATTCGAGCATTACCAGTGGTTTGCACCATGTTGTGAAGCATCTGTATTTAGTCCACAAAGCCTCTCTTGACTACTAGACAATGATACACCCACCTCCTCAAGAGTGTTCTTGGCTTGGCTAGATGTTGTGAAAGAATTCTGCAGTTCACGGTGGTGAACAGAGACCAATGATGAAAAACTTATCTTATGTGGATTTTGCACACTGTATGCTTCTTGAAACCAAAATGCACCATAATTCCCTATGTTCTAGCTACAAGTTTAAAGGACTATTGTTATATACTGTATAAGATGAATGACCATTGTAATGCTTACCACTGTAATGTTCTCAGGGGGCATCGTGGGAAAATTGGGCGAAGAAAAAGTGAAACCGCTGTCCGTCCCAGCATCAAACGGGTGCAGGTCGAAAGTCACTTCCTCTTTCCATTGCCCCTCTTCACACAGGTTTACGCTGTCCACCCCGACAAACCAGTCAGGACTGGGAATCACTTTCACCATCAAGGAGAGCTGTGTGAGAGAGTGCAACATGATCAGAGACACAAGCATACACATCGATGCAGCTTTTCATTCTGGCTATGTACTTTCTGTCCTGCATATGCCCTGCGATGTTAGAGCAATTGACTTCGTAATTCACATCTGAAACATCTCTTAAAGACCATTCCCAATAGTTTCCAGTCATTCCTGTGTTTGTTATGCTGCCGTTTTTTCTTTCTTAATGTGGTGATGAATGTTTCCTTTTGGGCTATGACCTAATGTAGGAAAAGCCCTCGGTCAGAACACATGCATGCGCTCGTTATATATCGCTTACTCTCACAAAATCCTGAGGGACAGGTTTATTTGAAGATTAGAACAGAAGTTGTTATATAGCCAAAGTTCTTGAGCGGATCTTGGTGCATAAGTGCAACAAAATGAACAGACTTTACTGCTTAATAATGGCACCGGAACCGAAATCAAATGGTTATTAATTCATGAGGTAGGGTTACTCCGAGTCCATGACTAGGCATCCAGTCAAAACCCACAGCTTCTGTTATTATTCAAATTTAGTCTTAAGTACCTATTAGATTACTGGCGACATTAGGAAAGCCATTAGTATGAAACCGATCTTTCATTTGGCGGTTGTTAATGACGCACACACCAGAGCACAGTTTCAACTTCTTTTTTTTTTTTGATCAATGAATCTCAGCTGAGAAGCAGTCCTCCTGGAGTCAGACTTGTTTTACACTTCTTTCTTCTCCTCCATGTCTTCTCTTTCCTGTTCTCTACCTTCTCTTTTTCTAGCACTGTGGCTTTTCCAGGAATGTATCCTGCTATAACAGTTTGGCTGGCACGCAAAGCCAGTGTGGTTACATCTGTCTGCAGCACAGTTCAGCTGATGGACATCGGTCTGAGGCCTCACACACTTGCACGCACACAATCAAAAACCCATGACGCGCACTTGATATTTTTCTTCCATTTCCTCAACAACCTTAAAGTGTCAGAAATGTTGAACAAACACCCTAACCACCAAAACAACCCTAAATTCACAGAAAATTCACTTCAACTCTGCAATAATCTTACCATTTACTTTGGCATCACACACAGTTCCTGCATATAAATATTTACTAGCTGAATTTTTTTTATGTCCCCATTCATCTTAAGTTTTTGTGTAATTGTGGCTCATGGGGCTCTCTAAACTAAATCCATCCATTGATATTCCAGCCCTCACCCGGCTATTATGTGGTTGGCTGAGTAAAAGCCAGTTCAGTCACAGATGATGATCTAATATGAGCTTTGCACCAGTAATGCACTTCCCTCTAGAGAAAGTGATACTGTGTGAGTAGGTAAGACTGATATAAACGAGTTGGCAGGGCTAATTCTTTTAAAGATGAAAAGATATCAGGGTTTGGTTTCATAACGAAGCAAAATTAGCGCTGATTTCTTTCAAGCCCAGACTGTAGATTAATGGAGACTATCAGTGACCGTCATGTCAGATAATTACACATGTTGAAACCCTTGCTAGATTTGCATTTGGCCTGGAGCTGATCCCAGGAGACTTAGGCCACAAAACGAGGTACACCCTGGACAGAGTGCCAGTCAATTACAGAGCACACATAATACAGAAAATTTGGGAATGCCAATCGGCATGTCTTTGGAATGTGGGAGGAAACCGAAGAACCCTGAGGAAACCCACCAAGCATGGGGAGAACTTGCAAACTCTATGCGCACAGACCCAAGGTGGGAATCGAACCCTTCACCCTGGAGGTTCAAGGACACAGTTCTAATCACCATGCCATCTTGGCGTTCAACATTTTAAGACAAATGTATAATAAAGTGAAAAAAGTATGGGTGCAGGGAGCTTGAAAGATAAAATAGAACAATAGAAAAATATTCTGAGCTCATATCACCAACAGTATTGCATATGCAAATCAGTAAAGGTAGGTTGCAAAACAGAAGTAGCAAGTAGTATCTTGCACTATAGCAGAACAATTGCACTCCCTACTCTCTGCTCAAGTCTTCATTTGCCTGATTTGGCGTCTGAACCAAACAAGACAGGCATAAATGCACAGAACAAATGCAACAATAGCTGAATACAACTTTATCAGCAGCTTCTAAGGCACATGGAATTTCCTCAGTAGTCAGAGGAACTGCATCGTCTGCTGGGGTTTTTTATTTTTTTTAGAGTTAAAGGGATAGTTTGGGTTTTTTCAAGTCTGTCTTAAATCAAAATTAATGTCCATATATATATATATATATATATTACAATAGATGTTGATTGTTACAAATTTTCCTGCTCTGCACACCAGCCATGAAGTTCGTCCCCCAGAACTTTGAGTACAATGTAAATAATTATGGACAAATTCTACAACCCTCGTTCCATGCAAAAATACATTCCAAGTCCAGCTCAGACTCATATCAAGCTTCTGCAGTCCCGCTGAGCTAAATCAAGTTGTTCTGTTTCAATGTTTGATGTAGTTAGTGCAAATTGAACTCTTTTCTTTCTCTGGAAATTGTCATACGGCTAAAAGTTCACAACAAGGATCCTTCCACAGGTCCCTGTATGGTCAAGGTGTTGAAGGTTATAATAAAGTCCCATGTTGAGACATTGTTCATTCACTGACGTGTTAGCCCAACAGGAAATCTTTAGGTGGTCTAGCAGGGGACCAACTTCTCATAAGTATTTATTAACACTGATGTTAAAGAGACTGATATGTAGGCTTTTAGCTCTGCAATCATATTTTACTTTTTGGTGGTATGACAACAGCTTTTGAAGCAAGAGAGACCTTCAGGCTGCTCCAGTGATCTGCTGAGGAGCACTAGACTGCTAAAGCCAGCTGTAGAGACTGGTGACCACAGGTTCACAGAATAGCAAGGCTTCATTCAGTTAGAAAGCAATAATAATATCAACAACAACAACACCCACAAGAAGTATTGGAATAAGGTAGAGTCATGTGATAGAGCAATCACGGTCTCACCAGAGTCAGGAGACTTGTTTCTGGTAAGTCACACAGCAACTCATGGTGGGTCAACTGTTCCTACCATTTCTCATGCAAGTTCAGTCTGAGAAAGTTGACAAACCTGATTTTTACCAAGTGGCTTGGGTGTCTTTGAGCGACCAGGTTCTTAGCCCACTGACAAGCTCAGAAATAACCCTGGACAACATGAACCTTAGCTTTCCCTTTTCTTGGACTTTGAATGTGCCAAATACCAAATAAAATTGATTTATACTGCAAGAATCCACTGGGAGAGAACTCAGTGCCCTCGTAGTATTCCTGATTGTCTGTTAGTATAGATTGGTGGAACTGGATCAGGTGGAATACAGGTATGGTGATGTGTCCATCTGTTGACTAAGTATTCAGTCACAGATTCAGATGACGGAGCAGGTCTAGGTTAACAAAGGTTCTTAAACAAAGTTCAGAATCATGGACAGGAAGTAGGTCAGGTGATCAACGAACAGCAGTAACAAGACAAGAAAAGCAGAAACAGGATTAAAACCACATAAATGAAACAGGACTCAAGGTTTGGTACTGGCCGGTAGAATAAACACAGGGCATATGCTTCATCCCCAGAACAAAGACTCATGAGGATCTAAATACAAAAACTAATCAGGGGGCAATTGGAGAACAGGTGAAAGTAATCATGACACATTAGAGAGACAACCAGGAACAAGACATGGGAAGAGACAAGACATGAACTAAAACAAAAGTGCATGGCAACGTAAACAAGCACTAGACAACGCGGGAGTCGAGCAGTAGCGCTGCAAGCTGCTGTGCATTCTGAGAGCCGCCACCTGCAGTGCTCAAAGTGAGGGAGAAATGTGTTACAGCGTGACCTATATTACATGATGTTACAGTGTGAGTTATTTTGTTTAGGATGGTAGCCGGAGTTAAAAAAAAAAAACTAAACTTAGTCAAAGCAGACCTGCAATTCCAAATTCATCATGTTCATTCATTAATTCACTCATCTTTTATGCTATTTATCCTGTATACAGGGTCGCGGGGGGCCTGAAGCCTAGTCCAGGAGACTTAGGGCACGAGGCATGGTACACCCTGGACAGGGTGCCAATCCATCACAGGGCATACACAATACGGTCAATTTGAAAAAGCCAAATTTAAGAATATGCATGTCTTTGGACTGTGGGGGGAAACCCACCAAGCACAGGCAGAACATGCAAACTCCACAGTCACAGATCTGAGCTGGGAGTCGAACCCTCGACCCTGGAGGTGCGAGGCCACAGCACTAACCGCTATGCCACAGTGCATATAAAATATATTCATAAATTTAATGAACATAACGGATTATGTATTTCATTATGATTTTTTTCCTGAAATGCCTTTAAAGGAGAAACTAAAAGAAGATTAGGCACCCACTGTCCAAATTGCATAAAAGGTCAGGGGAAAGATCCTTAAGTTTAGTAGGGTTTTTTTTGTTTGTTTGTTTGAACAAAATGATTGCAGCTTGCAGAGGAAACACAGCATGAAACCAGTAGAGCATTACAGGCTTGAAACACTTAAAACAATTGAAATCAGCTGTACGTTTTAGGTGTGTGTGTGTGTGTGTGTGTGTGTGTGTGATCCTGCTCGACGTCATTCTTATGCTTTTCATTGTCAAGCTGTTGATAGATTTGATTTTAGCCTCCCTTCTAATATTAGAACCAGCGATCACATTGTTCAAACTTATGGAGCAGCCAAGTCTTCAGAGTAACGCTGCGCTGAGCTGACTGTTATGTCCTCAATGACCTGCTCTTTTCATTTTCTGGAAGTATAAAGTAAAACAGAGTTCCAATCTGTGCTCTTGATAGGCGGCCATGAATTGCCAACTGCCAAGTGTGTCGAATGACATGTTCCTGCATGCAGCACGGACAATATTGCTGAGCTGAGAGCTCGGGAGACAAACACCAGCTCAAGTACACTCAACAGATGTTTGTGGCCCAGGCACATTGTGGCTCATTTCTACTCATATGTCTCGATAATAGCTTCCCAACATACACACATGCCTAATCATTCCCCCTCGCCCCTCTACACAAAAGCTAATGGGTGTTCCACCTCCACTGCCACCCTAACCTTCCCAGAAGGTCTAAAAGTAGCGCATGTCCTGCCGATAGGTCACGTGACCAGTCGCTGTCACTTAAAACCCTCTAGCAATGCCAGGCATGTGCCTGAGAGAAACAGTGTCCCTTTTTGGTGTTCCTCTGTGCTGTCTGAAAATCATGCCCGAGTAATAAAGATATGTAGGTCACCAATTCCCGTCATGCTTGCTTTAGCCCCTGCGTCTAAGCATCCCTTCGAGTAATAACCCATCTGTAGCCAAGAGTCACTGGAAAGCCAGAATGGAAGGCAAGTAAACCACAGAAAAAAAAAATCCGAGAAAGAAATTCGTCTCATTCTTCAGTTTCATGACAAGCCAAAGAGGCTGCTCTGGAGTGAATAAGGCAAAGAAAAGATTCTGATTTGAAAGTTCTATAAACCAGTAGTTATTTCTAGCTGTAGAGACATTCTCTGAGTTTTGGCATTGGTAGGGGCAAGTTTGCATTCTTGAGTTTAGCTGATGGTCCGAACACTAATCTGTTGTTTTAACTTACTCTTAAGTAACCCCTCCTTAAAAAAGATTCCTCCAGCTTTTGATGTTGTACCTTTTCTGAACCTTTTTCTCAGTTGTTAGTTCCCAAACAGAAACCTCCCTGCAACATTAAATTGCCACTTTGGTCCTGAAGCAAGCGACTAAACACAGCTGACCTACCTTAGAGTATAAATTTCATTAAACAGGATCAAACCCAAACCATGACTAAATCCACTTATAGACTCTCAAGCAGTCTAAATGATTTTTCGGTTTGTCTCTCTGGGGAACCCTTATGGAAGGAATTCCCCATCAGAAATAGTTCCAAATAGCACCCACTTTAAAAACGTGATATGTAACCCATCTGAACACTCCCTGGAGAGCAATTTTTATCTCAAGAATACAGGAGGGTTTGCTTTATTTGTATCATTTTACAATTAACTATGAACTGTGACCAAAACATGTTAAACAAATCCAACTTAAATCTGTTGGATTGTTTAAAGTGTGCTTGATGACAGCTCCTAGCAGTTTAACGATGTAGCCACTTGGACAGCTCTTCCACCATGGGTTGAAGAAGTTAGTTATGTGCCATCTATCCACAACGGCAACGTAGTCTCACTTCATTAGGAACACCTTGCTTGATCTGGGTTGAGCCACCATTTTGCCTTTAGAACTGATTGAAACTGAATCATCCCTTAGAGATTTTGGTCCATGTTGACATGATAGCATTATGCAGCTGCTGCAGATTTGTCGGCTGCACATCCATGATCAAATCTCCTGTTTCAACATACTGTACCCCAAAGGCGCTTGAGATCTGGTGACTGTGGAGGCCATTTGAGTACAGTGAACTCATCGTCCAGGAAAACCAGTTATAGATAATGTTAGATTTGTGACATAGTGTTATAAAAGGTTGGACATGGTCAGCAACAATACTCTGATAGTTGCTGTTTTTTTTTTTATATACTGTATCTTTCGGCTGCTCCCGTCAAGGAGTCGCCACTGCGGACCATCTGATCCACACACAACTTGGCACAGGTTTTTACACTGGATACCCTTCTTGACACAACCCTCCCATTTTATCCAGGCTTGGGACCAACTGTGCATCTAGTGGCCGGGTTGTGGGCATTGGTTGGGAATCGAACCCAGGCCTTCTGCATGGCCGGCGAGAGACATACCACTGAGCCACCAATACTCACTTAGGCTGTGGCTTTTAAACAAGCTCATTTGGTACTAGACAAGTGGTCTAGAGTGTGCCAATTAAAATATCTCCCACACCATCAGACCACCAGCAGCCTGAACCGTTAATAAAAGGCAGGATGTATCCATGCTTTCATGTTGTTTAGACCAAATTTTGACCCGACCATCTGAATGTTGCAGCAGAAATTTAGACCAGGCAATCTTCTATTGTCCAATTTTGGTGAGCCCATGCGAATTGTAGCATCAGTTATCAGTTCTTAGCTGGGGTGTTCAGCTGCTGTAGCCCATCTGCTTCAAAGTTTTTAAAAAAATTCTAAGTGTTGTGCATTCAGAGATGTTTTCAGCATACTTCCGTTGTAATAAAATGTTATTTGGCTTACTGTTGCCTTTCTATCAGCTTGAACCAGTCTGGCTATTCTCTGCCAGCCTCTGGCATCAACAAGGCATTTTTGCCACTCACTCTTTTTCAGACCATTCCCTATAAACCCTGGAAATGGTTGTGTGTGTAAATCCCAGTAGATTAGCAGTTTCAGAAATACACAGACCAGTCCATCTGGCACAACAATCATGCCACGTTTAAAGTCACTTTAAATGCCTTTTCTTTCCAATTCTGATGGTCGGTTTAAATGTAAGCAGATCTTCTTGATCACACTTCCGTGCGTAAATGCATTGAGTTGCTGCCACATGATTGACCAATTAGATATTTGCGTTAATGAGCCGTTGAACAGGTGTGCGTAATGAAGTCGCTGGTGAGTGTAAATGCTAATTCTTGCTTTTTCATTAAGTATCTCTAAGCATTTAGGCAAATTATACTGATTTAGTCCTCATGTTTGAATGAGCATTCTACAAAAAGTAACTCACAGATTTCAGCAATCACCCTCAGACTTTCTATAAAGGTAAATTTCATGTAAATGAAAGTAAAGTGTTAAGTACACTGAAAAAAAGGAACATGGCTACCTGTTACATGTACTAAAATGTAATATGTGTTTTGTACATAATTTCATGTTTCCAAGATGAACATAAATAAACTATGTTGTATTTGCATGAAATTTAACAACTTAACATGTATTAGATTCAATCATGTTGAGAGAAACCAAAGAGATCTCGTCACTATGAAAACCGGAAATATCAGAGCAAACATCGCGAGAAGATATCGCGAGAAGAGACCACAGTTTGTTGAGAAGACAAACGTTTGGCGGGCGTGTGGAAAAGGTAAGCAGGAATTAATTCCCATCTTTCTAAAT
>JAOTRS010000001.1:26226847-26239461 GCA_028565755.1 Dinotopterus cunningtoni | reverse complement strand
CAAAACCATTTAGTAGTCTTCCTTACGAGGAGAGACTCAGAATTAAACGGCAGGGCAGAATTTACGTACAAATAACAATGAATTTTATGATGAAGGCCTAATATGAGCTTCCCGTTTCAAAAGCTAGCAGCCGCCACTGGTGTAGGTTTAATCGTTTGAGAATTTTTCCCGTCTCTTACTAACATGTAGTATTGCTTTGCTGGATGTACGTTGGCTCAAAGAGTCTTCTCGAACTCGGCAAGATTTCAGCGTCCAGATCAACCATCCAAATGCAATTAGCCTCCAAATGAGCCGCTCTCTAATTCTGAACAACAATTCTATAATAAACTCAGGAGCATGATGCACAGCTTCACAAGTATGCGATTTTACAAAAACGCCTTTTAAATCCCGTGTGATTAAAAGATGAAGACACCGGTAGTAAGGAGCGGTTTTATTTTGGCCGCTTGCTAAGTACTTTAACACGAGTCGACCGACTGGATTTATTTACGTCGTTTGTTATCTTGAGCCTTAAATGACCATAAACAGCCGAGGCACGCGGAGGATTCTGTTATGTCGCGTTTAATCACGCGCCTATTTTAGAAAGCTACTGAAATATTAACGTTGTGAAGATTAGCCTAGCCGAGTCAGAGTGCATAATGTTCTCGGCTGCACTTTTCGCTTAAGACGACTTCCATTCCATTCAATTATGCCTGATCTCTTTTTTATAAAGAATGAGTTCTGGTTCATGATCCAGCTTTAAAAAAAAAAAAAGTATGAGTGTGAGCTGCAGAAGGTCAGACAAGGAACTTGGTGACTAAGCAGGACAGTTGTAGACAGTAGTAGATAGCAGAAAGGGTTTCGCTGTCTGTAGCGGCTCGTAAATCAGACAGGTTGCCACCCTGGCAATCCCACTGTCATCTCTTGTGTAGATAAACACTCACATGTGCACACATTTCCTGATTTACTGCGTGACCGAATTTAAATAGCAGAACAAGAGTGAATCCGGCGTGACCGAGCTATTTCCATACTGCATATAAGCATCTACGCGTGTCTTCTGGTGTGCATGAATTAAAAGCATAGCACGCTCTGGAGGGGTTCAGGACACGTGTCCTGTCTGTCAGAGGCACTTTATAAAAAGGTGAATGTCTCATAAAAGACCGGGTCACCAGCACAGACCCTAACGCCTAACGTCAACCGTCTGATTCCTCGCACTACCTAATCAACAGGAAAGGCAGTTCCACTTATTCACCTCTGCAGATTTTCCATTTTTATGTTCCACTTTAAAGCCTTGAGATCATATAAGTTTAACGGCTGGGGCATAGCTGGCATTTTCTCTAACATTTATAGCCTAGAGGGACTGGGACAGTAATCCAGCTTGGTTTAGGAAACAGACTGATGAAGCGCTCAGGGTGCTGAAGGGTACAAGTGACCAGAATAGAAATAAGACACACTAAACTAAGGGGCGATATTGAGTCATCTGGAATGACTAAAACATCCTAGTTTTTAGGGTAAGTCTGGCTTTCTTCGTCTTTAAAGGAGAAAAGTTAACCACAAGCATGACTTCTGAGAAGTGCCCTTCCATAAATACCACGGACACTGCACTTACACGTGGAACACGTGTGAAGAATCTGCTCCAGATACTTGCGGAAATTTTTGCATCCAACAATTAGGAATTTTCAGGAAATAAACAGTGATGTTTACACGGGACCACCTTTCCCAACTCTCATCATTTTCTCTACGCTGGGTGTTTTCCCAGATTCTTCTTCATATCCCAGCATGCTGCACTGAGCCATGCAACTCTCAACGATTTAAATAATGGAGACAATATGCACATCAGTATCAGGATCAGTATCGCTATGTTCAAAATCAGAGCCCAGATAGTACTTCGTTAAGCTCTGGGGATCTACACCGTGTTGCGGCGCCACGTTGAATTGAGGAAGTCCAGTCCAACCACCTAGGGCCATGGTGTATTGAAGGCAGGTGTGTACAGCAGTGATTGTGTGTGTGTCTGTATCTGTCAGTTCCTCAACCTCAGCTCCATCACTCCTGTTCATAATTGGTCGCAAGTAAAGATTTCCCACCGCTACATATACAGTGTATATATCCTGGAAGAAATGTGGTCGGAAATAAATCATGAATGGAGATCAGAGCTATGTTTAATATTGGAAATAAGAGCTTATATAGGAGCTCTTCATATGCACACAATGTTAGTGAGGCTAATCAGGAAAAAGCATGAAGTCCAGATTGGCCTCATAAGAAGCGTCAGGGTAAGAAGGGAACCTCATGAAGTAATAATGCATAGTGTCCACTGTACAAGTCTTTGGAGGCAGTGTTATGATCTGGAGTTGCTCAGGTCTAGACTCAGCAACGTTATGTGGCAATAAAAAGTCAGCTGACGACCTGAATGTACTGAATGACCAAGGTTGAGCATATTCCAGCACTGGTTGTTCTGGAGTCTTTCTATCATGGCCAGCTAGACTGGCCCTTGATCCCTACTGGCATGGGTGAACATTGCATTTCCATGATCCTGTCACCAGTATACTGGTATACAAATGAATAAAAACCAATGTTAATGTTACAGCTGATCAGTGTATATATAATATAGTCTATAACCAACTAAGTGGATTAATTTAAATCACAGCAACCCTGACCAGGATGTTACTAAGGATGAATGAACATTGCAATGTAGGTTAATGAGTACGTTAGTTAACAGTTAACATCTTTCTTTGTCCCTCACTGCTCATTCTCATCCCTCATAAAAACTTACCAACAAACTTACATTTACGGAAGCACGTTTACCAACACTGAAAAGGCTAAAAAATATATACTGTATAATAATGCTTAATAAAGTCAAAATTCTACTACATTGTTATTGATTGGTGCCTTGCTAATATTGCACAATGATAAAGCTAAAGCAATAGATTAAATAAATGGATCCTAAAAAATCTTCTAGCTTGTTTGCAAAAGTTAAATTGGAGAAAATACCAATCGCATGAATTCATTTGCTGTTTAAAACAAAAATGCATCAATCAGTCTTACATTAATTTTTTATGGCATGGGTTTGGAAAAACACTTTTTTCGTGCACTGACCAGCTCATCATTATGGCCTGTAGAGCAATATGATAATGCAAGATCAGCACAGACCTAAATCTCTATCATGCAAAAATCTTTCCTGCACTCTTTCCTGCATAAGAGCTGTGACAAAAATAAAGTTGCTTAATACACCTGACCACACAACGTGACTGCTTGTAGAAGGGATCAGGTGTGTTTAAAGCAGGATCTAGAACCGACACGGTGCAATTAACAGGGTTTTTTATTTAACACTTTAAAAATTAGATTTATAGGCAGGCATTAGAAAACGGTGTTCATGGCAGCGGCGCAGAACAACTTGCACCTTTAACGCAATAAAAGTTTGGCAATGCATTTTATTTCATTCTGTGTAAATTTGGAACTTGGCAACACAGCTGGGTGAAACAATGTCAGCCTTTTGCAATAATCTGGTTATTGTTACCTGATTATTATCAGTCACACATTAGTTTAAACAATCGTGGCCTTCCATGGATACCATGGATAAAGTATACAGACATCTAGAACAAGACTTCTTTTTTTCTTCTTCTTCTTCTTCAAAAAAAAAAAAAGAGGCTAATTTGAGTCAGATGTTCTGCGGTTCAGGTGTCTGGACCCTCCCTGGTATATAGAAGAACACCAGCAGCTTTGGTTACCTGACCGTCGCAACAGAATTCTCTGACAGTACAATCTCAACGTAGGGAAGAAATAGATCGAAGAAAGGAGTCATTGGAGTTTATAAGCCTACAAAGGGATTTCTGCAGGTGTGTTAGCACATAGAGTTTTACAATCCAGCACTGTTGTAACTCTCTCTAAGCTGTGGATGTCCCAGGCAATAAAGTCCAGCAACAAGGGAACGCTATGGAGACGACAGGGGACCGATAGGCAAATCCTGACCTCTATAACCTCAGTTTGGAGAAAGAAAAAAAGAGAGAGGAAGAAACACTAAAGCGGAGTCATTTTCATGAGGGGTTTCCACAAAGGAAATTACCGGCCTTTAAAGAAAACACTGACGTCTGTGTCAAATTGTTGTGTATAGATGATATGCAGAATGCCAAGACATCTGTCTGTGATCAGAAAACACAAAAAATGCCAAGTTAGGCAACTTGATCCAGACAGGATCCAAAATAGGAAAATATTAATCATAAACTAGGTCAGGCAGATAAAAAACATAAATAAAAAAAAAATCATATTGTAGAATATAAAATCTTGGCCAAACAGGAGGCTTAACCTGATTTGAACTGAAATTCTGATCTGGAACAGGCAACGTTGCAAGGAAGACGTCCTGTGAAATTTCCTCAATACCTCGTTTTTATTCACTATACAGATGCACGGTTTAAGGTTATCGCCCATAAAAGTGCTTCCGCAAAACAAATATAAATAGTTAAGTGTTGTGTGCTTCCACTAAATACATATAAGACTTCACCAGCAGTTACCATGATCGTTTAAACCGTTTAGGAAGAATTCGAGCAAAATATGTAGACAATTCCAAAGGGCTCACAAAGTTTTTTTTCACACTGACCTAAAGCAAACTAACCATTATTTGCCCTCCTGAGAAGACACACACATAGCCTGAAACAACATCTCTGTCTTTCAGACAGCGTCTCTCTCTGTCTCTTCACCAAGGCACGAACCAGATGCAATAAAACCAGAAAAGGGACGATAAGAAAGCACATAAATTAAAAAAGGCACGAGTGCAGTTAGAGAACCGCATGATGCAGACTACTGGTAAAGAAACTGCTATTTAAGTCTCAAAGTTGTGTCCAAACTCAGACAGTGATGTGATGAAGGGTAGGAGAGGACAAGAAGAAGAAGAAGAAGAAGAAGAAGAAAGTGGATTGGAAAGGAAAAGAAACAGACGGAAAGGAAATGAGGAAGGAAATAGAGTGAGTAAGCGGTCAAGGAGAAAGCATGTGTTAAATCACTCAGGAAGAGGACACTGGACTTCTGTAAAAGAGACAGAAAGAGAGAGAGAGAGAGAGGGGAGGAAAGACAGAAGCAGAAAAGAAATGCCGCCTTTCACCATGGTTACTGCAGACAGCATGAGTGCAAGAGCCACATACACACACACACACACACACACACACACACACACGCTCGGAGATGTGCATCCAGAGATGCCTGTGCGCTCCATGCCGGATCTCATGCTCACCTGGTCCAGAAGAGGATACAGCAGCACCGAGTTGAAGATGTGCAGTACGGAGCAGGACTCACACTCTTCTCTACTCTGTCTCTCTCTTTCCCTAATTCTCCCCTCCTCTCTGTCTCTCTCTCTCTTTTCCCTCCCCTTCTACACCCCCCTTACCTCTCCTTGTATGGATGCACACAGCACACACACTCACACACCCTCCCATAACGGTGTGTCCCCCACAACCTTTTTTTTTTCTTTTTCTTTTTTTTAAAGTCTCTCTCTCTCTCTCTCTCTCTCTGTGTGTGTTGATTTCCAGCCATACACAAACTTCCATCTTTTTACTGTTAAATGTAAGCTCACCACGAGCACATTTAATTACTCTTTATGTTTATTCCTCATTATCAGGCTGAAAAGATTATTGTGTGTAATTAAGGTTTGTGTAAAACACGTGCCGGAACAATTATCCCAAAAAGCACAGACGAGGCTAATGAGGAACTGGGGTAAAGGGGTTCACATACTTAAATACTCAAATATTTACCCTCACAGGCAGATTAACTAACATCTAGATTCTATAAATAATGTTCAAATTGTTTCATCAATAAATTTGAAAGATATGCAAAGAAAAAATACATATCAAAGAATAATTATATCAGGATGAGGCAGAACGTCTGATGAAAGTTGCTCTTATTCTTAAGTTTAATGCAACTTTCCAAAACTCGCTCATTTTTGTACCAAACAGAGTCACTGGGAGCCTGGAGCCTATCCCAGGGTACTTGGGGGACTAGGCAGGATACACCCTACATAGGGTGCCAGTTCATCACAGGGCACACAATAACCCACAGGAAACCCACCAAGTTCCCCGCACACAGATCCAAAGGCGGGACTCGAACCCTCAACCCTGGAGGAACCTGGAGGAGGTCAATGGTGTTTACCATCGTATTTATTCCCATTTTACAACCGTGGTGGAACAACATTCACACGTTACAGGCAATTTGGGAACGCCAGTTAGCCTAATCTGCATGTCTTTGGACTGTGGGAGGAAACCAGAGGAAACTCACCAAGCACAGAGAGAACATGCAAACTCCACATACAGACCCCGAGGAATCGAACCCGGAACTGTGGTTACTAACATGCTAATCTAAGGTCATTTCCCCTTTCCTTTGTATTTATACACTGTACTGTGTATAAATATTTTTTTTATTTTTGATTATGTCTGTTTTTCTCTTTTTGTCTTTATACACGGAACTATCACTACTTTATGTTTGCACATGGCCCTTTGCTGCTGTAATGTTGAAATTTCCCCACTGTGGGATGAATAAAGGTATATCTTATCTTATAATAACTTACTTCAAATGTATTATTATTTTAAATGTGCTATTTACTTTGGGTAAGATGGTAACAGTTTTGATGTGATGTCGTCAACCGGCTTCACAGATTCAGTATCAATGAAAAACTTGAAGAAATGAAGAAACTTGTGATCACATGACTTTCACATTGAGTATTTAGGGATGAAGGATTTCGGGTAACAAAGGTTGTTTTTTTTTCTGTGTGAAACATGTCAAAAGTCTTGTATAATGATTTCACTTGTACACTGGTACATATACTTTAAAGGACTTCCTAAGGAGTTCCCTCTAAGGAGAACTAGGGTGTACGTATGGGACGTGAACTACAGTACCACATTTAATATTACTATATTTTACCTGTGAGACGTCATCATAAAAAAAAAAAAAGTTGAGGTTTTCCATTTATTTTCATATTTGTAGACCTTAGGTTGTTAGAAATACATATTGGTCCAGTTCCAGCACTTTTTATAAATAAACTGCATACCTGCAGATCTCCTGGTATGGGCTACACCCCCCGTGACCCCGTACAGAATAGGCGATGTAGAAGATGAGTGAATGAGTGGACATTTTCAGAAAGATATATTCTCCCCTTCTCAACAATATATGGGAAAAGTCTGTTGATGATAATAAATCATGTCCACCCTATGATAGAAGGATCGATGACAGGGTGGACATTTTTTTGGCCAAAGTTAGCATTTATTGAGCACATGGAGGACCTTTAGTTTGCAAAATTATTCACTGTTGAAGGTTTTGAGTTTCTGAAATTTTTTTTTCCTCTATGACATGGTGGACATTTTAGGCTTGACACCAAAGTGATGAAAATTGGGAAATATAAGTGTTAATAATTCATTTACTTACAGCAGTTGTTTCGACCTCTATTGAACAAAGACAAAATAATGGTTGTGATTTCAACATATTTATTATTATTGTGAAAAAAATTAATAATAAAAAAGAAAAACATTTGTTTAATTTTCTAGAATTTATTGAGGACAATAAAAACATATAAAACGTGTTAAATTTGTGTCATATAACCACTTATTGCACTCATTGATGTTAGCAGGGCATCATGCGCGACATGACAAAATCACAGGCATCCAATCAAAGAAAACGTTATAAACTGAGCGAAACACATTTTAGGAGACTTATAATTGTACAGATACATGTCTAAATGTTTGGTCATTTAAAGGCAGCATGGAGGCTGTGTTCAGCACTGTTCAGCACAACTTCATGTGAGCATGTTCTCCCCGTGCCTGGTGGATTTCCTCCTACTGTCCAAAAACATGCATACGAGTCTAATTGTGTTCCCAAATTGCGTGTGAATGTGAGTGTGTGCCTTACTATGGATGTTTTCCCACGCGTCGTCCCCTAAATACAGGATAAAGCGGTATAGACGATAAGTATGTGAGTTTGGTCATTTATAATAAAGTCTCAGAATTTCATTACTGTATATTTATGATAATTCTGTGATTCTGATCGACACCAAAGGCACTTCATAGTGACATTAACCCACACGATAAACTCCATGTCTAGAAAAGATGCCGAAGATCTGCGACGCAGAGTCGTTATCCATGTGATCAAGAAAGGATACGAAGAACCCAGGGAACGTCTGTAATCATCCACATTGGTGATCCATCCAGAATTTATTTTTGGTGGCTGTTTGAGCGTACCAAAGTAAGTGATGCAGTCTTAAGTTTTTAGGCTTAAGCCTTGGCCTCATCCCATGGAAAATGACTTTTACAAGATGCCTAATTGGAAGCTGAGAGTTCCATATGAAAAATGTCTAGTCGCAACTTTTTTTTTTATGCATTTGGAAATCAATGACACAATTTGAGAATAAACAGGCATTGTTTGCAGTGGCTGCGATGGATTGGCACCCTGTCCAGAGTGTACCCTGTCTACTGCCCCCGACTCCCCTGGGACAGGCTCCAGGTCCCCCCATGAACCTGGACAGGATAAGCTGTAAAGACAGTGAGTCAATTAGTGAGTGAGTGAGTGTTTTCAGTGGAAGTGGACGTAGATCTAGAAACCATGAATCTCAATCCAAGACTTGATTATGAATTAAGAAAAGAAAGCAAGAAAGCTGTTAGAACATTTTATAAGCCTTTTTAATCAGTCCTATAAATCAGTGCCGGTAATGTACCGGGGGGAAAAAAAACAGCCTTCTGACGCACGGCTGTGAAATTGTAACCAGGCCTGTAAATTGTATTTCATGTTTAACCGCATTCAGACAGGCTTACCGTAGATTGGTTTGCTTTCACGCAAATAATTTGCACAGAGCGGCTTTAAGGCAAGCAATGCAAACTCAAGAGTTGGTCTATGGCCTCTCTGACCTCAGCCTGAACTTTACTGGACAAAAGCTCTCACCTACGAGGTCATGTCTGCTACTAAGCAGTTAAAGTTAAGACAACAGGGACAGAAATGGCTATTGTGCAACAGGCATTTTTACAAGTTTTTAAAAAAATTTTTTTTTTAATTAGGTATACCAATGCACTAACATATAAACTGGAAACTCAAGTACTATTCACCTGGGGAAAAAAATTATTACACAACAGTGCAGTCGTGACCAAGTGGTTGATTTATTTGAAAAACCTTGGTGCGTGCTAACCCCACATAAAGCAGTGAAACTCTCAGCACTCGACTGCTAAACAACATCATCGATCTTATCTCCAAAAAATGAGATCATTTATGTGTCTCAGTCTTTTATGTCCAAGTCGTAATTCCATCTCAGCTGGTTTCCTTGTTTGCGCCAGAGCGTCCCTTATGCTAGCACTTCAAAACCAATGTCCGTTCAGCTCCCTTACGAAACTAAATCATAGATGGAAAAAATGACATCATCGTCTGGGAGTAAGTGCAGATGCAGCGAAGTGAAGAGAAACTACAGAACCGCGCTGCCCATCTTCTTCAAAACATTTATATGGGGATCAAGCAGCACATTGCTCTTTGTTGACTGAGCTGCACAAATAGTGTCGTTCGGTTTTACAGCTACGTCTCGGTGAGCACCTTTTAGACATAATATATGGTCACTCGTTTTAGGTTGTTTCATTATACACGTGGCCCACACCTGTTAACTGCTAAGTACCATCCAAAGTGTGTTTAGCAGGTTTTAAGGTGAGTGTTGAA
Organism: Dinotopterus cunningtoni; assembly: GCA_028565755.1. NCBI lineage: Eukaryota > Metazoa > Chordata > Actinopteri > Siluriformes > Clariidae > Dinotopterus > Dinotopterus cunningtoni. The sequence goes on along the minus strand of JAOTRS010000001.1, from coordinate 26,229,822 downwards.
ACTGTATTACTGTAGCATTTGGAAAAACGTTGGAAAATGCTGTTAAACGTTGCATGATAAAAAAAAAAAGTGTGCAAAAAAAAAAAAAAAAGCTAATTACGGCTACTGTCTCCACATACAAGCAAATATCGTGCACTAAATAAATGGCTAATCTATTGGAAAAAAAAAAAAGATTTTGAATGACAGCCATCAAACTCGTCCGGTCTAATGCAACACGATGCATGAACGTTTAGCTTGGCAAGACTACAACCATGTTGAAACTATCAGCATAAACAGAGTAAGCAGCCTGCCCGTTTCCGTGTTGCAAATGAAGCCTGTCATCGTAACCCTGTTTCTGTAAAACACGTTTCTACGAGGTATGTTACAAAACAACCATCCATTTGGGAAAATCCAGAACACAAGATCTAAATGAGCATACCGTATTTCGTTATAGACTTTTTTTTTTTTAACCGCATTAATGTCTTTCTCTAGAAGACATTACCGGAAACCAGCTGGTCATAATTCAGCCAGAAACTCTATTAAATCAAATCCAAGGCATGAGCAATATGGTCAGCAATTCCATGATCAGATGTTAAAGTTGGTAGAACCAGAAGCCAAAGAGTCGTCTTCACAAGCCCAAACAACCCAAACAAAAAGTAGGTCATCCATGAGTCCACAGATGACATGCACCGGTGCTGCGGTTGATGAACCGGATCTGTGGGTGGTGGTGACAGTACTGGATCAGAACCAAAGCTACCAGAATTCTCCACTGTCTCATCACAAAGAGGTCAGTTGGATGCCAGATGGTCTTGGTGCAGCCCTACAGCCTTTCACTTTCCAACTTTGTAGTAAACCATGTCTAAAAGCTGTTCCAGCATTTTGCACTTCCCCACCCAGTGGTTACAAGTCTTTCTTATAGGTAGTCCAGTACACCCACACATGGTCCCAGAGTCCGAAAACTTGGCAGCAGGAATTGGGTTTTACAGGTTCTTCTGGCGATCAACCACCACAAACTCATGCACTTATGAGCTCAAGTGGTGAAGTTACTTCAAACCAGACTTCTGACATTTCTGGCTCCAACGCCAATTTGCAAGTTAGCAAGCCAAACATCAGAACAGCTGGCATGCATTGTTGGACTGACATCTCTTATGCCCAGAGTTCCCGGGCTGTGGAGTGGTTGCAGTCTCACTGGGCTTGGTTCAGTAGGAAGAATTCATAGAATGTTCTAGGAGGTTGCAACTTACCAAGACAAACATGCTTCCAGGTGGTTAAAGTCACATGAGGGACGGGTAAGACCTCCATAAGAGGATCCGTTTGCCGTACAGGTTGGCACATAAGAAGTGCAATGTCTGTACGAATTAATAATATGTGATGCCGTTATCACATGCACTCAACAACGAACCTCTCACCTACAATAGCTCCCTACCAATCCTCACACTTCTGGTGTCAAAATCAAGAGAGAAATTCTGTTTTGCCCTGGGGTGTTCCAGGATAGGGACTCAGGCTTAACCTTTAGGATGTGTTTGACAAAGTCTTTGTTTAACTCCAACTGATGGTCCTTGCCTATCAGGTCATGCAAGGAGTTGGCAACCTGGCACTAGTTGCCAGCCCTTATAGAATGGTATGATCCCAAAACAAATCTAGACAGAACTTTGGGGAAACAGCTTTAGTAGCCACATTGTTGGTGCTGATCACGAGACTCCAAGAAACCAGGCTGAAGTTTTTGGGATTGACTTGAAGTCTGACCTGATAGTAGCTGGAGGTTGCACAGGGGCTCAATGAATACATGTTAAAGGAACCAAGAAGTGCTTGAGATACTCCACTCAACACCTCCTGGAATTTGATACATGTGGTATTTCAAAATGGCAGAAGCATTACAAAGAGCGTCAATTTGAAGCTCATTAGGTTTGGCCTCTGAAGTGAGTTATAGTTATATATTTAACTGTTATTCACAATGTGTGGTAATATCTGGCCTAATGGATTGTAGATGTCTACTTAAAAGTAATGAAAAGTGACCTACATACAGTAGTTTGATCTTACATACACCATCCAGCCATAACTTAAATTTAAAATCCCTGCCTAACACTGTATACATCCTTGTGCCCTTGAAACAGCTCTGACCAAATGAGAAATAGACTCCACAAGATTTCTCCAGCCCATCCTTCCATCCTTAAAGAAGCTCATTTGGACTGGGAACTGGGGAGTTTGTTAGTTTGGGCAAGTGAACACCCTGAGCTTTGTTGTGTTTCCCAAACCAACATGTTTTGCAATGCAGCAGGACTTGTATGGTTGAGATAAATATGGTTGAAGGAGTCCATTGCTATTAGGGAACACCGACCTCATGAAATGGAGTACTTGGTCTGAAACAGTATTTAGTCTGAATGCCAGAATCCAAGGTTTCCCAGGGGATCACACTGCCCCCACCATGCATGCCTGGTGCCATCTTTTCCCTGGGTAATGTGAACCACATGCACTGGGCTAGGAACATGATGTAAAGAAAAATGTGATTAGTCTTTGATTTGCTTGATGCTGCAGTTTCAATGATCACTTTTGGGCCAACTGTGGGCAAATTTGGCGATGGACCAGCAAACTGCGATGCATGGTGCCTCCTCACAACTTTCTATCACAGCCAGGATTAAAATTAAACTTTATTAAGCCATTTGCGCTAAAGTAGCTCTTTAGTAGGATCGGACCAGACGGGCTAGCCTTCACTCCGTGTACACATCAATGATCCTTCAGCACCCATGACCCTTTTGTCAACTTTAACCCACTTTCAGTACTAACCACTGCATACCAGGGACACCGCAGAAGATCCGCCATACTTTGATGTATACACTCATATCTTAGCTTACAAACATTATTCAAATTCAATGCTCACGTGATACAAAAATAATGTAGATAACCTTCATGTAAGGCGTTACCAACCAACCAACCAAACCTTTCACACTGAATCCCCATACAAACAAATGCCCTCCTTCACACTGCCCATGAACTAT
>JAOTRS010000001.1:26182862-26194124 GCA_028565755.1 Dinotopterus cunningtoni | reverse complement strand
GTACAATAGAGATCACACCTTCTAAGCCTGGACCCTTTCATGACTATTGATACGACTTTTATGCAAATAAACACACTTTTTTTTTCTATAGAGATTAAGAGAAATAATCTGAGTGACACTAAAAGCAATTATCTCTCTATTTTAACTGTCTGGCTTTAATACAGCACTGAATGTGATTTACTTACTTAGATGCTTTAACGTCATCTAACTGCAGTAAAAAACTTCTACGTTAATATTCCTAATGTGTGTCTCTAATGCACTTCGCTCATAATACAGAGGGTTTAAAGGTTTCTGCAGCTCCACTCTTCCTTAAGATGGATGTACTCGACACCAGAGCAGAGAACCACAACAACACGCCAGTGAGGAAATTAGGATTCCTCAGAGGACGTAAAAAAAAAAAAAACATTTAACAAATAAATCAGCTTCCTGGATGACCAACCCCATCTTCAAATACATGGTTGCTTTCCTAACACATCTAAGAGAAGAATGGAGCATTATTACAGTATGACATCTCATTAGAGGACGACATGAGAATGGAGCATAAGCGTCCTCACCCCGTTGGTCGGCACGTGCTGCTCTGCAATTCCAAGGAAAGATTGAAGAGGAGTTCTGGATCCTGAAAAAAAACAAAAAAAAAACAATATGGCTGTAGGTTGCATTCATTTTTTCCGTTGTCGTGTGTGTATGTACAATACATTTATATACGTGTGTACCTTTGCATCTCGACTTGTCCTGATCGGAGAGGTGTTCAGTTCGAGAGCGCGTCACCAGCTCCACATTAGTTGCGCTATAAACCTACAAGTCAACGTCACACCATGTTATCAGCTTTATAATACCATCTTTATACAAAAAGCACTAATACCATGATTAGTACTAAGAGTTGTACAGTGAAACACTGTATATAATAGTGATGGGAAGTTTGAATCATTTTAGTGACTCGGTTCTTTGAATCTCGTTCATCAAAATGAACAAATCTTTTTTGAGTCATTTAGTTCATTTCGTTCTTTTGATCAGAAATAAAATAAAATGTTGCATTTTCAATAAACAGACTCCCAGCACAGCTACATACACAAATTTTGGCTATACTTCCAGTAATGAAAATATTACAATGCAGCTAAGGACATGCAGTACACAGGAAACAGAACTGAACAGTTCTCGACAAATCTTCAAGTCCCGAGTCATTTGTTCTTTTTGATCTATTGCACTGCATAGCGTCTACGGGAGTCACGTGACAAAATAACGAACGACTCAGGAGTAGAAGAGTCATTGAGAAAAAAAATTCTGTTTCCTGTACATAATCTACAGAGGTTTTGCGATGATTTGCGCATGAACGAATCACTCTCCGAGACGACTTGTTCTTCTGAGTCACGTTAAAGATTCGCTCAAAAAGAATGAATCATTCATGAACGACCCATCACTAGTATATACACCCATTCACAAAAGTGAGTACATCCCTCTAATTTTATCAAACATTTTAGTATATCTTTTCAAAGGACAATCCTATAGAAATGAAACTTGCATATATTTTAGAGTAGTCAATGTGCAGCTTGTATAACAGTATAGATTTATTGTCCTCTGATAATAACTCAACATACAACCAATATTGTCAAAAATAACTGGCAACAAAAGTGAATACAACCTAAGCTGTACATCTTTAACCATGCAAAGTCACATGTCCTATTCATCATGTTCATGTGACCAAGTATGTCTCCAGACCTGAACTCTATTGAGCACCTGTGGGGCGTCCTCAAGCGGAAGGTGGCGATATACAAGCTGCACATTGACTAAGCTAATGAATATCCAATTCTTTTGTTTCTATCGTATTGTCCCTTGAGAAGATATTATAAAGTGGTTGCTGAAATGTAAGGGGTGTACTTTTGTGAGATACTGTATATATTTCCCTAATCCTTCTTATTTTCATAGCACAAATCTAAAAATGTTTAACAACTACACAACATAAATAACTATAAAAGGAAAAAAGACACCTTGGGGAAATTAAAAAATAAACAAACATGCAGAATATTTAGATTTATTTGATACAATATCAAGTAATATAGAATAGAATAGAGCAGAATGGTCTTTATTGTCATTTCAACAAGTATAACAAAATTAAAGTCTTCCCTCTGTGCAAAATAACAAATAACAGTCAATCTTGTACAAAAAAAAAAATACCCACAAACACCCAACCACATATACATACACACACCCCCAACACACCCACACACACATTCAGATATTGCATTGACAGTGGTTAATTATTGCACTTTTTTATAGATAAGCATCACAACAATAATAAGCTTTAAAATATATTTAAATAAACATTATGTAAAAATGTTTGGAATATTAATCAGACAATAAGTCTGGGGAAAAAAAAGTTAAAGCAATCTCTAAACTTTAAAAAAAGTTAAAAACCATGTTGTGTGTCTGATAAAGGAGCAGTGTGTAGATGAGTCTCACCTTCGCCTCATATCCACTGACCACCTCCGTCTTCTCCGAGCGCCAGCCCCAAATTCCAGACTTGTTCCTGAAAACAACAGCAGCCTTACGTATGTATATAATTTTTTCCTTTTAAATTATTATTTTTTTTACATATATACAGTATAAAATACATCACACTTTAGAGAGAATTACATTTCTAAATTACACCACTGAAAGATCATTCATTATATGGTGGTGCTTAATTCTGAATTCTTTATGCTGATTGGTCAGAAAGCGTTTATTTATTGATTTCTAAACAATATGGGGGGTGTTCAAGTCAAACCCGGGACTTGTGATGAAAGTTCTCATGAATCAAAGTGCAAACTACCAGTACAAGCTCAGTACGATGATGAGACTCTAATGTTTTAAAGAAGGCTGTATGTCTGTAAATGACGCTCCTGGCTGAGGTGGAATCAGAGCCCACTGCAGGCGTGCCTGTAAACATTCGACGAGAGAAACGCCTAATCCTTGTAAATCAACGGATAACTTGTTTCAGCTTGTGGAGGAGACGCATCCGTCTGAGGGAAATGTACACACTATCATTCACCAACACCACTTGCACATTACAGGAACTTAGCTGGGAGTTACTGCCACAGTCCCGACCTCGCTCCAAGACATTTCTACATGTTTGGGCCATTAATAAGTGCATTAGTGTAGCAGGGGATTATATCGAGAAATAAACTGAGTTTTTCAATCAAAAGTCCCGGGTTTACCTTGAACACGTTTCACAATTAAAGCTCTGACAATACTGTGGACTGTAAAGTAAATCATATGGAATTAGATTTGTGCCAATAACTTCTGAACTAAAATAAAAGAATTAAACCAAAATTGTACCTATCATGTACATTTAATTATATGAAGTTATATAGTGACGTCTTCACAAATTATAACCCAAAAACATAAGCCAAGCCAAGCTTGATAAACATGGTTGTTTACTTCCAATATGGAAGTAATTCAGTAAACATAATGCTGATACATATTTCCTCCCCTAAGCAGAACAAACAACCGATTGATAAATGTAAACATTATAATGCTTTTTATTAGGAAAAACTGAAGCATGGCAGTAAACCTTAAAAAAAAAAAAAAAAAAAAAAGGCAGGCCAATAAGAATGCAGCCCTGTAAACTTCGCCCACCCTGACAGTTTGCAGCAAAACTGAAAAACTGACACGCCTTTTTTTTTCATTTACTTTAAATTTATTTATTTTTATTTTCTATTTAATAATTTTTTTAAATAAAGTCTATTAAGAAATATTTAATTTACATTTTTTGTTAAGTTTTTTTTGAGCTATACGTGTGTGTGTGTACCTCTCGAAGGCGATGTTACGTGTGTTAAGGTGTGTTGAGACGATAGGAGAGGTCAGCCTCTGCGCCGTGTTCTCTTGCGATGGCAGCATGGCGGCGAGGAGGGACGGCGCGTCACGTGGAGACAGGGACAGCGGCTCCGTATACACCACCTGCTTCTCATGATCCACCTCCATCACCATGGCCCCGTCATCTGGATCACACATACACACATCATATACGTAATATTTTCAGTTTCTAGGTGAGACATACTGTACCAGTTAAACTAAGTCGACACCGGGTCCTTGATTTATAAAGTGTATTATATGTAACCTGGTTTGCTGTTGTTGCATTAAAATTTTTTAATCCTGAAAACTGAAGGATCCTGAAACACTGAAAACTCTAATCCTGACCCTTCACTTATTTACACTTCAGAACTCCTTACCTCCACCTTTAAAGATGTAGCTGCGCCGGCCCTTGAGCCAGGTCATGTGCTCAAACCCCAGTAATGTGGTGTCCACTCGCAGACACGAGCCGCTCTTCCACACCCGGTACACGTCACTCGGACACACTTTCGACACCAGAGGCACTGTGAGACGCAGCAAGAAGTACCAGTGAGTGTCAGAGGAGCTGTCCAGTGCTGCGGTGCTGAAATGGTTGAGATTGTTGCCCAAGGCCAACACCGAGACAGAGGGCCATTGTGAGTGTGTGCTGTGTATCTGTGTAAACATCCGAGCTGAGGACAGTCATGTGCTGGTTCAGGACTTACCCCAGCTTGTAAACTCCCACTTCATCTCCACATAGAAATCCTGCGCCTGCCACACAACGTACAAAAACAGTGACTACGAGGGACGTAAGATGAGAAACCCTGATCCGAGCGTCTGAGAGAGCTTTACCTGTCTGAGTTTGCTGAGAAGCTCAGGAATACCAGCTAGTCTCTCCGTAGCTCGTTTGAAATCCCTGTACTGGAGGACGAGCTGCACCAGCTCGGGGTCTCCTGTGCTTACTGCTTCCTGTAAAACTGCACACATGGCATAAAAGCATTATAAAAATGAGCACCTTGGATTTTAATTCCACACAAATAGGAAATGTGTACCATTTATCCCAAAGTAAATGACCTTCCATATTTTACACCTTTATGTTTCATTTACATCCTAGCTATGACAGTTTTTTGAACTCAGCAGGCGAATTCTTAAAGGTGATAAACCCAATCTAGGGAATAAAGATTGCATTGTACATGCAATGCAAAAGCAGCCTCAAACCTCCTCTTAAGGTCTAACTTAAGTGAGATTTTCCTACCAAGTACTACCTAAGAACTAGAACTAAAAAAAACAGACACCTTTAAGCACCCTTTAACATTTGTACTCTGAAATCCAGCTTTGTAACCAAGTCTAAAACTGAACTCTACCCTAGAAACATGTCCACATGGATGGCACAGCTGCGATTCTTCAAATTCTAGTTTTGCAGCCCCAAATCTGACCCCATGTACAGACAAACTAAGTCACTGCAGACATTTACAAGACTGACAGACAGACAGACATGGCTTTTAGTTTGTCCCTGGGGGAAAAAAAAAATGAGACGTTCTACTTCATCAACCTTGCTAACTTGTTCAACAGCTTAGTTTACCTTTTACCAGTTATGTTTTACCTGTCCATCCTCGTGTACTGCTGTGTGTAGGATCGGCGTTGTGCCGCAGCAGCACACGCGTGGACTCCACGTGACCGAGGCACACCGCAAGTTCGAGCGGCGTACGTCCTCGTGGATCAACACTCTCCATGTCCTGCTAAACATTAAAAAAAAAAAAAAAAAAAACACACACACACACACACACACACACACACACACGCTGTAGGTATGTGATAATGGGAAATACCTTCTCGTCCAAGAGGGCCAGTAAAACTTTTGGACAATTGAAGCGTCCCTTTTTCTCCTAAGTTTAATCACACTTGCTGAAAAATTTATTTGGTGTAGATAGAAATACACTATATGGACAAAATTTTCTTCCTCAAACCGTTGCCACAAATTTGGAAATGCAGAGCTGTTTAAAACGCCATTTGTACACTGTAGAGTTAAAGGTTCCCTTCGCTGAATCAATGAAGCTCAAACCTGTGAACACATGGACTGACACATGGACTGTTGTAGTGGAGCAACTCGAATCCTGACCTCAATTGCATTAAACTGACACAACTGACTCTTGTGTCTGAATGAACACAAATTTCCACAGCTAAGTGCCACAATCTAACGAAAAGCCTCCACAGAAAAGTGGATTATGTGATTAGGATTATAGAAGTGGTCATTATGAGAGGAATATCTAGAACAGGGTGCTCACGATGGGTGTCCAAAAACTGGAGGGTCGTGGGTTCAAATCCCTGACAAGGTTTGGGTTCTGGAGCGAACATGCTGTCCATGTGCTTGATTGGTTTTCTCCAACAGTCCAAAAACATATAGATTAGGTGTTCCCAAATTGCCCGCAGTGTGTGAATGTTCACCGGAAAATGGGAAGAAATACTGTACAGTGGTCACCATTGGATATCCCTAGCTGGACCACAAAGGTTCCTGGATGGATGGATGGATGGATGGATGGATCTATTATAAGCATGCATGGAATAGACATGAAAATTAAAACAGATGAACCTGAAACACACACACACACACACACACACTCACCACCTCTTTATTCTTCAGCTCTCTATCCAACTCCAGGTACCGATTGTTCCAGACCAGATAGTGCAATGGGAACAGCTCCTGAGCCATTTTGTTGTTCTTGTTCAATCCAACGCAACCCAAATCGAACCCTGTTCACCTTTACAGCAGGATGAGTGTCTGGAAAACGTTCTGCTGCATTAAATACTGTTGACAAGCTCACAAATAAATCCTTCTTCCTTCCTCAGGATTAATCCAAACTCCATCAGCAGCAGCAGCCTTCATGCTCCTGGAAATCCTGCTGTCAATACCAATACTGCTTTCTGTCATCCATTAAACACTAAATAACACATATATTCTGTTTTACAGTACCTATAATTTAAGTTGTGTCAAATTTTGTGCTATAAATAATTTTTTTTTAAAAACAAGCTTTTTTTTAAGCTAGCTCCAAACAAACATTACCTTTAGCAAACATTACCTTTAGCTAGCTCGCTCAGGTTAATATCTGTTAAAGTCATTAAATAATGTGTTGAATATAAATGTATTTTTATATTTCTACTTATACACGATATTTCTGGTCAAACTGTGTGTGTAAAAAAAAAAAAAAAAAAAGATACCGTTAAAAATAATATTTCATGCTAGTCAGAGTTAGCATTAAACCGACACGGAGCGCGAGCTAGCGCAGCTAACGGAGCTCAAAATAACACATTATTAAGGAATAAATCAAGCATTAAAATGATAAGCAAGTATCCCAGAGGCCTAGTTTCCCAGGTGAAAAGAGCCGCAGGAGGAAGCACAGATGTCAGATTGATTTTTTCTTCCCCCCCGGAGATCAGAGCAGCATCACGCCGGGCAGCAGAACCGCAGCGCCAGGGACAGATCCGGACCGCAGCCGCGAGTCAGTGCGCACTGAGCGGGGAGAAGACGGAGCCGCACTCGCTCACATCCATCCACTCCGAGAATAAACTAGTTATTTCATTATTTATTACTACACGTCGCTTCCACTTCAGTGTGTGTGTATGAGTGTGTGTATGAGTGTGCCTGGCCAATATATATAATAATATATACTGTATATATATTTTAAGGTCGCACACTTTTTTTTTTTTTTTTTTAAAGATTTCATTCAATTAACTTTAGCTACAGTGTGATGAAAATTATTCCTCATCCTTCAAGAGAACCTCTCACTCACTCACTCATCTATACAGCTTTATTCTGTATACAGGGTCATGGGGGGCCTGGAACCTATACCAGTAGACTTAGGGCACGAAGCTATACATCCTGGTTGGGGTGTCAGTCCATCACAGGACTCATATACACACACACACACGCTACAAGCAATTTGGAAACACCAAATAACCTGACTGCATGTCTTTGGGAGGAAACTGTGGAAGGAAACCGGAGTACCTGGAGGAAACCCACCAAGCACGGGGAGAACATGCAAACTCCATGCACGCAGACCCCAAGGCGGGAATCGAACCCAGAACCTGGATGTGCAAGGCGACCGTGCCGCCTCAAGAGAACCATTCTTTTACAATTTGAGTCCTGGAATATAGGGAAGAAAAACCATGTGAGAACCTGGTCACACAGTACAGTACATTCAGGTCATCAATTTTTGCACAACCGAAGCAACCCCAGATCATCACACTGCCTCCAGAGGCTTGTACAGTAGTGATGGGTCGTTCATGAATGATTCGTTCTTTTTGAACGGATCTTTAATGTGACTCAGAAAAACGAGTAGTCTCAGAGAGTGATTTGTTCATTTTCTACTGGGCGTGCACACGCAAATCATTGCAAAACCTCCATAGATTATGTACAGGAAACAGAATTGAGCGATTCTTTCTTAATGACTCTTCTACTCCGAGTCGTTGGTTCCTTTGTCACGTGACCCCCATAGACGCTATGCGGCGCAATAGATTCAAAAGAACGAACGACTCAGATTGGAAGATATGAGAGGTGAGCTACTCATTCTGTTTATTATAATATGTCCTTAGCTGCATTGTAATATTTTCATTACTGGAACTATGGCCAAAATTTGTGTATGTAGACGTATTGGGGGTCTTTTAATTGAAAATGCAACATTTTATTTTATTTCTTATCAAAAAAACGAAATGAACTAAATGACTCAAAAAATGATTTGTTCATTTTGATGAACGAGATTCAAAGAACCAAGTCACTAAAACGATTCAAACTTCCCATCACTTTTGTACAGTGGACACTATGTACGATCACTTCTTGTGCTTCCCTTCATACCCTGATGCATCCATCGCTCTCGAATGCGGCAATTCAGCATTCAGAGGACTTCATGACTGTTTTTCCCCATTGATCCAAAGTCCAGTCTTTATGCTTTCTAGCAAATTCAAGCCTTTCCTCCCCTGAAGAGTCTCACCAACCTGTGAGTTCTCATCACATTGTGTGTGTGTGTATGGAAATGTCCATTTGAAAATGTTTCACTACTAAACATTCAGCTCTGGGAAAAAAAGTAAGAGACCACTGCAAAATAATCAGTTTCTTATTTGTTATTTAGACTGTATATATAAATAAAATGACATCACCACACATCAAAATAACCCAAGATCATACAGTATTTGCAGAGCTTTAATAACTTAAATAAAACAAACTGCAAATAATTTGTAAACAAATTGTGTTAATGTTTTGGGTTTCATGCCTTTTGGGATTTTCTCCATCAGTTTTTCACATTGTTGTTGGGTAACTTTATACCCCTCTTTTTGCAAAAAAGCAAAGCTCAGCCTTGCTTAATGGTTTGTGACCATCCATCTTCCTCTTGATGACATTCCTGAAGTTTTCTGGAGTAAAGTGCAGTGCTCTCTTATTTTTCTTCCTGAACTTTTTTTTTTACCATGCAACTTTACAAAGCATTTAAGTGATCTCTATTTATCACTTTTTTTTTTTTTTTGCTTGATGCAGGTTAGACTATTGTAACGCCTTATTGTCTGCTTGTTTACCTAGGTGCATCAACAAGCTTCATTTAGTTCAGAATGCAGCAGCGAGAGACCAGAAGATACGAGCACATTACCCCTATCTTATCCTCACTACATTATCTCCCAAGGAAAGTTTGCTTTTATTTTAAAACATTACTTTTGACGTATAAAGCATTAAGTGGTCTCGCACCGCAGTACCTGAGGGAACTGTTAAGTGTCTTACCATCTGCCACACCTACTTCAATCAAAAGATGCAGGCTGCTTGTCAGTACCACGTGTTATGAAAACTACAGCTGGTTGCAGAGCTTTTTCTTACAAAATTATGGAATAGTCTTCCAATTAATGTTTGGGACTCAGACACAGTCTCAGTGTTTAAGTCTAGGCTAAAAACCTATTTATTTAGTGCAGCATTTTTATGAATAGATTATTCACAAAAATTATTACTTAGGTAATGCTGCAGATCTGGGAGACTCATAGTATTACGGTGAACTAGTATGTTTAGATGCTGTCTTCCCCACTCTCATTGATCACTCAGGTTTGTTGACTGTGAAGTGATTGGTCGCTTTACATGTCGGGGAGCCCTCATGTCTGTTTCATTCTCTGCTCTTCCTTTTAATTATGCAGTCATAGTTAGTCCTGCCGGAGTCCCTGCTTGCACTCTGCACTATACATAAATTCACTTTTACATTATATTATCATACCTAACCGTTAACTATCCTTTTCTGCTCTCTCTCTCTCTTCCCATCGAGCTATATATGCCACTCCTAAGCTGCCAGATATCCTGACCTTTCTGTCCTCTGGACCTGCCTGACTCGTCCTGGTGCCCCGTTTCTGGTTGGAGAGGCCCCGTGTGGTGACTCGGACGGTTCCACTTTTACCATGGAGACGGTCCTGGCCTCGGCTGATACAGACAGCTGTTCTCGAAGACTTGTAACTACTTGTAATCTGTCACTCAATAGTTCAGGACTGGAATTTCCCTCATTCTACCGGAGCCTTCAATAATGAACTGGACACCATATATCATCTGTTATATTGAACTTCCAGCTGCCTAACACAAAGTAAGACTGCACAACAATTCCTGCTATCCGTTATCACCCAAATGAGGATGAGTTCCCTGTTGAGTCTGGTTCCTCTCAAGGTTTCTTTCTATTGCAATCTTAGGGAGTTTTTACTTGCCACCGTCGCCCTTGGCTTGCTCATTTTGCACAATCTGATCATTTTGATTCCTACATATTTTGCCACACATTTCCATAGTGTTCTTTTGATTCTGTAAAGCTGCTTTGCAACATTTACCATTGTTAAAATTCAGTTAAAAGCATGATTCTCTTAAAGTATGAGCCAGTTGAATTAAATGTTAGTGTGCATGACTTTCTCCCACCCGGAGAACCTATACACCTGTGATTTAAATTACAGCCGGCACTTCTGTCAAGCTGCTGTCAGTAAAAAAAAAACAACCTAATAATAAAAATAAATAAAAGATTTCTAAAGTGCAGAGATTTTAATTGTTGTCAAATCATAATTTTAACCGTAATCATTATCTTTGAACAAATGCATTTCAACATTTTGGCACAAAATTAACTTTAGCTCTTTTTTCTGCAGCATAGATTATTTTCTGAGCCAAACCCTATTATAACAACTCACACACTACATCTTACACTGCTGACCGTTTTATCACACTCGGCATGTAGTTCATGTAGTCTGATTTGGTGAGGTCATCTACTTAAGAAGCACAAACACAATCTTAGATGTGCTTAGATGTTATACAAAAAGGACTCATAACTTAAACCTTAATTACTTAAGTACCTGTACTTATTAAATGTACTTTAACATTTTGTGCTTGAACTTTTGAAAATGTACTTAAATAACCGTGCACTCATGTGAATGTAAACAGACAAGTATACAACATTTGTGTATTTCTTT
>JAOTRS010000001.1:26159090-26171036 GCA_028565755.1 Dinotopterus cunningtoni | reverse complement strand
TTGTCTGTCGTTTGTAGCTGCATCACAGACAGATAGTAGAAGCTGACTGACTGACTTTTTAAAACACATATGTAATAAACTTTTTTGATAAATTTTTGCTTTTCATTGATAAATTGAATTTTCTATACAATACTGACATCACAGAGTATTAATGACAGCTGAGGTGTTTCTATATAAGCTTGTGTGACACATTAGAGGTACAAATGCAGCGAGGCTGTGTCGTGTCCTGGGTCCGGGCACATCACTCATCACCACATACGTTCAGGGTATAAAGTGCATCCGTGAATTATTTGTTGGTGGGGAAAAATAAATAAATAAACACATTGCTCTATGTAAGTTTCAACCACAATTCATTCATACCTACTATCAGTTCTAAATCTGTATTTCAGAGGAAGCTATCCATATTTGTTTCTTATGGCTATAGCTATTCAAATCTGTAATTTCAAGTAGACAAAGTAGACATGATCTAAACAAAACACCCATTTATACTTTTTTTCTGGCAGTAATTTTCTGTACTTGGCATAATAATTGTCTAAAATATACATACATAGCTCCAGCTTGCAAAAAAAAACACGTTTTATAATTCAAGTTAACTCTTCTTGTCTTTGACCGTTCTGGTCATAAAACATAACAAAATAAAACCTTTGTACAACCCTCATTCATTCATTCCTTTTTTATAAGACTTATGTACAGGCAGGGTACACCCTAGACAGGGTGCCAATCATAACACAGAATGATTAAATCCTGAAATGCCAAATCGCCTAATCTTTGGACATGCGAAAGAAAAACGTGCAAACTCCACGTACGCAGGCCTGAGATGGGACTCGAACCCTTGACCCTGGAAGCGCAAGGCTACAAAGCTAAACCTCTCAGTCACCCTGCCGCCACACCTTCTAATATGTTTTTTTTTTTTTACTTAAATGAACTCAGCTACAACCCTATTAGCGTTTAATATCCTTCACACTTGTATGTGGTCCTTCTCTAAACTGTTTCCACAAAGATGGACGTACATAACTGTCCAAGATGTCCATTTACACTGAAGTATTATAATTTCCCTTCTCTTGAACTAAGGCCATGTTCACATTCCAAGCCAATGAGCTCAGTTCCGATTTTTTGGTCAGATCGGATTTGCCTGTCATGACGGTTTACATTCCACACACCCTGGGATTTTTCTCGAGTCATCGATGATGTGATTGTAGCCTGAGGGTATTTTCACATTAGGGCTTCCGCGTTCGTGTCCGAGAACACTTGACCCCAGTGTCTTGCTCATTTTTATCAGTGAGAACACGATCGTTCCGCGCTCGGGAACTGTGGGTCCGCTTGAAGAGGTGAACGATATAGCGTACTCAGGCAAGGATCAACCCCGATACGAAAGCCGATTGTACATGAGAACGGAGGTAGCTTGCTGCGACATCTTCAGTCTCCTCCAAAATAGCACGTGCCAATCTCATCTTCTGACCTACACAGCCATAGCTGGTATGGTAGGGAGGCACGTGGGGGTGCTGCTCGACATTTTTTTCTTCCGAAATGTCAACAACATTAGTCATCCGGCTAAGGTTAACGTCTACGTTTCTCTTCCTCGCTTGTGTTTATTGACGTCCCAAAAACTATGTCGGTGCATACTGCCACCTGCTGTATCGGAGAGGGTAAATAATAATAAAAATAAAAACAACAAGAGGAGAGGAAGCATCGTTTCTGGGCACGGTACAAATCAAATCAATCGTGCATACAAATTGTGAAAATGGCGTTGATAACCTGAACCTGTTCTTGCACGAATTGAGCGCTAAAACTGGAGTTTAAGTACTGGAGCGTCCTGCACATGACCCTTCCACTTCCACACTTAACACCGACTGCACCTCAGGCCTGATCATGAAACACCTCAATATAGCAGAATGGCTAGACAGAAAGACATAATATAACATTGTGGTAGATTTCTCGCCTGCCGCACGCGTAACGCCCGGGTTCAATTCCCACCCAAAGCCTAAACCCCAGCCACCGGGTGATAAAGCAGTGCCGGTCCCAAATCCGGATAAAACAGGAGGGTTGTGTCAGGAAGCTTAAACCTGCGCTAAAGTTGTGTGCGTATCAGATTGTCACCCCTCGACGGAAGACTAACAAACATAAAGGAGGAATAGATCCAGAATGGGGCGTTCGATATATACGGATACATGTGTGCGTTATCGTCACGAGGACATAAAAATAAATATAAATAAAAACTTGGCTATACAGTGTGTGTATTGAGAATATGACAGACCAGGTGTTGAGCTTGAACTCACCAGGCGCTTGCTGTAGCGGGTCTCCTCCATCGCCTAAAAAAAAAACAAAAACAGGGACACGAGAGTGAGTTTGAGAAAATTTCAGGAGATGTCCGAGACATTGTGTTTAAATCACAACGATTTAAAAAAAAAAAAAAGTGTACACCCAATAATCTGAGTTTAAATAAATTAAACTCGACTGGATACCACTCCATCACTGGGCTTGAACAGGCAGGTCTGCTTTAAAGAAATACAACCTGCACTTAAAGCATACACAGCATAAAAAAATAAACAAGAGATATAAATAGGAATGATCTGAGATTATTAAACTTTAGATGGAAAAAAGAAAAAACACTCAACTTCTGAAAAGTAGAAAGACAGACATGATCAGCTGTGTGGATCTGATTCACGGTTTTATACAACAATCACATTTATCAGAGACGCACAGAAGAATCAAGCGAACGTGTTTTATTGACTATAAGTTTTAACTGAAAGTTATCCGGTTATCGTTCGGTTTATAGAGACAGCGCAGTGACAGGCAGTTCGCTAGCATCCGGAGCTAACTCACAGTGTTAGCCGCTTGAACACAAACACAGCCCAAGACATTTCACGATTATTTCACATTTCATTCAGACACGTTCGAACAAAAAACTCAACCAGTTTTCTATCCAGAACCAGAAATGTAACCCGCACAGCTAATAAACCCAAACTAGCCAATTAGCATTTCCATTGACACCCAGCTAGCATTAGCGTTAGCAAAACACACAATGTTAGCTGCCTAGGAACAAAACAAGCTAGCAATCTTCAGACCTTTAAACATACCTAGCGTTCAGCTTCTGCTTTTTTTCTCTCCTGTTAGCAGTAATAATGCTGTGTTTTTTTCGGTTTAATGCGAAGAAACAACATGTATTTCCTTAACTGCAGCCGAAATTCATCTTGTCCTATTCCTAATCTCGTCCACTTATCCTGCTTATTATTGTATACGACAAAGTTAAAGGAGTCCGCTTCCATCCGCCATTTGCAGATTGTCATCACACACACACACAAACGGCGTGAGCGTCTGTCCCAACCCCGCCCTCTATACAACCCGGACCAATCAGAGAGTCGGGATGTAAATTAGAAGGCGCTGATTGGTCAACACCCACGCCTGCGTCGCGTATGGTTCTCTGGTTAAACACGCCTCGTGTAGTTTTATCAGAGACCGCAGGTTTAACGTGTGAAGTTGATTCAAAGCTGAAAGACAAAAATGAACTGAAAATCAATCAAAGTGGACTGGATTATATTAAACAGATAAAAACGAATAAGCATTTGGTTTCGAATAAAAATACAATTAAAGTAAGGATGAGAATCACCAGACCCCAGCATAATTCCATTTTATCATGATACCTCAGTGCTCATTCGATCTGTATTGTGATTCTGTGAGTATCATGATCATAAGTATCATCAGCATCTCATCTTCTTATTGTCTATACCGCCCTATCCTGTATACGGTATGGGGGCGGGGGGTCTGGAGCATGTCCCAGGAGACATATGGCACAGGGCGGGGCGCCAATCCATCATATGGCACACACACTCTCAGTCATATGCTTATTCACACACTTATTCTAACCTGCATGTCTTTGGACTGTGGGAGGAAACCGGAGTACCCTGAGGAAACCCACCAAGCACAGGGAGAACATGCAAACTCCATGTACAAAGAGGCAGAAATCGAACCTGGACGGGAATCAAACCCAGACCCTGGAGGTGCAAGGCAATAGTGCTAACCACTAAGCCACCGTGCCGCCATCATAAGCATCATGATTTAAAAATATCCTGATTCTTGGTTAGTATTCTAAACAACTTTGTAAATAATTACCAATCACACAGGATGCCTGTAGGATTATAGAGGAATTGTGACATTTTACCTCCTCAAATGCAAACATATTTACTTACCCACTCAAAGCATGCAAACTCCATGCACACAGACCCAAGACGGTATTCGAACTTGGACCACGAAGGTGAATTGCAATTTCTTCAGTCATATGAATGAATACGTTTAATTTCCATATGGAATCTTGTTTATTTTTTGTTAAACATCTTAAGTACTAGTGATACTATTGTAAATAATGCCACGCAGCCAAAAAATTCAGCTAGATATGCTGGTTTGAACTGTTAAACATCAAGCATGCTACCTGACCGTGATGAATTATTATTTTTGATTTGCATACAACACCAAAAAAAAGAGCTTAATTATTATACAGTACTTATCATAGGGTTCCTACCAAACCATACGGATACACTAAGAACAACAAATATACTTATACTTGTGAATTAAACATTGATGAGTGTGAAAAACTTCACTAAAGCACAAAAATAATGAAAACTACACAGTAAAAGAGAGAGGAAAGTACAGGAAAAATGGCAGCATTTTTTTCATAAACTTAGCTATTCAAGCATACTCTTTATAGAGTTTATAGACACGTCACTCTGTAACACCAGTTTATCCCAAACCACTTATTCCAACATGAAAACCATTTTAAAATCTACACTTTTGTGTTCAATAAAAGTTTGTCTGTTTAATGTCACGTCCATAACACTGATAAAACGCTGTATATTTTCAGTACACGACCAGTCAAAAGTTTGGACACACCCTCTAATTCCATGGTCTTTCCTAATTTTTATTTCTTAAAAATAAAAGTAAAACAATGCTGAAGGCATCCAAAATATACAATAAACTCATTTGTTAGTTACTATTGAGATTGTATCTGCTACTTATGATCTGTGAAGCCTTAATAACGGCTCTAATCTGAGGTGCTGTTTGTTTATTGATGATTTCTGAGAAGTTTTGGTCTTGCTTTCCTGGGAAGGTCTTCATGAGAGCCAGTTTCATCATGGTGCTTGATGGGTTTTGCAAATGCATTTGACACAATACTGTTCTGAACGGCTGACTTTCGTGTCTTAAAATAACAACTAACTGTTAGTGATGTTACTTAATTACCTACTGCTATACAGTATGTGTTATTTCATAGTTTTGAGGATTTTTCTAGTTTTATTATTTTTAGTTTTAGCATTTTTTTATTTTTTTATCTTCATTTGTTTTTAGGATTTGTGTTATTTTATGAGATTACATTAAACTTCATGCAAATTAAAATCACTGATACTAAGCTTGTCTACGCTCCACATCCATAACTTTGAAACTGCCCTATTCCTGATTTAAAGAGAACCTATTATGTGAAATTCACTTTTTAGTCATGTTTAGACATTCAGATGTCTCTCTAGTGTAAAAAAGAGAGAGAGAGAGAGAGAGAGAGAGAGAGAGAAAAAAATCCAACATTTTTGTCTTTTTTCCTGTTTTATCTATTGGTTGGTTGAAGTTTCCACCTTCTATGATGTCATATGAGAAGATCCCAGAAGATACCATACTCATATGGAAGAGGAGAGAAACAGAGGAAGCTTGAGGTAAAAAAAAAATAAATACATTATCTGAGGGCATTTCAGCTGGACACACTATGGAGGACCCTTAAGACCTTCGCTCTCTTGGTTAAAGACATAGTCATAGTCACGTATATGGAACCTTTAAATCTAAAGCACTGAATATACATCTAAATACATCTAAATGTTTCAGTGAGATACAGTACATACATTCATCCTCATACTTAGTTAGCTAGAACATGTTTTTTTGCCCTATTTATAGCTTAAACATAGATTGAATTTTACTTTTGAGTCAGACGCAGCATAATTGTCACCATAAGCTAGTTGGTTTTGTTAAACTTGACCCCACTCTCCCCTACTGAGCAGAAAGACAAAGCATTATTAAGTTTATATTCATGTGAATTTAATCAATTATTTAATGCACAGTAATGGATAGCACTCACAAACACACCAACAACAAGACAACCTTATATTTTTTAAAAGGACCTATATATCGGAATAGTAGTATACACAGAAAGTGTGTGGTGGGGGGGTCGTCTTTAAGATTTATTCTGATTTATTCTATTATTACAGGAAGTGAATATCCTGACTTAGACAGATGTTTGGTTCTAGGGGTTTGATGACGATAAAAATATTTTAACCACAAAGCCCCAAAAAGTTTAAGGAAAAGGAAAGAGAAAACACAGAAAACATTGTGTCTGACAGTGTTCTGGTGTGAACCCGGTACTCCTGGAAAAAAGAAGAAAAAAATAAATAATAGAATTTATTATCAAAAATTCATTATTAATTAAATAATTTTAAAAAAAGAACATTTTGAAAAAATATGCTATAAAATTAGTTAGACTCTCTTTTTGGTAGAATATACTTTTGACCCACATATGCTAAGATGATACAGTTTTAACTTATTTTTATTCATTTTATACTAAATACCTATAACAGGAATTCCAATCTTTCATGTCAGATTATTATGCACTTTTATGCATAACTATTAAACACACACATGTGCTGCAAACGTAACCAACACTCTACCTGCTTGCACGTTTACGAGAAGAAGCTGTAGAGAGAGGAAAAGACAACTATCCCCAGGATGATACAACACAACATGATCATCATTTTCTTCTAGAAAAAGGAAAGCAGATAATTGGGAGGTAAAAAAAAAAAAAAGAACAGACTCAGAAACAGTGAACGGAAAATGCAAGCCTAAAATAAGAATCAATAATTACATGTACATGCAGTCTGATCGAATCTGTTACTATGTTAAATTCATTTGGAATTTTATATACAGTATATGACGTACACATACACAAAAGTCTTGAGTCTCTCTCATTTCTTCATATTAAATTTACTTAAATGATGTTAATTTAATTGAAGATGTTTTACTGAGACAGGCTGGAAAAGTGCCTCAAGATAAACCTTTAAAAATGGTTGTTTACTTTATGTAACGACCTCAGCAGCGACCTCATTTCCCCTCTCGTCTGTTCCAAGCACTCAGCATCTCCAGTATACTAATCACCGACCTGATCATCTGTCATCATCTGCACCTGTTTCTCACTGGTTCATGCCTTAGATTAGATGTTTTTTAATGCTTGAATGATTAATAGCTTAACAAACAAAAAGAATTTCTCTGAAACTGCTCAGATGCTGGGACTGAACTGAAAATAAGAGACAAAAAAGTCCTTCAGGAAGTCTGGAGAACTATTCCTCAAGACTACATTAAAAAGGAAGCAAAATATGAAGAAATCAGGGATGGCGCAAGATTTTTGCATGGTATCGTATATAGACTTTTATAAAATCAGGCTCTAAAGTGGGGAGAAGTAAAGGAATGGAATAAAACAGGAACACCAACAGAAGGTGTACGTGTGTGTGTGTAAAAAAAGTAAAAAAAAAAAAAAAAGCAGCAAAAGACAGCAGTAAACTCCCAACTACAATTAGTCTACATGCTATAAATTCAAACAATCTGCACACAGTATGATGAATTTTCCTCCATATAATAAGCAAATAAATATGAAACAGGTGTGAATGCTTAATCAAAACTCATATTCTAAGTTCCCCCACCTTCAAATAGGGTTTCCACCGAGTGTTCAGCAACGGTGTCCTTTTGCACCACAACCATTTTTGGATTTTAGGAGCTTCCTAACACGATAAACAGTTGCTGAATCGAGTCAAAGAACAGCAGCACGGAAATATAACAGGGTATGTGATCACCAGGACTGGAATTACGAACTGCGTTCAGACAAGCTTGAAAGAAAGGAGCTCAACTCTTCTTCATTTAAAAAATGTTTCTACTTTTCTTCATCGTTACTTATCACTCATTTTAAAATTTTGTGTGACTTTACAGCAATCCTTGCTACATGGGAGTTCCCTCCTATGCATGACTGATTGTCCTATAAATCAATTTGCTCAGGTCAGCTCATGGAAATGCTGCATTTGACTAGAGGTTCCTGACATCCGCCCAGGAAAAAACGCAAGAAAACACGTCTCAAGTCGGAATTCTTATCAGTCTCTTCTGACTTCAGCAAGTGACATCAGATCAACACAATACTGTATGTACACAGCATCAGCTGCAAAATAATTAGCAGCTTTAGTTTGACATAAGCTATAATGTGTGAAACACAAATGGGTGTTCAAGTCAAACCGGGACTTGTGATGAAATTTATTGTGAAAAAAAAAAAGAAAAGAAAAACAGCCTGGTTTGATGACCAAAAAACATAGTTTTTGCAGGACAATGTATACTTCCCACTGCACCACTTGCACGTTACAGGAAATCTGGCTTGTAGTTATTGCCACATCACCTGTCTGGTCCTGACCTCGTAATTTCCACATGTTCGGGCCGTTAAAAGAGTTCCTGGGAGGCCAGGCAGTCTGAGAATCTAAGTTTTGCACGGAGAAAACTTTAAAGTTTTATGGTATCCAAGCACTAGTGTAACACTGTGATAAGTTGGTAAGTGTAGCAGGGGATTATAGAGAGAAATAAAAGGAGTTTTTAACTCTCATAACTGTGTTCTGTTATACTATACAATATAAAGTCCCGGTTTGACTTGAACGCCCTTTACACAAGCCTCAGTCACACACGGATGGCCGTTTGTAATCCGGGTGTACAGTTACTACACGCTAGCAGCTACTCAACAGATACTGAATATTTATGATATTTATTTTCACAACAAAAAATTTACAATTTTTCAGACAATGACAATGACTGTAGGTTATTATACAGTATGCCTGGACATATTCAAGTACTCACTCCTCCTTCAGTAGTTAAAAATATAAAATCATTTATTCCTTAAGTGACAGTATAGATGTGGTGGTGTTTTTTTTACAGGACAGTGTGAAGATTTAAAAACACTTAAACTTCATTGCACTTTATCCTTCCTATCTGTGGGTCTGTTGAAGAATGAACATCCAACAATCCCATTAAATAATAAGTTCCCTTATTATTATTATTATTATTATTATTATTAATAACCATATTCCAGTGCATGATAGTGCAAATGATCACACCTCACCATATAGTATATGGAGGTTGGTAAAAAAAAAAACAAAAAAAAAACAAGTGTTTTATGAAACAAATTCAGGTAAATTATCAATGATCTGCCGACTGGGCATTTCCGTTCAGCATGACAGGATCAGGACGTCATTTTCCAGACAGAGGTATACAAAATGGGACATGTGAAATATGACAGGATGAACAAGGGTTTAAAAGGCGTTGAAGGAAGAAGTTAAATAATAATAATAATGATGATGATAATAATAACGTTTATAAATTACAAAATACAGTAAGACCACTTTAGCTTCCACAGATGATTAGTCGAGTCTTTGGTGCGAGCGGCTCCTATTAAAAAAATATTAAGGCAAGATAAATGGAGGTCTATTTCTCGGTATGGTCCATACTTCAACAAAATAGTCCTGTCCATTTTACACAAAACAGATTTGCATTGCAGGAGTTGAATGCAGGAGTCACTGTCCGTTGGTCAGAGAAGGGCAGGAGGGCAGGGAAGAAGGGTATTTGACGTCTGCGTCGTTTCTCCGGCAGCCACAGGAGGTGGGGTAAAAGAGGGACCGGCAATGTGACAGATGGATAAAATAACTAGAATGGGAGGAGTCACAAAAATGGGTGTGGTCTCAGAGTGTTTGTGTGAGTATGATGATAACGATGATGATCAAAACCACAACGCCGATCACACCCAAGATGATCATTTTCTACCAGATAGAGAAAGAGAGAGAGAAGAACAACAGTACGGTCAGGTTAAACAACAATAACTAATGATATATGAAGAGCAAATAAAGATGAGAGCAGGTCACCCATCAACGCCACAGCGAGAGGAAAGGGAGACGAGTAGAAAGTGCCTGAGCTAGGCTTGGGTAGATTTATATTTCAAGCATATCTTTAACGTAAAGGTGAAAGGTGAAACCAGCTAATAATAAAATGCCCTAATGACTAATGAAATCTGAAACATTCAAGAAGATAAATTTAATTTGTTGAGTTAAATTGGAGTTTTACCCAAATTACGTCCATCGTAAATATAATCCTAATGTAACTTTAGTTCTATGATCAGCATCAGGGGTTACGGCGTACAGTAAACCCATAATGTGTGTGGTTTTTGTTTTTCTTAGTAGTGAATTATATGTTTAATCTATCTTCCGTTTTTGTGGTTACAACTTTAAATGCGCATAAGTAAATAGCAGGAACTGATGATGTTTTATGGGTTTACTAAGCAGACTTTTTTTTTCTTTTTAACTAAAATGTTAAATAGAAAAAATGACACAACACTCATGATACTGTAACATTTAGGATATATAAGGAAAGATACCATTGCTTTTAGCAATAAGTGAGCACATATGGGGCCTCATTTATAAATTTATAAAAGATTAGACAATGTAAGAGATGATAGGAACTAACCTGTCTCATGGACGTCCTTACAGTTACATGATTAATAAAATAAATATGCATAATTACAAATATGTGTGAGATTGAGTCTTAATATAAAGTTACCCAAGCCTAGAGTGAACCTAATTTTAGAAAAGAAAGGAGGCAGGAAGAAACCTAGAGAACTAACACCACGATCTAAATCCTCACCTAATACATTACCACCCTTAAATCCTACACACACACACACACACACACACACACACACACACACACACACACACACACTGCACCGCACCCCCACCACACCCGTTTTATCTTTCGTGCCCCCCACACACACGCGCGTACATCTTTACTTTATTTACTCACCAGCTATTTTTTACCGAGTCCTACAGCCAGCCCTATTATCAGAGCAATAATGGCAAGTAACACCACAAGAGTACACACTATAATCACCGTTTTCTGCAAAAACACACACAGACTAAAGTGAATTAGTTTCAGATCCGCTACATACTATTGTAACATGTCTCGGGTTAACCACAAATAACTCATTTTAACAAAATAAACAGCTTTTATAGAGTGTGTAGAGTCACATTAATACACAGCTCTACACAAATGTGTACAGAAAAGATACATAAATTGTCTCTTGTAAGTGTAAATAAAATGTGTAGTTCAATAGAATAGAAAAAAACATGGAAGGAGAGAAAAGATAATCAGAGTGTGCTTCTTTAATTGAAATGTAGAGATTGAGTTCCCACTGAGTAATCTAATTGGATGACAGGTGTTCCACGAGTGCTGATATAGAGAATCACATCACTGGGACGTTCAACTACTGCATATGTATCACTACACGTCACAGGTGTTCTACCAATCGTTAATTACACTAACTCTTGGTCTCCAGTAGTGAAAGTAGGTCTGTACGATCTGCAGTACTGGTCGTCCCCGACATACAAACGAGTTCCGTTCCGGGAGCATGTTCGTAAGTCCGATTTGTTCTTAAGTCTAACCAAATGACGCTTATATGTCTTTGACACGAATATACAATGTGAAGTATACCAATCCACTTGGCTAAATCTCTGTCCCCTTGACCCACACTGCCATCATGTGGCCAAAAACCGTAATCGCGCCTAAGGAAATGAATCTCACATGTCAAATGTAATGTGTTGTCTCCATTCTGTCTCAGAGCTGTTTTCCACTGTATTGGACTGTGAACTGTGTTTTGTTGAGGATTTTTTGAAATAGGGATTAACTTAAAGACTGCTTTACAAGACAGCCGTTTTCTATCATCGTGCTCCCGGACTGATTCAGTGAAACCGGTGAGGCCGACTCATTTCTCCCAAAACCCCAGACACGCACACATACAATATACCGGACTTTAAACATTTTATACATTCACTTACACACTAACATTTTTGT
>JAOTRS010000001.1:25973189-25985364 GCA_028565755.1 Dinotopterus cunningtoni | reverse complement strand
GGGCGAATACTTTTTCACGGCACTGTATTATATCATATTATATTATATTATATTATATTATATTATATTATATTATATTATATTATATTTCCACATCCAACAGGAGTCATAAACACAGGGCCATAAGTATAGACACAGACCATCATGCCTTTTTGTGCTTAAACAAGAATCCCAATTCAGATTTTTTTTTTCTCTTTTTATTTTTATAATAACTTCCACTTTTCTGAGAAGGTTTTTCAACAGATTTTGAAGTGTGATTTGTGATCATTCAGCTATTAAGAGCCTTAGTGAGGTCAGGTGCTGATGATAGGTGAGGAGGCCTGGGGTGCAGAAGGTGTTCCAGTTCATCCCAAAGGTGTTCAGTGTAGTTGAGGTCAGGGTTCTCTAAAGGACACCTTTGGAGTTCTTGCACTCCAACCTTGTCTTCATGCACAGCGGGATTGTCACGGTGAAACAGGTTTGGTTCTGTAATTTTCACTGAAGGGAAGAAAGACACCCAGTACAAGTGTATGTTTAAAATTTTTATAGCAACAGTTCTTCCATGGGTGTCGACATACTTATGGACATAATGTGTGTCATTCCTGCATAGAGACACGCCTTATGTACGTATATAAGTAAGGTGTTATAAATGTGCCGATTTATATGATTTATCTGAGTCATGCTTCTAATCTACAGTGTTCCTGATCACATGCAAACCTCCCATGTACATGGGTCCGGAGTACATCACATACTTCAATGACAAAACCATAGACGTGAGTATCGCATGAAAGACAATCATGGTTTATTTACCTGCATACCTGTTTAGCTTTAGTTTAAAATGACTGTTATTGTGTGCCATTAGGAGGAAATGGAGAGGGACAGTCGAGTAACCTGGCTTGTTGAGTTCTATGCCAACTGGTCTTCAGAGTGTCAGTGTTTCGCACCTGTTTTTGCTGACCTTTCCCTGAAGTAAGGCCACACACAAGCACTCAGAGAAAGGAAAAAATTATATCAGTTTAAAACAAAACCGTCTTTGCAGATGTATCATATATTTAAAATGCAGTTCTTTCTCAAATCTTGCAGGTATAACTGTGCTGGACTTAAATTTGGAAAAATAGACATAGGACAATATGCAGCTGCTGCTGAGAGGTAAACCACCATGACTTGCTTTATATTATATATAAACAGTGGTGTGATATAATGCGGTTCTTATCTACATCTAATACTACTAAGTGATCTATATGCTTCACAAATGGCAGAACACACTATTCCATTCTTTGTTCAGGTATAAAGTAAGTCCCTCACCACTCTCCAAGCAACTGCCCTCTCTACTGCTGCTGCAGGGCGGCCGGGAATTTATACGTCGCCCACAAGTGGACAAGAAAGGAAGAGCTGTGAGCTGGACCTTCACAGAGGTAAAAGGTGTATCAAATAATAAGTTGTGTGGGCTGTGTGTGGAACTGGTCAAATATCATTCACGAGCAGGAAGGATTGGTCAGAAATACTTTGGGAGAGGGCAAGATTGGTCAGAGTGGCTTTCTGAGCATGCACGAACAGTCAGAATTGTTTTGGGAGCAGGCTTGATTGGTCAGAACTGAACTCAGAGCAAGGGGGATCGGTCAGAATTCTTTGGAGAAAGGGCGGGATTGGTCAGAGCTGATTTGAGAAACAACGGGATTTGGTCAGAGCTGATTCGGAAAACGAAGAAAATTGGTCAGAATTGATTCAACAGAGGGCGGACAGAAAATTGGTCAGAACTGTTTTTGGGAGGCAGGATTTGGTCACTAAAAAAGTTAAACGGAAGAGGGTGGAATTGGTCAGTACTGATTCAAGCGACGGTGGAATTTGGACAGAGCTGTTTCGGGAAACGACAGGATTTGGTCAGAACTGATTCAGGGAGGCAGGACGGATTCAAAGTCAGAACTGATTTGGGGGAGTGTGGGATTGGTCAGATCTGATTCGGAAAATGAAGAGAATTGGTCAGAACTGATTCAAGAGAGGGCAGAATTTGGTCAGAACTGATTCTGGAAACGATGGGATTTGGTCAGAACTAATTCGGGTAGGTGGGATTGGTCAGAACTGATTTGGAATACGAAGGGAATTAGTCAGAAGTTATTTGGGAGAGAGTGAGCTTGATCAGAAATGATTTGGGAGAAAACTTTAGCATGTGACCTAGAAATGAATTAAAGCCTGCTATCTATAATGCTATATATAAACACTTAAGTGAATGTCCTCAGAGGAATCAAGCAAAAGGAGGTTTCTAGATCAAGGGTACACAGGTGCTTCCTACACACGAGTCTTTTCTGTTTTCTGATGTAGCATTAGATGCATGTAATTTTGCTCTTGGACAATTAATCTAATTTACACTTATTTATACAAAAACCAAAAGTTGGATATAAAGGTACAGTATCAGACATTAACAAACATGCAGATTCCTTCTACGCTGTGCAACACATGATCAATAAGAGTGAAGTCCCAGACAGAGCATCTTATTTTGCAGACATGTTTGTCCTGGGTTCCTCCTGAACAAGTTTCCCTTCTTTGCATTCTTTACTTATAGAACATATAGAAGCTAAGTATTCAAGAAATTAAACAAGAAACAAAAAATGAGACGTAAATAAATAAATCTTGCCCATTGTATCCATGGTTGGTCTTGAAAACCCATTTTTACGTTTCTGCAGGAAAATATCATCCGCGAATTCAACTTGAACGAGATACTAGAGAAATGTAAAAAGCTCGGGAAGGGCCGGATTGAGAAGCTAGAAGAGCTGGAGTCCCTTCCACAAGAACATGCTGGTGAACTTCAACCACTGATGAAGGATTCAGAGAGCAAAAAAGACAAATAAAAGCAGAATTCTGGGAGATTGATGAGCGATTAGATAGCTGGTTTTGTAATTTTGGAATATTTGGGGTGAGAATGCTTGAGGTTATATAAATTATTAGTGTTAGTAGTGAAAGCGCACACCTTTTTATCATGGACATACTGTATAAGGCTGAGTCTCTACTGAATAGGACAAAAAAGAAACTGTTATTCAATGAACATGCAACGTACATTATTTTTATGCATGTTGAATATTTAAAGGAGCAGTCTAGAGTTCTTATCTGCCCCTGAGGTGACACTCGATTGTAAGTGCCTTAGTGTTATTCAGCAAATCAACTTTTCTTAAAAATTAAAAAAAAAATATGCCTCAACATTGCAATATTCGTGTATCTGATTTGTCAAAAGGTGTTGATTATTCAGCTCTGATGGTGATTCCAATCCGCCTGATAACAATATCTTTTCAGACACAGAAAGGTATTTGAGGTTTCTTTGTTATGTCTGACTTTAAGTTGTTGTTCCACAACTTTTAATCTAACTATAAACAGATAAAAAGGCGGCGTGCTGGCGGCATGATAGCGGTTAGCATTGTGGCCTCGCATCACCGCAGTCGAGGGTTCGATTCCTGCTGCGGGTCTGTGTGTGTGTAGTTTGCATGTTCTCCCCGTGCTTGGTGGGTTTTCTCCGAGTTTTCTCCCACAGACCAAAGACATGCGGATTAGGCTACAGTACTGTGAAAAAATATTTGCCCCCTACTATTCAGTTCACCACCGTTTCAATTTTGCTGCATTTGTGAATAATGGCTCTCATCATAGTTTGCTTGATACATGTCAGTTACTTTGTTTCTCATCTTGTTCTTGAATTTTTTTTAATTGTGTCGCTTTTTTAGATCTTTTTGTCAGAGAGGTTCTACTTAAGTGATTTCTTGGTGCAACAGGTCTGGCAGTAATCACTACGAGTCTGGGTGTGGCAAGTAAAAATTAACTCTGCTTTCAAAAAATCAGTTCATCAATGATTTTGAGTCAGATACTGTAGGTTTGGACATCTCATTAGCCTTAATAAACAAAATCATTTAAAAACTGCATTTTGCATTTACTCAGGTTATCTTCGTGTACTATAAAAATTATTTTGATGATCTTTATCATTGAAGTGTGAAAAATATGCAAAGAAATTAAAATCAGCAAATACTTTTTCATGTCACTGTATTGGTGTTCTTAAATTGCCCGTAGTGTGTGTGTGTGTGTGTGTGTGTGTGTGTATGTTCGTGCAATGGATTGGCACCCTGCCCAGGATGTTCCTTATGCCCAAAGCCTCTTGGCATAGGCTCCAGGCTCTGTAAACTGGATAAATGGTGTAGCAAATGAATGAATGAATAAGTTAGTATTGTTAATAATAATTTAATAATGTTAAGAATATAACTATTATTAAATTACTGTGGAGTAAGAGCTGTGGAATAAAACACTCCAGGATGAGACGTCTTAAAAAATAAAGATGTTTGGTAGTAGCAATGTCAAGACCACATCGTACCACCTCACTGGTAATTCTTTTCCTATAACGGCATGTAGAAACTCTTATAACATTACAAACCATCCCTTCAAATATACAAGTGAATTTACTCATTCTGGAAAAGTTGACTCAGTAAAACAGTAACGATTCAGTGTTGTAATATTCTTTATTGTTCTGTTGGAAATGTGTTGGCTCATGTGACCCAGTGTCACCTGCATTAAAGGAATACAGACAGGTTAAAAAAAAAATAATAAAAAAAAACCTCCACCCCTTAAACCTCATCCTCGTGTCCTGTTAACACGTGCAGGTAAATTACAGTTAAAAAAGCTTCATAAGGCCGTGGTGGAAATGACAAAAAAGTTATCAGTAAAAATACTTGTGTGTGCGCGTGTGTGTGTCACTGCATAAGCTCTTTTTACGTTACACGGACCGGTCCCTGGTTCTCAGACCTCGAAGCTGAACTTGAACATGATAAGTAGTTAATATCTTTTCGCCTCTCACTCGCTCACTTATTCATTCAAACACACACAGATACACACACTTCTTAGCAGAGGCTCTGGAGAGGTTCAAAGCTGGAATGTGCTCTAGTAGAATAGTTGGAGACATCAAAAATTGTTTCTCTGCCATTTTCTCCATGCTTCTCCCCCCCCCACACACATACAGCAATCAAACCTCAAAGTGATAATGGTCAGAAAAATCTCATCATCCAGCTCTGAACCGTAACCACCGTCTATAAAAAAATAAAATAAAAATAAAATAAAATAAAGAACATGGCATACAGAGCATCCAGCATGTACTACTAACACATGACCAGAGCACTTCTCCTCTGGCCAATGCTTAAAAAAAAAAAAAAAAAAAAAGGCTCCTTCCTGATTGATGGACAAAACAAAAGGAACCCTTGTCTCGCACAAAATACGTACAGTGTCCACATTTTGTGCTGTAATGATACAGACGTTACATTCACTCCATTTTGCCAAGTGTGCTGTCTGTCAAAAGCAGGTCCCTGACTACACTTGTCTCTTTGGCGGTGAACTCCAGCTCAAGTTCTGACTGGCTGATGCAGCCGTCTATTACAATCCAACAAAAAAAAAAAAAAAACCACACTCAAAAAAAGAAAAAAAACAACCAATAAACCCCCCTCCCCTCAAAAGCAGTGCCTACGTGCTACTATTATTGGCGCTTCTATCAAACATATTCAATAAATCTTACAATATACTGTATCAGTACCAGTATAAAATAATATTAGGAAAAAGAAACATTAAAAAATACAAGAAAAATGAAGGTCCGAGTACTGAGAGAAAAACAAACACAAGTTGTGTGATTTTTTTTTTAAAGTCTCGTCGGAGTCTTCGAATAATCGTTCATACAGCAAGGTCGGCAACTCCAGCCTGGATGGAACGGCCTCTGTGGATCTTTCTTTAAATATGTTAAAAATAACAATAATAAAATATCATGGAGATTTGTGTTCTCTTATCCAGGTTCTTTATTCTTTAATCCACAGATTGTAGCGTTCTTCTTTCAAAGATAAATGTATTTGGTTTTTTTTTGCATTTTTTTCCCCTCCCATGCATCTTTCATACTGTAGATACTTCGTCTTACATGGATGATCTGCTCTCTGGTCGTCCTTGTGACAGGAGACACGAGTCAATCCTGTGCGTCGTTTTTAAAAACAAAACAAAAAAACAACGCACTTATACTGAAATCTCATAGGTAGTTCCTCCGACGCCGCTCACTTTCTTCACGCCACCGCCGGGTTTGTGCGCGTGGCTGCTGTGGTTGGTCAGTTTCTGCCTAGAGCTGGTTGAGCAAACGAGAGGAAAAAAAAAAAAAAAAAAACCGTAAGAGAAAGGCATGAATAAAGTAAAAAAAAATAAATAAATGATTGTGTCAGAGTATGTTAGGAGTTAGGGCTGGGCGATACATTGTGCATTTATATATCGAATTATAATATTCAGCTATAGTGACTAATTATTAAATAAATAAATAAATAAATAAATAAATAAATGCATGTCTTGAACTTCTCCACATTTTGTAGTGCCTTAATCTGAAATGAAAATTAGATTTAAAGAAGGAGTCAGTGATTATAATCCAATAGACTTCTGTTGAATTCTTTAAATATTTTCTCACGGTTGGCCAGTTGTCTGTTTTATGTGAGGGATAAAAAAAATCTGGTATTCGTACACAATGGGAAACAAAGAAAGTGCTGTGGACTGGACCGCACCACACGACACAACTCCAGCCGATCAGCAGCAGCGTAAGAATGTTGTTCTGGAGACGAAAATCTGTATTGCAATACGGATTCTCTCATAGAAAATAATGTAAATGCTAGCCAAACAAAAATATTACCAATACTACCAATTTCCAGCACTATAGTCATAGTTTTGCATTTATGAAAACAATCAAAAACATTTAAAAGAGACATGTAAATTAAGTAAATATATGAAATAAATAGACATTAAACCTCACTTAACCTTATTTTATGATTCCTCTTGGCATCGGTTGCTTTTTTAGCAATGATTTCTTTCTTAATTTCAACTGAAAGTGGCTCAGTTTTCTTCTTGCTACCGTCCTTGCTAACTTTTTGGGACCCGTGATGCTATGACTTAACTAAATCTTGCACAAACTGCAAAAAAAACATTGAAAAATTCATATATCATATGAAAATCATGTATAATATTCATAAACTCGCTTGGCTTGGCTTTCCCAGACATGTGCACAACTTGGCCGGCATTCGGTTCAGTTCCGTTCCTTTGCATAAAATACTTCGTATGCCAATGCAGATTTCTTGCAAAACTTAAATTTTTAAGGCGGAAATTCATAAGGGAGGGAGCATTTGTATGCCGAAGTTCCACTGTATTTGTTTTCCACAATTTTTCTTCAGTATCACTGAATCCTCCTTTAAATAAAATTATACATTGTCGCATAACAGAGTGTATGAATGAACAGAAGGGGAAGCTCAAGAAAAGTTAATGCTCACGCAGTTTCCTGCACTCCTGCATTCGTTAAGAGTTTTAAATATTGAAATCTCCTTTAAGATAATAACTCATAATATGAATAATAAATAAACAAACATTAAAAAAAAAAACTAAAAATCTTTTACCTAACCTAAAATGAAATATCCTAATGTATTGCCTTTCCCCTTTTGGCAACAGTGTATATGATACATGCAGGGTGAGACTGAAGCATGCATGGTTTATCACAAACATTTACACACACACACACACACACACACACACATATATACACTTATAGTGACACACAGACACACAAACAGAATGAACAGAAAGAGACGAACCTTGGCACAGTGACAGTGTCATCCTTAACGGTCAGGAGAAGTGAGGAAGAGACAGGAGAGGAAGACCAGAAAAGAGCAGGCGGATAAAAATAAAGGGGAATGATGGGACGAGAACACATGGCAGACACACACACAGGCGAACCGGGAAAAGGCAGCAGAAGAGTAAAAATAATATGCAGCAAGAAAGAGATCACATTATTGGTTAAACAGATAGATAGATAAAGAGAGAGGTAAACCCAAAAGTACAGAGCACCAAACCTCAACAGGGAGACAGAACATTATTATTATTATTAAAGGAGAGACGATGTGTGTGGTGAAGGAAGAGAGGGAGGGAGGGACAGATAAATGGAACGGCGTCATCTGTGGGCGTTACTCACTTTGATGTGGAAGTCCCACCCCCTGTGTTATTTGAGCATTGCCGTAACTCAGCTCCGCCTGCGTAGGACAAGGATTTGCCCATAGGCATGCTTCCTGGGGCGGGGCCCGGAGGTGGCGAACCCAAAGAGCGAGCGCGAGGAGACAGGGGCGGAGCTCGAGAAGGGGGTGGGCTTGTTGGGCGCAGGAAAGGTCTATTGGGGGAGGGTCTTAGGGGGGCAGGGCAGGCCTGGAGAGAACCCTCCCTCTGCTGAGCGGACAAGAACGGCGAGGTGTAACCCATGAGGGCTGGAGGAGCCGCGGGAGTAGAACCAAGCGAGCGCGGGGGCGCCGGCCTGGGCGGAGACAGCTCGGGAGCAGCCGATTCGAACTCCGGACTCTCCGAGGGCGTCAGCAGACTGTCGTAGGACAGGCTGCCGTTCCGTGTCTGATTAGCCAAGCTTTTATAGCTGGTGGAGGTCGTGCCTTCGGACAGCAGTGGCCCCAGTGCGTTGTGGGTCGTCTGAGCCGAGCGGATGCTGGAGGAGCACGAGGCCACCGCCGAGTGTAGGATCGTGTCAGTGAAGGAAGGATAAGACCGCCCTCCGAGAGCGGACGGCCCGCCCAGTCCCCCCGAGCCTGCTCTGCCTCCCTCCCCTCCCCCTCCTGGACGCCACCCAGAAATCCCCCGGCCCGCAAGGCTGGGCTCCGAGCGATAGCTGGCGTGCCCGGTGGACAGGGGGACGGAGGGCGATTCTGTCACACTGTCCCCCCGATTCATCTGAGAGAAAGACACACAGAGGGACACAGTGTACCAAACGCTCCAAAGCAGCAGCGGTAACACGGGGAAGGTTTAAAGATGACGTGAAACAAAAACAGAACCTTTTGAAACTAATAATGGATTCTCAGTAGACACTAGTGAAAACGCATTTTAGTTATGGAACGTATACAGGTGTGCTCGAAAGTTTGCATACCTTGGGAGAATTTGCAAGATGTGTACCATTTTTTTAAAGGAAACAAAAAAACAAATGTATTTTAATTTCTTATAGGACTCAAGTTCATATGCATATATTACAAAGTAACGCATTAGAGTACTTTGATTACTTTTTTGATGTAACGAGTAATCTAATGCGTTATGTCCGCCATTTAGGTACTCAGTTATTTAATTATATTTTCAAAAATGTAATCCGTCATTCAGAAAATTTATGTAATCCGTGAGCCAGACAGCAGTCATTCCATTAGTGTGTGTGTGTGTGTGTGAAAAAGTTGTCCTACAAGCCTCGCTCCCACCCCCGATAAACCGCCTCCCTCTGTTAATCCTGCTGTTGGTAGTTAACAGATTATGGGCCAAACTTGGCTGAGTGATGATGGTCTCGACTAAAACAACATGCATGAGGAATCACAAAGGAGTTTTCATTTTCTGCAATAGAAAAGTACTCGAACTACTTACTTTTATCAGAAAGTAACACTTTAATGTACCTGATTACTTTTTAATGACAGTAATTTTGTAATGTAATTAGTTACTTTAAAAAGTAACGTCCCCCAACACTGGTAATATGTAAGGCGCTTCTGAAGGACTGGTCAAAAATTCCCATAAACACACTCCTAAACCTTGAGGAAAGCCTTCCCAGAAGAATTGAAGCTGTTATAGCTGGAAAGGGGGCGGGGCCAATGTCATGTTAAACCCCATGGATTAAGAATTGGATGTTACTCAAGTTCATATGCATGTGAAGGCAGGCGAGCGAACACTTTTGGCGATATAGTGTTTTTTAGACCATATGTTTAACCATTTCATTCAGGGTACGCAAATGTTTGAGCACAACTGTAAGAAAAGTAAGAAACAATTCGTTTCAATTTGGCTTTTGTATGTTTTTGGAGAAATCTGTGTGCTCTGTATGTGAAAGCAGTCCTGTGTGAATCAACAAAATAATTATTTGCGAGATTGCGTTCAGCCCTAATGTCATCATCAGCAATTAACCTGTTTAGTAGATAATAATAATGTTTTTGTTTTACGTCATGTTCACCAAAGGGCGGGAGAAGAGAGACAAAAAAAAAGCAGAACACAACCCTGAAGACCGAGAGAGAGACATGTTCATAGGACCCGGCACAGCATGATGCAAATATAACCACAGAGCAAAACAACACAGCATACATACAGCAGCACACACACATGCGCACACACACACGCGCGCGCACACACAGCTACAACTTACTCTCTGACAATTTGCTTCAGAATCTTAAAAACATAAATGACAGATTAAATATGAAAACATATTTCTGCACATCTGTAGGTATGACGAATCCTGCTGCTCATCCAGAGTAAAGCGTCTGCTCTTAACCAGCACACGTGTGCACGAGTGCGAGTTCACGTCTCACACACGTCCTTACCTTGTGTGTGGAATGTGTGTGGTTTTTTCCTGGGCTGCTATAGGACGGCCGGTATTTATATAACGCCGGTGTGGGTGGAGCTTCACTCAGGAGACTGCTCTCTGATTGGAAGATAGGGAAACCATCAGGAAGGAAATAACATGCATACATACAGTAAAAACCATGCTGAGATTTTATTATGCAGCCTGCATGCACGGGTGTGGTTATAATCCTGACCTTCATTGTGTGTGTGAGGCAGCCCTTGGTATCTGTGCTCTGGTTTCGGAGGTGGAGGTGCCTCGATGTCTGTAGACTGGCTTTCCATGGCTTCCAGACTGCTCTTAGACTAGAAAACATACGGTTAATCCAGTTAACAAGACCTCTCTGATCAGGACCAGGTGCTGTGAGAGACAGCAGTATTACAGGAAGTCTCTGACTTATGAACGAGTTCAGTTCCGGGAGCACATTCGTAAGTCGGATTCGTTCTTAAGTCAGACAAAGTGAGCCTTTGACAAAAATAGATGAAGAAGCAGAATAATCCTAATTTCGGAAAATCCTCAATGAGTCAAAAGTTCACAGTCCAATACAGCTCTAAGACAAATTGGTGTCTGTTTAAGCGCACAGTAAACACCATGTAGCGTTGTCCTTTTAGCGGGTTTCCTTTAAACGAGGTCAGCTGACCCCGCTGTGTCACAAGGATTTCCCTCGCGATTTAAAGGCGCAGTCTCAACCTGTGTATTTCGTGTTTTTGTTCCACATTATTCTCTTGCGAGACTGCGCCTTTAAATCACGAGAGGAGTCCCGGTGACGCTGACCCGAAAACACACTATGATAAAAGACAGCATTAAAATCTGAGGCATGAACTACACCTGCGGTTGTGTTAGCGGTTGTCTGTGTGAATTTGTACCTGCTGGATCCCGTTGTCCAAGACTTTAGCGGCGAGCTGTGCTTCGGAAAGTTGAGGCCGCAGAAACGGAGGCTGAACCTGAAGGGTTTGGGACTGCTTTAACCTCCCTATGTACCTGCACACACACACACACACACACACACACACACACATTAAGATCAGGACTATGCTCTACTAGACAAAATAAAATACAGAAAAGTGTAGAAAGCTACAGAATATATAAGTGTAAAAACCTTGGAGCTTGTGAGCTACAGAGCACATGAGAGACATTTTTACAGCATCCATGTGTGAATGGGTTCACACCCCCTCTGAACTTCCCTGTAACCTGAAAAGGGGTAAAGAAAGTGATGGCAAAAATTACTTTCAATATAAATAATAAATATAATACTTGTATCAACTCTCTCTCTCCATCTCACACACACACACACACACACACACACACACCTGTTCGTTTGTTGTTCTCCCTCTGGCTACCAGCACAATGTGGAAGCCGGTGAGTCCCGCTACTGGGACGAAGAACAGACCTGCGATGCACATTACTGCCATACTGAAGACTGTGTTAAGGATTTATAACAATAATAATCACTCATCATCACTACACGGAGGAAACAGAAACATGGAGGCTGACTTGTGCAGGAGGTACATCTTCTGTATATGTGTGTATAGATTGCAGTCGACCCCTGCAAAATCGTGGTTCAGAGGTCAATCATTTGCGGATTTTTCCTTAGAAACTACTTTTTTTTTTTTTTTTGCGAAAACACTCACAATTTCGCAGAAACCACACATTTTTTTTTCTGTAGCAAGATATTATTTTTCATGTGTTTTTACACTAAACTATTAAAAACAATATAATTTAATCTTTTCATAACATAAATATTAACATAAATTCAATTATATAAAATATATAAACGTTTTAGTACTGTAGTGAGAACACAAAGCAACCGCAGAG
>JAOTRS010000001.1:25915422-25928016 GCA_028565755.1 Dinotopterus cunningtoni | reverse complement strand
AATGAGTGTACATGTGGCGTGTTACACCAGTGTCAATAAGTTCCACTTGTTGTTAAGGAATCTGTTTTTGTGCATTTCCTACCCATTATATCCACCTGCATATCCTCCCTTTCTGAAAAAGGATCTAAATCCACATACCGCCTTATTTCCTATATAAAATATTCATTATATATCAGACATGGTTTTCTTAATTAGTTAACTGTACTTTTCCATGTATCCACCATGTATCAGAGCTGTAATGATAACATAATGTAGAAGGCAAAAAAGGCAGCATCTGTTCTTAATGAGGCTCTCACATCCAAGGTCAATAGAGTCAACAGGAATCATTAGTGTTTAGTGCTCATGAGTAATTGCTGCATTGCTAATCAGTAGTACTTCAACACGAAAAACAACAAGACTAGTGTAGAGAAAGCCTACTGTTTCAAAGAGGATGCAAGCAGAGAGTTAAATAAGGGTTTGTTAAAGCATGAGACATTTTTTAGTGTTAAAATAATTCCAGGAGATTGCAGAACAAGCATGTACACTAGCTTGGACAAAACGAGCTGTTCTTGTATGCACAGCACAAAACAACATGAGTGTGCACAAAACTACAGCTCACGCTTTATTCCATTCACTGATGCAGCAATTCTTCTTGTCTCACCTGGCATGAAGGTCAAAGAGTACCATACTTCTGACCAACGCAAACAAAACCCTCCATCCTTATGACTGACGAAGGGAAAGACGGAGTGTGTAAGATAAGGAAAGCGAGAAGGGGGTATCGATGGATACAATTTCACCAGGAAGAAGGACATATGCTGAGGAACAGACACTGTATCCTTCAGCCCTAAAGCATAAAACACCCACACTTCGACAGAGAGCAAGAGACCGAACAAGAGACAGAGAGAGAGAGAGAGAGGAGGGGGAGACGGAGAAAGAGAGAAAGAGAGATGGAGATAGAAAGTGTGAAGGAGCTGGACAGAATAAAAATCAGAGACTAGGTTTAAATATAGAGCATCATAGAGAGATGAAAAGAAATAGGAATGTGGCAAAGGAAGATAGTGTGGGAAAATAAGGCAAGTGCACTTTTGAAACAGTGAAAACCTTCTAAAACTTTTTTCATTTCACATCTAAGAAGTATATAAATTAAAAAGACAGCATCTACAGTAAAGACAACTAGGGAAGGGCAGGACAGGTGTTAGATTACAGAGAGAGAGAGAGAGAGAGAGAAAGTCCGAGCGTTGCAGAGATGTTCATGCTCATTCGAGAAGGACCGGGAGGGGGAGGCAGTAGTAGCGGGATGAGCTCTGTACCGGAGAGAACGCCAAAACAGGTGTGTGAAAATGTCTGTGCGTGAAAACCTACAACAATGCAATTTTGTATGTTTTTTCTGTTTTCTATAGATTTCTTATATAGATGAGTATTTCTACTAGAATGTAGAACAGTTTTATAGTGTAAGTTAAATGAAAGAACTTTGATGAACAGGAATTAATTATTGTGTCTATTTTATCATGGTTGATGATGGTTTGTAAACTGTCAAAAATTTCATATTTAGTGCAGTTAAGCTGATTTAAATTAATCGTAAAATATGAAAAACATTTTCATTATGATTAATGACGATTTTTTTTATTGGCTACTATAAGTGTTCGTGGTGTCATAAAAATTGACATCTTCCTTCCAAACCATAGATTCCACATTATTATTGTATAATATAAGTTACTAATGTTAATGGTAGGTCAAGCTTAAGGATGTAAGAAGAAAGATGAAAATTATATTCAATTCCAATAATTACATTTGCATTTCACCACAGTTAGATGATTTAGATATCTCTTCATTGTCGAGACCTTGGTTAAACAAAACAAGAAGTGACTTAAGCTTCCTGGCCTGTTTCGAATCAACAGTAAGAGCAGCAAACTGATATACCCAGGACTGAAAGCTCATGTTCTATTAAAACCCAAGGCTCCTGTATAGTCATTACCTAGAGCTCATTTGACCAGACACGACATCTTGAGTTCTATTAACACTGGATAATTTAGAGCCAATTCCACATCCACTAACGTCGGGCACGCATGGATCCAGAGGTTTCTCATTTTACGAAACAATAGATACTCACATTGAGCTGTTCCAGAGATCTTAATTCACCCAACATTGAGTATTCATGCATGGAAATCCTACATTATACAACACTTGGTGATCCAGTTCAGAGATCTTTCATTTCACCAAGATTGGGCACTCATGGCATTTGAAACCAGAGGTCTCTTATTTTTCCAACATCAGGTGCTTGTATTGTTCATGTTCTACCAACATTGCAAACTTACGTTAAACCAATCAAGAGATCTGGATTTTGGTGCTCTTATTGAGCTCATCATTTCTCCAGAGATCTCAATTTATATTACAACCCTGGGTATTCATATTAATGTAGAAATCTCTCTTAATCCAATGATCTTCAGGTTCAAGACAAGGAATTTATGTTGTTCTAAATTTAATATCTCATGTCTTATTTAAATACCTTCATGTCCTATTTATTTAAAATAAATAAATAAATAAATCATATCAAGCCCATTTAAATATCCCAATTTCTAGGTACTGGGTACTCATGTTAATTTGGAGATCTCAAGTTCTATGCAAGATGGTTGGTCGTGTAGCACTAATCTGAAGATCTCGTGTTCTACCAACACTTGGTATTTGTGTTAAAGGAGAGTTCTCAAGTTCTGTCAACAATGGGTACTCATGTTAATTTTCAGATCTCAAGTTCTGTCAACACAGGGTACTCGTGTTTTATCCAGTCCGGATATCTCATGTTCTTCCAACACTGAGTAGACATATCAAACCATTCCGGAGATCTCAAGTTCTGTCAACATTGGGTACTCATGTTCAATCCAAAGAGTTAAAATCAAATTCTGCCAATATTGGGTACGCATGTTTCGTCATTCTGGTTCATGTTCATGTTCTACCAGCACTGGGGTGTCACATCAAGCTGATGAAGAGGTCCCATTTTCTGACACTGGGTACTTGTATTCATTTGGAGATCTCAAATTCTACCAACACTGGGTGGTCAGGATGTGCTAATTTGGTGATCTCATGTTCTACCAACACAGGGTATTCATATTGAGCCGACCTGAAGATCTCAAGTTCACCCTGTATGAAATACTATCAATCCCAAAGGCTCATGTTTTCTAGAACTGTCAGCTTGTGTTTCAGACAGCGCCGGCGTTTTACCACTAATGATTGCTCATGTTTTGCCAGTACTAACAGTTAACCAGTTCTGGTGACTTGAATTTTGTCAATTTCAAGTTCAAATATGAACATAAACTAAAAGTCCTTTTAAAAATTCTATTAAATTAAGGACTTTGAAAATAAGTCGCTGATGTTCCAGCAATGTCTGGCAGTGTTACAAGTGACCCAATGGATTTCGTTCAGAATGAGTTGCTTTAAAAATCATCAGATTTGTGATCTCTTGACTGTGCTACATACTGATAGGTCCAAGCTGCCATTAAGAAGACGGTGGAGAAACAGAAGAAGCAGGTTGAAAATGGCGAGACTTTCAACAACACACCTAAATCAAATGGAGGACGGAGACAAAGTCTTTCTGCACCACATGAAAGAACAGGAGATGAAGATGAAGAGGATGTAGAGGCAGTTGCTGAGACAAAGGAACAGCAAGCGAAAGAGAGACCTGATCTAACGCCTATTGTGGATTCAGTGTTTGGCCAAGTAAGAATGCATCACATTACCTTACAGTACAGTAGAGTACAGTACGGAGAGGAACCATGGTCAGGTCTTTAGTTACTGTAAACAGAAACAGTAAAAGGAAATGTAGATGTTCAATTAAACGTATACAGTATATTAATAAAGTCCTATAAAATAGAGCAAACAAGATAAAAGATCAGATAACTCGATCAGACAATTCTATTACAGTGGTCTAAACAGTGATCTGTTTGACTATGGACAAAAAACTCTTTTCATTGAAATGCTCACATGTAAGAAAATAGAACTAAGTTTTTAATACTCAGCATTTTATATATATAAAAAAAGATACACAACATAATTTATATAAAACACGCAGCAAAAAAGTCCAAATTCTGCTGGGAAAGATTCACATGTTCACTAAAAGTCTTTTCATTATCATCAGATAATGTGTGGTCAAGCTTCGTTCCTCTGAGTCATTGCGCTACTGAATAATTTAACATCTTGTCAGATCCTCTATCTCTTTAGCAATATTTCTCCTCTTCCAGACCAAGTGTATTAAATTCATATGTTCACTATAATTTATTAGCATCTATGGATAAAAAAAAAGGACTTTCCCTTCTGACTTCTGAATAACCTGCATATTTTCTATGTAATTATATTTCAGTCAACCATTCAGTCAAGTTTCATGTTTCAAGTTTCAAACCCAGCGACTAAGCTTGTCTGCTTTATTAGGAACCCATATACACCTGCTTGGCGGTGCGATTATCCAATCCGACAATTGTGTGTCAGCAGAACAACACATGTAATCACACAGATAGAGGTCAAGCACAAAACCAAAAACTTTCAAGCTTGACTATTTTAAACCAAAAAAAAACAAAACAATAAACACTCTTTACAACCATGGTGAGCAGAAAAGTATCTAAGAACACACAGCACTTTGAATCTTAAGAAGCGTTGGTTCCAACAGCAGGTGATACAAAGTGCATGAGCAGGTCATGTTCATTTTATATGCTTCAGTACTCATGTGGCACAAACACTCATACTGATTAATTCTGATTAATCTCTATTACTCTGCCTTATCTGACACTCTGAATACGTCCTCACATAGCATATTACTTTCTAGTTCAATTGATATCTGATTGACTGGCATAAGATAAAAGATAGCATGCGTGGCCTGTTTTCCTGAGCTTCACTCCCGAGGCGGTGACCTCTGTCTTGTGGTGTTGCGTTCCTGCGCTAAGGATAGTCTTGCTGTAATCACTAGGTACTGACATCTTATAGCCAGTGAGAAGGGAACAGGAAAGACACCCAATCTCAAACGCTCACCTTCCTGGGAAAGACTATAGCCTTATGATTATTTAATAGTTTGTAGCAACATGTACTTTTCCCAAAAATTGATCGATCTGATCGGGGAAAGCTTAGCTGGCATGGAATAGGACTGTTTGAATATACAGTGACATAAAAGGAAAAAAAAACATAACAAAACTAGTAGGTCTGTTAGACTTTTGTAGGGAATTTTTGTACCCTTAGTGTAAAGCATGACTACCATCCATCCAATCATCTAGGAACCTCTGTAGTCCAACTAGGGACCATGGAGGCCAATGGTGATCTTCCCATTTTATGGTAGGTACTGTAGGACCTTTAATCAGCATTTACACGCGCATTCACATAATACGGATAATTTTGGATGCCAATTAGCCTAATCTGCATGTCTTTAGACTGTGGGACGAAACGCAGGGTTTGCATTTTT
This sequence comes from Dinotopterus cunningtoni, assembly GCA_028565755.1. Classification (NCBI taxonomy): domain Eukaryota; kingdom Metazoa; phylum Chordata; class Actinopteri; order Siluriformes; family Clariidae; genus Dinotopterus; species Dinotopterus cunningtoni. The sequence goes on along the minus strand of JAOTRS010000001.1, from coordinate 25,922,600 downwards.
TCCCTGTGCTTGGTGGGTTTCCTCCAGGTACACCGGTTTCCTCCAGGTTTCCTCCGGTGTACCCGGAGAAAACCCACCAAGCACAGGGGAAACATGCAAATTCCATACACACAGACCCAAGGCGAGAATCAAACCCGGACCCTGGAGGTGCAAGGTGACAGTGCTAACCACTAAGCCATGGTACCGCCAAAGCATGACTATAAATCAATACAAGTAATACAATACAATACAACAATCCATTAAGTACTCCTGAAGGATTCCTGTTATCTGACATCAAACATATGAGAGCATATGGCCCAATTAAACTCCATGTTGAGTGATGTATTAGACAGCAGCCTCTATGAGCATAATCAAAACACAAACTGAGGGAATATCATTAAGAAGAACAGGGTTCATCACCAGGGATGCAACGAAGATGTTCTAGGCTTTCATTGTGGGCCAACACCTTACTAACACACCTTGTGTCCTTACACACTTTAGTTCAGAGCAAACAGGCTTTTTTTGTTCGTTTATCCATGCATACATCTGCATACTTCAACTGCTCCAAACTTACATTCTTCATATTCAGAGGTAAAAGTGATTTATGCTTCTACTGCCACCTAATGTCTGATGTCACTCAGAAGCATCAGAGATCCTTACACACAATCGCACGGACATATACACACACACAAAGTGTGATATGTGATACAACACATGATTACTCAGGTTCTGAAATGCAAGCTGTCTTGTTAACAGCAATCCCGTAGTAAGAATGACCTCATTTGACAAGACCTAGCTAGATATCCATGCATGTACTGTACACACACACTCACACACATACACATGCCATAGAGTTAAAGAGAGCCAGAGAGAGAGAGAGAGAGAGAGATCATATTACTGGGGTAAGTGTGAGTATTTTTGTGGATGTGTGTTTGAGTACGCAGGCGGATTAATGTGGATTATAGTCTGGGCTGACTTGCAAAACCTGTTAACAGAAGCTAGATTTTGCCAGCACGCCTGCATAGTGATTAGATTAGGATTAAAGCATGCACGCATGCACACAGAACAGCGCAAAACATCACATAAACATGTAAGGTCAGCTCTACCCGTCCTTAAAAATCCTGATTTGCCTACTCGTGCTGTATTTTCCTTCACTTTTTTCCTCTTCCTTTTTCTCCCTGTCCTTTCCTTTCAATGCCCATCTGTGTGTCTTTAATCTGAAAGGTGGGATTAAAAAGGGTCATTTTCTTGTCTAATACTCACTCTGCCCACCCCCTTATTCTCTCATCCAGCTTTTAAAAGTCATTCGCAGAGGGCCAGCAATCTGTAGTAAGTGAGCAGGCGTGAATGAAGAGAGGGTGCAGAGAGAGAGATTCATGGAAAAGGGTGTGAAATAGGAGATTGTTATGAAATCCAGAATTCAGGTTGTGTTAAGGCTGTTAATGCCGGCTTGGCACTAAATGGAGAGTTTTTTAAAAGGTGAGTGAGATTTATTCGCGGCATCAACTTGGGCGGGACATTTGATGCGATGAGATAAGATGAGACAATAGTGCTTAATTAAATTGAAAATGTCCACGTTTTTTGTGGCGTGAGGAATGTGAGCTCTGCACCATTCTGTAAAGTCATTACATAGAAAGAAAGCAAGAGAAGGAAAGAATATCAGTTTTCTAAGGACTAATGGGAAACTGCACCAATCCAGTGAAACACAAAATAACAAAGGTAAGGTACTGTTCATTGTACATGTGCACGGTTCAAGTTTTAATGATATTGTATATGACAAAAACATGTATAACTGGAACAGAATACTGTATCTACGTGCATGTCTGATAAATTATCATGATGCTGATGAAAAAAAAGCTCCTGTAAATTTATAATTATTGCCATTGTAACACAAAGGAGCAGATCCTAATTAATTAAATTTGTATGTCTTAACTGATATTTGGCCCCGCCATAAGAGTGCGCCCGAGAATAGTGGATTGACCAATGGGGTGGGGTCATTGTCACCCGGACCCCGCCCACCTGAAGCACCCGAAGGGGAGAAGGAGATAATCTCTGAGTTTAAACAGCCCCTGAATTTGCTGGTCCAAAACTGCACTATGCTGCACAACATCGTCGGACCCGCGTGCATCTTCCTCAGGCAGGGCTTGTCTCAGGCTCAGCTCGTATGTATGCAGAAATCATCAGTCTTTTACCTAAAAAAAAAACCCTACTTCTGCCATGTGCATCATCATGTGGGGACATCATCATGAAAACTCCTGTCATGCTCTCAACTATCATCTTCATTCAATCCACTCTTAATGTTAACACGGCTCTGCATGTTTACGTCTGCGGGATTAGGAACGCTTTGTCTCATGAGCCTATTTCTTTTGATAAGGATGATCTGCTTTGATGTTGAAAGAGATTGTTTTGGATTCTATTCTAATACCGGGCCAAAGTTCAAAGATGTGAGACACTATAATATAACGTGTCGTTAAGGTTCCAGATTATTTGAAAAAAAAAAAAAAAAAACCCTTTGACATGCGTCGAACATGCGCTCGGGTACGAACTTTAGCTTGCTAAACTGTCTGTATAGAGTACTGCATGTTTTCCCCATGTATGTGTGGGAGTCCTCAAGCTCTCCTCTACCATCCTAACTAATAAAAACGCCAATTGTTGAATTCAAAATAAAAAAGGTTTTGATAATTTAGATTTTTTTTTTTTTTTTTTTGCTTTCCACATTTTTTTTTGCTTCCAGGTATAAACTTAAAGGTGCAGTCAGTGGTTTTTAATTTTTTTTTTTCAGCCAATAAAAAATATCTTAAAACAGGGGTTTCTCTGAAGCACTAGGTTCCTTAGACAAATCTGACAAAAAAAAAGAAAAAACAAGTCACCATTAAGCATCCAGACGAGACGAGGCAGCGTACTTGGAGAATATTTCAAAGATGTTGCTGCCCTTTTTTGCTACTGTAGCATGCATGCGATCTAGCCTAGGGAGTGAGAGTTAACGCAATTTTTAGGTTTTGGAGGCTTTGGAGGGACTATTTAATTTAGGAATTTGTCAAAAAGCTGTGACAAGGTTAATTTGTTAACATTACGGACATTGTACCACCGATGTCATTAGGTTGCTTCTGAAAGTTCGAATTACTGAAATAAAATGACGTTGCTCCACATTTGCCTAAATAACTTTGTGATACCACTGAACAAAAAGCCCCACCATAACATTACAAGTACAACTTCAAAACTTTTATTAATACAGTAGCACTTGTTTTTATACTTAAATTTTTTAAATTTTTTAATTTTGGTAATTAAGCCAATGCTCTGACCCAGACTAGAACCCTGGTTCTTGAGGGGTGGGGGTGTTCTTGGGGTTTGCAAACTTTGTTAGAAACCACGGATGTAGACAGTGTGTGAACAGACATTAAATACAGTACATACAGTAAATGGTGGCATTCTGTTATTTAAAGGCTGTATTGTGTTGGAGTGGTTCATTCAACATCATCCCAACATCATTTTTCAGAGTAATTCTAACTTTCAAAAACAGCCAAATGTCCCAACATGGGGCATAATTAACTAAAACTACATAAAAACAGTTACAACAATATTAGGGTTCCTGCTAGGTTAGGAGTTCTACCTTCTCAGGGCGACCACTGGTCAAAATCAAAATAAGACGAAATTTGATTTTGGGATTGAGCAAACCAAGAAAATTTTTCCAAAAATCACAAAAACAGCCCAGAATGCTCAGGTGATGTCATGTAACATGACAATCAACAGAATATCAAAACCATTAATATCTAATGGTGGATTGACACAAATGAAATAGATTAGAGAGGATTAGCTACAAGAGGTGGGTTTGGGGAGGGGGGTCGATCCGATATAATCAACTGAGAGTAGTGTTAGTATTAACTGTAACATTTAAAATGGACTAAAGCATCACTTTTGAGATTTTTTCTACAAGCAAAGTGAACAGTCTCATCCATTATGCTGATAGTGTGGACAATGTGATTGTGTATATGTACTGTATGTGTATGTGTGTGTCTTTGTGTTATGGGGTCTCCCTCAAGTTAAACCTTTTAAATCTCTTTATCTGAAGCTGTTGCCACGCAACACCCAATCTGCTCAGTGTGTTGAATCAGATACTAATATAGATCATCCTTGCGTATGGATTCTCACTCTTCCACATGCTCATTTTACACTCCTCTTTTTTCCCATCCTCAACTTTTGTTCACTTATTTCTTGCATACTTTTCCAACTTTCTATTAGTGGGATGCTCACCCTGGAAGTAATAATATAGAGGGAGAAAGCAGGAGATAAGAAGGATGATGTGGGGAAAGTATTTATCTATTTGGTAGTAAATGTCCATTTATTATGATTATATTTTTTCTATCACGCTGCTTTCATGCAACAGGACAGGGATCTCCGTCCAGAAGAGATAGAAGGTACTTACAGAAAAAATAAACAAGTTTTAATGTTGGAGAAAAGGCACAGCTTATCAAATTATACCTACTTTGTGTGTGTGTGTGTGTGTGTGTGTGTGTGTGTAGAGCTGCGGGAGGCTTTTAAAGAGTTTGATAGGAACAAAGGCTACATCAGCTGTAAGGACCTTGGCGAGTGCATGAGGACTATGGGATACATGCCGACCGAGATGGAGCTCATCGAGCTGAGTCAGCAAATCAGTGAGTGACATTACCAATCATTATGTATTGTGTAACTAAGTTGCAATATATGATGATATTATGTACGTACATTATACTATATTATGTACTACACTCAGTGTAGTTATAATATGTATAAGTATTACATACAAATTGTTATCTCATGTACACATATAAGTATCCATCCATCCATCCATCCATCCATCCATCCATCTAGAAACCTCTGTAGTCCAACTAGGGACTGTGGAGGCCAAAGGTGAGCATTGTATTTATTCCCATTTTTACAACCATGGTAGGATCTCCGGTTAACATTCACACACTGCGGGTGTCACCAATTAGGCTAATCTTTGGACTGTGGGAGGAAACCAAAGTACATAAAAGAAATCCATCAAGCACGGGGAGAACATGCAAACTCTCAGACCCTGAAATGGGAATTAAACCTGGACTCTAGCTGTGCAAGTCGACTGTCCTAACCACTAAGCCACCTGGCATATAAAAGTATATTTTCGATGTAACAATGTTATATTATGTATCGTACATTATACACTGCATAATGAGACTATGTTATGTACAGTTTAACAATGTTATTTAATGTACTATACCCCTTATGGATTTGAAGGTGTAGGAGTCGTGAATGTGGTATCTTCATGGTTGAAAAACACCACAAAACCACCCTCTTATGGAGGACCCCCTATAGGATGCCATTAAAAAAGGCTTTCTAGGGTGTCCTTGGTGCAGGGGCATATGCGAGGCAGTGACACCACATCCCAGAAAACATGATGAGGTGCCCTCTAGGGTGCTGCTCCAGTAAGAAATATGTGATGCCATGCCCAAGGGGGTTTCTCTACATGCAAGGAAATATGATAAATGCTCTCTAATGTGCTTTTTCACTGAGGAGTATGTGATGCAGTGCTCTACAGGATTTCCCTATCTGCTAGAAATTATGAAGAAATGCCCCAATGAGTGTCCGTACAGTAAAGAAGACTAGCTGTAGTGCCCAATAGGCTCCATTGGATGTGAGAAATGTATGTGTGTGTGTGTGTGTGTGTGTGTGTGTGTGTGTGTGTGTGTGTGTGTGTGTGTGTGTTTTGCAGCCGGAGGCAAAATCGACTTTGAAGACTTTGTGGAACTGATGGGCCCTAAAATGCTTGCAGAAACTGCAGACATGATTGGAATGAAAGAATTAAGGGACGCCTTCAAAGAGGTTCCGTCTAGACACATCATACTCCCATCATGCTGTACATGAACACTTTATGAGAACTCATATCCTTTCATAATTTGCTTCTGAGCTAGAGCTGTTTTTCCTTCTCTAGCACAACGAGTCCAGTTCAGAAAAGGCTATTAAATAGCTGATTAGTTTAATCAGCTGTGCTGGGATCTGGGAAAAGACTAAAACGTCCAGGGCAGAGGGTTCTCCGGGACACTGCAACCTAGAATAATGTTATATTATGTAGTTCAGTGGCGCAGTGATCTCCAAATGATGAATGAGAATGGGTCGCTTTATTTATTTGAAACATGCTTACAATAAAAGTCTAGGGGCAATTATTTATTAGAACAATTAGAATATTGAATTCAAATCTACAGCTAAAAATTCAGAAAGGTGTTCCAGACACTTACACTCACTTGATGTTTTGGTGATATACTGCACCTATAACCTAATGTGATCAGGACAACATTCCATCCAATCCATGAAGAAAAAAAAAAAGATTAATTATACAGGTCTAAAGTTGAATTTACATTTGAAACTGGCATTTACTTTATGATTTGCATAATTGTATATTTTTTGGCCAAAAATCCGCGCTTACACTACCATTATAAGTGTGTTTAAAGTTTTCTGTTTATTTCTCTTTATAGTGAGAATTTATACACCTATATTTCCACTAAAATAATACACATACTGTATGGCAAACATTTAGAAATGTGATAAAAAAAATTTTTTAAAGTGCACGAAGCAGCGACAACAAATTGCCAAATGATGATTAGCATAGTTTACGCCGTTGTCCTCCTGGAAAAAATGTCTAGCCTTGAATTAAAACTCAAATATCTGTCACTAATAAAACAAACATTAGCAATGTGCACAAGTTTTGCTCTGAAATTAATTTACTAACAGTGGATATTTCCTTGTGATATTTTGCTACACAGTTTGACTCAAATGGCGACGGGCAGATCAGCATTAGTGAACTGAGGGAGGCCATGAAGAAACTGATGGGTGAGCAGCTGAACCCGAGGGACATCGACGATATCATCCGGGACGTGGACCTCAATGGAGACGGGCAAGTGGACTTTGAAGGTCAGAAAAAAAAGGGGAAAAGAACAGAATGTCATCTTTACAGTAGATACACTTTTGTCAACAGTTGTCATAATTTCCATGCTTCGATATGCAAGATTTTCTAACTTCCATCCATCAATCTGAATAATTTATTACTGTGCATGATTTATGTTTTAGATTTAGTTTAAAATGCATGGATTCCTGTTTCATGTGCTTTTTTGTGTGTTCCCTCCATAAAGGTGGCCCCAGCTGCTTAGGGGTCGTCTCAGATCTCTCCCGACAGTTTGTTCATCTTTTTC
>JAOTRS010000001.1:25892448-25908035 GCA_028565755.1 Dinotopterus cunningtoni | reverse complement strand
ACCCCATAATGGCAACGTGAAAGAAGTTTGTTTAAAATCTATGCAGATTTATGAAAAATTTAAAAATTAAAAATCTGTACATTACTTACAGCCTTTGCCATGACACTCAAAGTTGAGCTCCTATTTCCACTGATCATCCTTAGGATGTTTCTGTTGATGTCCACCAGTGGTACATTCAGTTGATTTGGAAAGACACACACCTGTCTATATAAGCTGTCACAGTTAACAGTGCATGTCAGAGCACAAACCAAGCCATGGAGTCCAAGGAACTGTCTCTAGGCCTCCAAAACAGGATTGTATCGAGGCACAGATCTGGGGAAGGGTACAGAAAATTTTTTCCAGCATTTAACAAAAAAAAAAGTGAAGCACTGTGAATACATTCCAGATGCACTGTGAATATAAAAATGTAAACAGGTAAAAAGTGTGCAGTTTCTATTCTTTGAGTTGAGTTGAAGTACCTACTTTAAATCACTTAAATAATACTTAGGTAAAAAAAAATAGTATGAGTAATTTCCACTTCTTATACACTGATCTTGTAGGATCTGTTAGATATTGTAGTCATGATGGTGATGTGAGCACAAATATATAAAATATACAATATCATTTCATGGTGGGTGACATGATGTCTTAGCACGGGTGCACACTCCAACCCCCGTGACCCTACACAGGACAAGCGGGATACCTTAATGGTGTACCTTTGTGTAAATGCGTAATCTAGGTGTCCAACTTGACATGCTTAGAAAATGGGTTCTTCATATGTTCTTCAATAGGTTCTTTGTATACTTGAGGGTACCGCCAGTGGTTCTAGTTAAGATAAGACATTTTGGGGAACAATAGTTTGCACAGAACTTTCACCAAGGTTCACCAAGAGGGAGCACTTGAGGACTTTAAAGGATTTTAAATGATTTAGGAGGGTATTGCGCAATCAGACATTGAGTTTTTCTACTACAGTGGGTTGAAAATATTATTAGACATATTGAGGTATGAACACAGCTCAGTTTACTCTGTACTATCTAAAACCTCCAAACACACACAGACACACACCAGGCTGTACTGTGTACTGTGCGTTTGTAATCCTAGTTGCTTTGGAGCTCTTTGTCATACACAAGAGTGCTGACCCGAGAGAACATCCTATTGTGTGTCTGCTTTTTTACACACCCTCTGTTCTATTGACTTCACTCATAATGCTATGTAAAAGACCTCCTGCTCAATTCAAACACACACACACACACACACTTCTATAGTAAATGTGCTGAGTTGGTGGCAATGGTGCCGCTCTGTGCGAATGTACACACGACACCAAGCAGAGGCCCTGTGCCCGCTCCCGAAGGTCTGTATAAAACCGGCGCGCCAGGCGCTCTGAAAACTCCACGCAAGTCAGGCGTTCAGGTGTGAGGTGTGACTGAAAAATCAACGGTAAGAGCGCAAAATAGCACACACACCTAAATTAATCTTAATGCACTGTGAATAAACAAAAAGTAGCTTGGTCATGTGACCTACTTTATAGCTCAGTTATGATAAAGAAATATGATTTGTTATTAACGTCTGAAGTGTATAAGGTTACATAAGAGTTTCTCTATTTTTATTTTTTAACTTGTAGGTTTTTATTAAGTAATAAAGTATTTCATAATAAATTGAATAACTTTCTATTCAATAACTTTTTATATGTCAGGACAATTGAATATATATTAAACATCATTAAGAGTACCTAATTTAACTGTTAAACTTTAAAGCTTTGCATTACATGCAACTTTCTAGTTAAAAAATACACACAAAAGATAATAAAGGTGTATTCTTTAGGGTACCACATTTGAATATTTTTTTTCTGACTGCATCATTTGTTATTTTGAGAATCAAAGGCTGTTATTCATTTAAATTTCAGTAATATAAGTACTGATAAAATGACTACAAAGAAAGACGACCTTAATACTAGTACCAAGACCTTCTCTCCTTCATCCTCAGGAATAAAAATGTACCGATTCAGACGATCAAACATGTATCCCATGATGCACACTGGCATGGGCATGGCTCCATTCTTTAAGGTAAATGAGGCGTAAGTAGAATTATGAATTACACAAACACACACGTTCTGATCTGATCTTGGTGTTGGTGGTGCTGCAGGTGACCGTGTTCGAGCAGGAGCACTTCCAGGGCAAGTTTCAGGAGTTCACTTCAGAGTGCTGCAACATCCAGAAGTGCGGCTTCGACAACATCCGCTCCATCCGCGTGGAGAGTGGCGCGTAAGTGTGTTAAACATCCATTAGATAGACGTTTAACGTCAGTCAGAATGTGTGTAATATACGGTCTGATTATACGGGACAGACATCTTTGTGTGTTTCTGTTGAAATTCATACACTTGAGGACTAACAAACCCGGCTCTTGGTTTCCTTAGCTGGGTGGGTTATGAACATCATGATTTCCAGGGACAGCAGTTTGTCCTGGAGAGAGGAGAGTACCCTCACTGGGACTCCTACTGCGGAAACCTGGCCTACCATGTCGAGAGATTTATGTCCTTCAGGCCCATCTACTGCGCAGTGAGTATTCCTGTCTCCAGGATATACAGTATTCAAGAAATTCTTTTGCTTTATTATTTTAACCTATTAATAACATTTAAATACAGTAGTACCCTTAGTAGTATCCTTCCCCAGATCTGTGCCTTGATACAGTCCTGTCTTGGAGGCCTAGAGACTCAATCTGTTATACTTTTTAATTTACATTAATTGCATATATTTCTGAATTACTCCTCCGAACCAATCTTTCACAATTTGAGTCTTGGATTATTGGGAAAAAAAACTGGGGATGTAATAACCTGGTCATTCAGTACATTCAGGTCATCAGCTGACTTCATTTTATTGACACATACAGTAACGTTGCTGAGTCTAGACCTGAGCAACTAAAGCAACCCCAGATCATAACACTGCCTCCAGAGGCTTGGACACTATGCATGATGGGTGCATGGCTTCATGTGTTCCCTTTTCACCCTGCTGTACCTATCGCTTGGGAATAGGGTCAGTCTAGACTCATTAGATTGCATGATCTTTTTCATTGTCCAAAGTCCAATCTTCTAACAAAGTGAAGGCTTTTTTTTTCTAATTATCTGTGTCTCACTAATCCTGTGAATTCTCATTACATTGTGAAATGTGTGGAAATTTTACTATTAACATAGCTCTGGTTTTTAACTATTTATAGATTTTTTTTTACGCTGCAGCTTCACCAAGTGTTTAAGTGATCTCCATACATAGATTTTTTCTGACCACATTTCTTCCACAAAGTTGATGGTTTAGAACTATTCTTCCAGGTATTCTTCTTGATAAGGTGTTAAAGAGTTCTTAATCCAGTTCCAGTCATTTCATGTCACCTTAGTTTTCTTTGCTTGATGCAGCCCAATAATTTTACACTTCTGAAATGGCAACTTTTTTTTTCAGACAGTGTATTTACATCCAAAACTTTTACATAGGTCTGAGGTTTTTTTTTTTTTGCGCTACAGCTTAAACTCTAATCATTCCGGGCAAATATTTATTAAAATATTAATTAATGAATTAAAAAAAAAAAAAGAGCTGTTTTTAAAAGAAATTTACTAGTTTTATTCAATGTGCAGCTAGACTGAGTTTTAAACTTTCTACAGAAAAAGTTATTGATGTGTTATTGATTCATTAAAGTGTGTGATTATGTGTGGTGTACTTCTGTTTTTGTGTGCTCAGGCGCACCAGAGCAGCCGCATGATGATCTATGAGAAGGAGAACTTCATGGGTCGCTGTACGGAGCTGTGTGATGACTACCCTTCACTGCAGGCTATGGGCTGGTGCGGCATCCAAATAGGCTCCATGCATGTCCAGTGTGGCGCGTGAGTTCAATCCCCAGACACACACACACACACACACACACACACACACGTTTGGTTTCTACCATGCATTTTAATAGAGGCAATAAGCTGGATCTCTTTCTCTCTCTCTCTCTCTCTCTCTCTACATGCACAATGATTGTGTGTGCAGTTTTGTGTGTTATGAGTTCCCGGGCTACAGAGGTAAGCAGTACATCATGGAGTGTGAGAAGCACAGCGGAGATTACCAGCACTGGAAGAACTGGGGCTCTCACAGTCAGACCCCTCAGATCCAGTCCATCCGTAGGATCCAGCATTAATGCCTCAGCGTAATACCCCACACACTGCTGCGCACACAGCCGACCACCACACACACCTTACACACACTATTACACACTCCTTGTCAACAGCGGTAACACACTGCTGTACCACACACACTGTACATCCATCCTGTTCTATGCAGTTTCTTGTCAGGTGCTAAACAATGCCTCCTGTGGTGCTCTACCTGTGTTAATCATAGATGGCATGGCCACGCCCCATGAGGTGATTGGTCCAGAGCAGCTCAGGTGAAATATGTAGCAGGAGCAGAAAACATTGTGCTAACCACTACACCACCGTGCCGCCCATTGTGAACCAATAAACGCATAATAAACACATGTACACGTCACGATTATTGTGTCTGTGTGTGTGTGAGAGGGTGCACACCATGAACACATGCAAATATAAACACAACAAACTATACTTCACGATATTTACATCTGATTGCAACTGAAAATCCTACTATATTTTTTTCAAACTAAGCTATAGGATTTACAGAACAAATTATTTTTTTGAAAAGTTATTAACAGTGTGTTTTGTTTTACATGAATGCAACTTAACACAACCAATTAAAAGCATGATAAAATAGCTTAGAACAATTTAGAACATTGGTGTGACATTATATTGAATAAAAAAAGGGTGGGGGTAGCTCAGTGGTTAGGCATTGGACTACTGATCGAGCAAGGCCCTTAACCATCAACTGCTTATGTATAATGTGATGCAAAACTTTTCCAAGCCTGTTGAGTCACTTGCCATGATTCTCAACAGCACATTACTTTTTCTGGTGTTATCCTTTTAGTTCACTGAGCAAATAAACAGGTTGTGCTATTTTATCACGGAATAATTAATAAGGGTGGAATCTATCATTAGAGTTTCCTGCTTGTGTTAAAACAAAATGATGGCATGAATTACACCCAGGTCATTTCAGTAATCTGAATCAAATGACCTTCTGCATAAATAGATTTTGAATACAAGATACTTTCCCGACATCAATCCTGATGCAACATAATATAAGAGGCGTAAAAGTCAAACCAGGGCTTGTGGTTAAATTTCTAGTTAACGATTAACAGAAGACTTGAAGCACAATACGGTGATGAGACTCTTAGCTGCAGTAAAACATTTAAACTTTACAAACGTTATAAAGAAGGCCGTACGTCAGTGAATGACGATGCCGGCCGAGGTGGCTCGGAGCCCACTACAGTCGTTCCCATAAACATTCAGCGATGTAACACCTGATCCTTAAAAAACGATGGATAACTTGTCGCCAACTTGTAGAATAGACACAGCTGTCTGTAGGAACTGTACACACAATCATTCACCAATTTATTACAGGAACTCGGCTGAGAGTTATCTTGGTCCAAGCCATTTCCACATATTTGGGCGATTAAAGGAGTTCCTGGGAGGCCAGCGTTTCAGACCGACAGTAGAGAGACAATCCGATTAGTATACAAGTAACTTGGGGACAAGTGCATTACTGCTATAATTTGGAGCTGCTATATTTCCCTGCATATGCCCTCATCACTTTCGGTTTGATAAAATTGTATAAAAATGGGCTTGGCTTAAATCACCAGGTCATATTGTGCCTTTTTAGACTTAACCTCCAACCCCAAATACTTCACAACACAACACAATAAAATTACAAACCAATGGTTTAATCGTAAACACAACAAAATCTTACAAACAACAAATAAAATTTCTGAGTTTCTAAGAAACCAGTTTAATCCTTAGTTTGAGATAATTAACAGGCACATAAACAGTGGTGCAACAGTTACACAGAACTCTTAAATACAGATCTGTTATACAGATCTGGCTTAAAGCTTGATGTTAAATACAATAAACTAAACTGTCCTCGTCTGCAAAAGTCCAAAAAGATTAAACCAGCCATACAAATCGTGCACTTTGTCTATTCTCGTTCTGTAACCACAGTTTTAAATGGAAACCAGGTGGAATAAAGGGATCTATTTAGCACATCTGACTTGCGACAAATTAAATTTAAACCTTTCTCTGTGGTTACAGACATGATGTAAAGTCCAACGTTTAACATGACTTGACGTAAAAATATGCAGAACTCGATTTCTATTTCTACTTGTTCCCTCTATCATCCCAGCACATCTGTAAAGTGTATGGGAATCCTGTTGTAAGAAGAGAAAAAAACAATGAAAAGCAATGAAAAAAAAATTATCAGTGCTGAAGAAAAAGAATATATAATGTGTCAGCTTATACATCAGTTACCACCTGGAACTGAGAAGGACTTAACTGTGATTCTACACCGATCATCCATAATGTTATGACCACCTGCCCTCCCATTTCAAAGTAATGCACGTTCTGACCCCTTTTTGTCTGCACCTTTTCAGCAATTTGAGCTACAGTAGCTCTTCTATTGGATCGGACTGAGTTTGTCACCAGTTCGCTGGTTTGGAGTTGCTCTGACCCAGTCGTCTAGCCATCACAATCTGACCCGTGTCACAGTAGCTTCAGTTACAATTTCTTGTTACAATGTCACCTAGAAGTGAGTAGAATATATAAGGCAGTAAGTAAATTTGAGTGACTTTGACAAGGACCAAATTGTAATGGCTAGACAACTGGGTCAGAGCAACTCCAAACCTGCAGGTCTTGTGGAATGTTCCCAGTCTGCTGTGGTCAGGATGGACCAAAAGTGATCCAAGGAAGGAAAACCGGTGGCCCGTGTAGTCCAATTCAATAGAAGAGCTAGTGTAGATCAAACTGATGGAAAGGTTAATGCTGGTTCTGACTGAATGCATGACAAAATGCATTACTGTTTTGGTCGAAAAGGTTGGGAAATACTGAATATTAGGCAGGTATAAGCATAATGTTATGGCTGATCGGTTTAGATTCTTTCATTAATCTACAAATAATAGCTGGTAACAGCAGCAAATCAATCATTCACAAATAAAAAAAAATCTCTATATAAAAGTGCTATAATTATTTTCTCTGAAAAGAGAAATATATATATATATATTTTTGCTTGTTAATATAGTATATAATTACATTTGACCATAGGCAACATGACCAAAAGTATATGGACACCTGTGCATCATCACCAAATATGGAACGAATTTTTTAAAACAAAGTAGGAAACGCACATTTCACTGGAAACAAACAAAAACCCAACCATCTCGAGGCTGTTACCTCGACTCTCCTGAAAACCCCAAAAATCGATGGCTGATCTCACCAATGTGGTTGAACGATCACTGATTCCAACAGCCACACTCAAAAATCTAGTGGAAAGCCTTCCCAGAGGAATGAAGTTTATTATTACAGTAAAGAGTGGACCAGGCTCTGCCTGAATGCCCATGGATTTGGAATGACCACATATTGGTGTTTGGGTCAAGCGTCCACTTACTTTTGGCCAAATAAATTTTGTCAATAAGTTTATAGTTCTGAGTTTATTGCCCTCTAGTGGAAGAACACAAACTTGCCCCCTGCAAATCTTTTTTTGATTAAGGGCTACAATATAATTCTACTTTAACCACTTATTTTAATTAACACATGGACTAAAAAGCAAATTCTCCTGTTGGGCTCAATCAGGACCTTTACTGAGCCCATGGTCCATGCTCTTGACACTCCTAATCTAAATGGACAAATTAACTTGCCTTTCACTCGTAACAGAAACCTTACCAGAATAGCAAAAATGATTCCCATGGCTAATCTAGTTCTAGACCAAGCACATCAATCTCCACATCATCTTCCACTTCCTCCTCCTCGGTACTTGGATCCACCACCTCCAAGATCAGAGTCGAAACAGTAGGCGGCTCAGAACTCAGACTGGACACCTCCAGCACATCCACATCATCATCTTCATCCACAGTCAACTGATGCACATAATTTGTGGAGTTGTGTGGGCTGAGAAGCTCTTGGCAAGGTTGTGCGAGTGAGAGTCGTGCGGCAGATGCATCTCCTACGTCTGAGGTTAAGTCAGCCGTTTTGTGCTTAGTGATTTTGGTAGCAGTTGGCACAACTTCACTCTGGAGCAAATAAGCATCTAGAGATGAGACTGCATCACCCAGGCATGAATCTAATACTTTTGTGACTGATCCTGTAGTGATGAGGGTAGCCTTACTTGCGGTTATTCCCTCTTTAGCTGAAAAAAACATAGGTGTAAAAAACAAAATATAAAAAAAACGTTTAAAATATTTTTAAAAACATTGAAATACCAATAAAAATCTGCATTTGTCTTCTAAGGATTTGTAAGAGTTATGCCTTTGAACAAAGTGAATATATTCTGACTATATCCTGAAATGTATCAACAGCTGATAACTAAGAAATAAGAATAAATAAGAATACAACAAGGGATAATAAGCTTATTTCTGGACAAGTTTTAGTAAATTCATAATTGATTCATGATTGTGCTTCTTGCATTTTGCTAGTGTAAGCTTAAAACTAGCAAAATGATCTGCCAATAAAACAATATTTAGTTTTTGCTTGAATATTTATTGAGCTTATTTCTAGACAACTTTGACTAAATATTCAAGCAAAAAATTTCACATTCCATTGACGGATCATTTTGATAAACATACACATTTATTTTTAAAAGAAACAAAATACAGTATTGCTAACACAACAATACATTTTTCGCTTACAAATTTAGTAAAACCAGAAAAGTCAAGAGATAAGCTTATTAACCTTATATTTAATTTGTTTTAATCTTATTTTAATCAACTGGGAATAAACTTGACTAGATTTAGGATATTTTCACTTGGCACACATGGCATTGTGTACACAAGCCTGAGTAATTAAACACATTAAAGTAAGGAATGTCACAATAGAAGAAAAATATTTTTACAGTACAGTACATGGATGTGTCCTCAATATATACTGAACAACACCACAGCTAAAACAATGACTTTGCCCCTATTCAAAGTAGATGATCACTCATATGTAAAGTTATAGTATTAGTATAATTATTTTAATGGGTACAATGGTAAAAGGGCAACAACTTGATCTTATGATCTTTGTGCGGGAAATATTAAAATATCATACAATGCCCGATCAAAAAAAAAAGTTGCACACTCGATGATTTCATTGGTTGCCTTTAGCTGATGATGTACTGGCAAATCCATGTTTGAAAATGATTCCTTATGCTCCCAAAACCACACTTTCACAATTTGAATCCTGGAATACGCATGTTCCATCAGGACACAAAAACTCCATAGATGTGATAAACTGATCATTCAGTACATTTAGGTCGTCCTAGACCTGAGCAACTGAAGCAGCCCCAGATCATAAAACTGCCTCCAGAGGCTTGTACAGTGGCATGTGGAAATGCTCTTACTTTCACTATTAAATATAGCTGTGATTTCTACTGTCAGTTTTTATTTTTACTATGCATCTTTACTAAGCGTTTAAGTGAGCTCTATTCATGATTTCTTTCTGACCACATTTCTTCCATGGAGTTGAAGGTTCAGGACAGTCCTGAAGGTTTTAATACATCTTGGCCAGTTCTTAACCCAGTTCCAGTAACTTTCTTCTTATCTCCTTAATTGATTTTCGTACTTGATGCAATAATTTCACCCTTCTGAAACGACGACACTTTTTTGATTAAAATTGGTCTCGCAAAATCTGACCCAATAACACAACAGCTGGGACGGCTCAATGCAACCATGTACTGTACTTTCAGTTATACGAGTCTTTCCTAACTGCTTCTCATGCTGTGTTACAGCGCAACGTAAAACGCTAAGACAAAAGCACACTCTTCTGCATATAAGTTTACAGACACCTACAACTGGCTAGTTTAAAATACGCCCCAGACTTTTTAGATGGTAGTTCCTCTTACCTGCATTCGAAAGCATATTTGGCTGGTGGGGCACGCTGCATCCTTCTGTCATCAGTTCTTCTTGCCTCAGTCCATCAGCCATTCTGGTATCATCTTCTTGTCTTTTACTCACTTCTTCCATACTGCTTGTTCTTTCCTGTCTCTCAACTTCTGCGCTAACTATTCTTTCTCTTTCATTTTCTGGCTCTTGAATCTCTCCAAAATGATCTTGCAAACTGTTTTCAACAGGAATTCTCTTCGTAGCTCCACCAATCTTTTTATAACTGACCAATCTACCATTTCCTACTTTATTCACCCTGCGTTTTTCCACGCTCTTATTTGCACTTTTATTCTCTTCCTCATCCTGGAGCTGTAAAAGCATTCTCACCTTCTCCATAGCTGATGAAGCTATCTCAATACAACTTCCTCCTATTTGGTTCTTTGCACATGATTGACCAGCCTGGAAATCATTAGATCTACGTTCTGCCTCTACGTAAGCTTCTCTAACATTCTTGTTCATCTCATTACTCTCCTTTCTTCTATACAGAGCATCCTTTCTATCACTATTTTCAACACTTCTTTCCCTTCTGCCAAAGCCGTCCACTCCACGGCTTCTTCCTCTTCCACGTGCTCGTTTTTGCCTTTCTCCAACGCAAGCTCTTTTAGGACGATTTTTGTTGTTTTTGTCCAAGTTATTCGCTCCTTTCTTGTTAGCACATGCTCCAAAACGCCCTTGGCTGTCCATTTGTCTTGTCTTCCTACGGTCAACACTTTGGTTTTGTTTGCACTTCCTCTTAACCGGGTTTTGTAGGCTTATAAAGGCTGTTTCCAGTTTTCTCTTCATGCTCTGGCTCCTAGTTATCCTTCGGTTTTCAAACTGTTGCACAATGTTCTGGTCTTTGGATGGTTTCTCCACTTCTGATCCATGCAGGTGGCCATCTTGGGCACGGGTGTTTTCTGATATTGAAGGGTTCAGTTTGTATGTCAATCGTGGTCGAGTGTTTGATGTGTCTAACAAGTTTGTTTGTGGTTTTTCATGGTGAAGGTGCCAGCTCGGAGGTTGTAGTTGTGTATATGTTTTAGGAGGGCTGCTCCCTGGATCTGTGCTGGGGTCTGATTTGCTTCTACCCCCATCAAATTTGTCTTGCGATGTCTCCTCTGGCTCGTCCAAAACACCAGAGCCAACATGTTGGTCAAAGGTCCTTAGAAACTGATCGAGGATATCATTGAGTTCGCCTTCTAGATGCTGCTTTGGATCTGTGGGTTTTAAGGAATTACTGTTGGGATACATAGCTCTTGAAATGGGTGGAGCACTGGAAGAGCAATGTTGACTGGTTTGGTTTTCCGCAGGGGGTAGAAAATGGAGGTCCGTCATGATGTCATCGAGGAGCGTGTCAATGGGCTGTATGGGCTCCATCGGGGCAGCTGGCATTGGCGTAACAGTGTGCAGCAGGTCAAGTTCTGTAGGATCTACTGTACCCTGTTTGGTTGCCATCACTGTTGAGAAGCTTCGGGAAGAAGGAAGAATTGGACGTAAACGAGGACGGCCTCTTGGCCTGCCCCGGCGTGGGGGGTCGTTCTGAGAAAAAGAGATGGGTTATTTAAGAATGTAGACTGCATTTACAAGAAAACTTTCTGATTGTGTAAAAGAGCTTTTCAACCAGACAGTACAGCATAGTAAAGTCATCAATCCAAAATTACAACCATTCACACCGTGGCCTAGTGTCTGTGACCATTCCCCATGTACGCACCAGTGAGGTTATTTTGTGGAGATCATTAAGTTACAGTGAGGCAAAAAAGTATTTAGTCAGCCACCAATTGTGCAAGTTCTCCCACTTAAAAAGATGAGAGAGGCCTGTAATCATCATAGGTATACCTCAACTATGAGAGACAAAACTAGAAAAAAAATCCAGAACTCAACAATACTATGGATTTCTTGTTCCACGCATGCTCTTTATTAACCTTAATACCTGCCATGAAACTTGGAAGTAGACCGTGAAATCAATAACCAAATATACATCACCAATTTATTACCGCACTGCCTGGTAGAAAAGGATAACCGGACAAACAAAACAAAAGGTAATTTCCAGTTATATAACCGTTTCCTGAGCTTAAACTTCTATTAGATACCTACCTGCTCCTTTCTTCCTGAAACTTTTTCTGTCTTGCCTCTCTGCCTCTGCCTGCCTCTTCCTCTGGCCTCTCCTGCTTCCACCAATGCCTCTCTGTTTTGCCGTCTCTGGAACGCTTTCATTGAAATCTTCCCTGTTGATCTGGTTTCCAGGAGTCTGCCGACTCTACCTCCACCCTTACCCTGCCATGCCAACCTTGCCACCAACCCCCACCTTTTCATACACCTTTGCCTCCTTCCTCCTCTTATACATCTTACCGATTCTTTCACTAATCCTCCATCTGTAGACCTTCCTCTTGATCTCGTAATCACTTGCCCTTCTTTGCGCTCTTCCCTTGCACAGCCTTGTTCCCTTATCCCATTAGTTTGGGAGTAGGCAGAATCCAGAAAGTAGTTGATGAAACCAGGTATGTTTCCTTCAAACTGCTTTAGATTATTTATAGCACCAGCTCCAGCATCTGGAACAACCACTGATTGGTCTAAAAATCCAGGGTGAAGAGTGACAGAAGAGCAAGGTTTTTGTTGTGAGGTTTCCAGAGAATCCAGGCTGATTTGGGGCACACAGGTAGATTCACTCACCGTGTGACAGGCTACTGTCTCAGAGGCTTTGGGTAAAATTTCACAAGTGGTTGATTTAATTTCTGGATGGATTGCCTGCAATGCCGATCCTGTATCTTGAATATCCACGTAACTGCCGAGCTCATGATTGGTAGAGTATGATGCTTGGTCAATCAGATAGACAGTCTGAATGCTTTGAGTCTCCGAGCATGCCAGATCGGTTTGTGCACCTCTCTCATTTGTTTCTCTTCCACACTCAGTTTGTGTACCACTCTCTCTTATTATCTTCTCCTCTCTTCTTCTGGACTCTTCAATTCTTTTGGTCATCCCATTGTCCCAGTTTCTGGGATCCGCCTCTGTCTCCATCTCTTGGTTAACATCCTTGCTCTCTCTTCTTTTCCCTGCTTTTTCTCCATGTCTCCCTTCTTCATTTTGCCACTGAGGTAAATCAATGCCCAATGTTTGTGCAGCCGAGAGGACCTGCTCTCGGTTCTCATGGAGCTGACCTGAGTAGAGCAGACTAACCAAGCTGAGCAGAGTGCAGGCATCCACAGCCTGGAGCTCAATTAGCCGTCTCTGTCCTGCCATGGGTACTGGCGTGGAGGACAGAGTGCCATAGAGCCTAGGACTGAATGCAGACAGCACACAGCTGTGTACTGGCACTGACACACCTGGAAAAATGACAAAGCATGAGATGTAAAAATGTCCCCTTTTTAAAAAAAATTATGTATCCAAAAGTATTGAAATGGCAAGGACTTTTCTTTTCCCCTGATATTTACTTAGAACATTGCACTTTTTGTGGCAGACCACATTTGTAAGTGAGCAGAAGTATTGGAACCCATTGCACCAAAGTAAATTAAGGAAAATGAACACTCAGTATGTTGGTTCAGTCCCATGCCTGCCACAACTGCATTATGGATCATGCAAACGCTGTGAGACAGCTTACTTTCCCACAACGTTTTCATTAACTATAATGCATGGTTTGCACACGTAACACCAAAACAGCAATGACCCGTGTGTTCTGACACCTTTTGATGAAGACCAGCATTAATCTTTTCAGCAATTAGTGCTACAGTAGCTCTTATATTTGATCAGAGTACACACCAGCCTTCACTTCCCACATGCCTCAGTGAGCCTTGGCTGCCCATGACCCTTGCGCCACTTTTGGTCTGTTTTCACAGCTGCTGGCCGGGAACATCCCACAAGACCTGCAGTTTTGGAGTTGCTCTGACCCAGTCATACAGCCCTCACAATATCGCCCTCATCAAAGTCACTAAAATGCTCATGCTTGCCTATTTTATCTGCTTTCAACACATCAACTTCAGGAAAAAGGCTCACTTGTTGCCTAAAATATCCCACCCACTTCCAGCCACCACTGTAATGAGATATTGAAAATGTAGCTACTGTGAGAAGGGTTCAGAGCAACTCCCAAACTGCAGCTCTTGTGAGATGTTTCCAGAATGCAGTGGAGTGGTCAGGACATACCAAAAGTGATCCATGGAAGGAAAACCTGTAAACCGGTGACAGAGTCATGAACGGCCAAGGCTCACTGATGCACATGGAAATGTATGGACAAAAGTATTTGGCCTGTTAATTATTGAATTCATGTGTTTCATCAGGCACCTTATCCCCAGTGAAGGGCAATCTTATTGCTTCGGCAAACCAAAACATCTTGGACATGCTATGCTTATAACTTTGTGGCAACAGCTTGGGGAAGGCCCTTTTCTATTCCAACATGACCATGTCCCAGTAAACAAAGCAAGAACTCTGAAGACATGGTTTCGATGAGTTTAGTGTGGAAGAACTTGACTGGCCCGAACACAGAGCCCTGACCTCTACCCCATCGAGCACCTTTGGGGTGTACTGTAATGGAGATTGCGAGCCAGGCCTTCTCGTCCAACATCAGTGCCTGAGCTCATAAACGCTCTACAGAATGAATGGGCACGAATTCCTAGAGAAACATCTTGTGGACAGCCTTTCAAGAAGAGTAGAAGCTGTTATAGATGCAAAAGTGGGACCAACTGCATAATGAAGTATTGAAGTAAATACAATGTCATTGCAGGTTTGGCCAAACACTCTTGTCCATATAGTCTATATTATAAATGCATCATCAGTGTGTGTTTGTGTGTGTGTGTTGTCCCACCTTGAGTGTGTAGGACAGTGTCACAGAGCTCATCCCTGTTTTGCTGCTTCTGCAACTGTCTCAGAAGCAATGTCTCAAACTGCAGCATTTCTAACAGACACATAAGTATCAGGGATTATAAAACTGAGCAGATGAGTTCTGAATTTTTTTTTAAAAAAAAAGTCATGCTATGAGCTGTCACACTGCATGCATAGATGCATGACTTAAAATTTTTGAAAGTCATGCTTTAGTCATGCTTAGTCTAAACTTGTGCTAAACAGGTGAGTCAATCAATCTGGCAACCGCCACTACTAACCAGTTAACTACTAGCCGAGTTAACCCAGGCTCTGTCCAGGTAGCACTGAACGAGCAATGAACTTTTTTTCTTTCTTTCGATAAAACATCATCCTAACCTTTTTAGCCTTCTTCCGACTGCTGTAAACAAAGAACTCCCGGTGTCTTTCAATCACATTGGTCGGTAAGTACACCGCAAACGTCACGCGCCCGGAGTTTTCTGCGTGGTGCGTGCTGCTGACGCTAACGCATGTCGCGTGCATCTCTGCAGCCGCGAGCACCTCACGCGCTGCACACACTGACTGCGCGTGCCGCGAGCTTATTTAACACTTAGGCTGTGTGTTAATTAAGTATAATTAAAAAAATATATATCAATTTACGTGCAAATTCATACTGATGAATGGATGCATTTTAATAAAACAACCAGTGTCCAGAAAAATATTGCATGTACGTTAAGGATGATGCACACCTTTTAATTATGTATTTCTGCTGCTTTAAAACAAACTGAGGAATATATATTATGACCCTATAAAATTCAGTTTTAACTCTATATACGTTTAACTAATTTATT
>JAOTRS010000001.1:25863524-25877480 GCA_028565755.1 Dinotopterus cunningtoni | reverse complement strand
ACAATTATGTACAAATATATACAATTACAGTATGTGTACAGTATATATACTGATCAACCATAACATAATGACCACCAACCTCATATTCTAAAATTGAGTAGTTGAGTACCATTCCCTTTGCCAACAATTCAGTAATGTATTCTGATACCTTTCAGGCCAGCCTTCACTCCTCATGTGTATCAGTGAGCCTTGGCACCCCATAACCCAGTCGCCACTCCACCAGTTTTTCATCCTTGGATCACTTTTGGTAGGTCCTGACCGCTGCGATCAGGGAGCATCCCACAAGACCTGCAGTTTTGGAGCTACCCTGACCCAGTCATCTAGCCATCACAATATGGCCCTTCTCACAGTAGCTATATTTTCAATATCTCGCTACAATGGTGACTGGAAGTGGATGTGATATATTAGGCAGCAAGTGAATCTTTTCCCTTTAAGTTGATGCATTGGAAGCAGAAAAAATGGGCAATCATAAGGATTTGAGTGACTTTGACAAGGGACAAATTGCGATCTGCATCTGGTGAACATTTATATACACGGAATGAATTCTAGTACCTGGTTGCATCTGGACTGTATCCTGGAAACACTGAGTATAAGGCAGCCCCCTGTATTCATTCACATAAAAGGGCATTTTATACTCACTACTGTACATACTATAGTCAAAAACCTGAACATAATATGTGGACATGCATCTTGAACATGCCATTCTGTGAAGGCTTTAAACTTGATTTTGTGAGTTGTAATCCTTTTAGCTGTGAATGCATTAATGATTTCAGGCATACGGTTCTTCCAGTCCAACCTTGGAAATCCATTTCTTCACAGATCTTGCTTTGTGTACAGAGGCAATGTAATGCTGGAACAGGTTTGGGTTTCCAGGGAAAGTAAATTGTAATTGTAAATCTACATGGTACACAGACATCCTATACAATTCTGTGGTTCGAACATTATGACATAACCACATATGGCCATGATGGTCAGGTGGCCACAAACCTTTAGCCATATGTTGTAGCTAAATCACCTCCTGGCATGTGGGAGGAAGGCGGAGGAACAGGATCAAACCAGGAACCCTGGAGCTGTAGATTAACAATGCTGTTCGCAGCCTTGCTGTTTAAGCAAGGCTCCAGATCCACATCCACCCTTATTAGCGGTAAATACGTTACTGAATACAAATGAATGGGTGTATAACAAGCTTTCATTTGTCAACAAAATTTGCAGTTTGAAAAGTAATCTGACCTACATTACTTATGTACATATATTGTGTACAACTTCTACAGTCTAAGCCTGTCCATTATTTATTTATCACACTGGCATTGCACCTGATCCACATCATCTTGCAGGTAGTGAGCTCACAAGATGGTTCCCTGTCAGTATTTTGGGCTCCATTGCCTGTGGACATAAACCTTCTGGCCTGGCTCCAGGGGTCAGTGTAATACCTGCCCACAAATATAATAAACCACAAACGTAATACAAGTCTGCAGCTTTTAATGTATAATAATAATAATAATAATAATAATAATAGCGACTGCTATTACGTTTGAGGGACATTTATTATGTTTCCGGGATTACAATAAAAGCTGCATATTTATATTATGTTTGTGGACGGCTTCTATTACATTAGGAGGTGTTGGATTCCTCTCACAGGAGATCACTCTTTGTTTGACATGAGTCTTGAGATCTGTGCACCAAGTGCACCTGCTGGATGCATTAAGCTCCTAGTGACATAGCCATGAGATTCACAGGAGTGCATTCACTCCTCCACCATGACAAGGTCTAAGAAAATCAGAGTATACTTTAAAATACACATTATTACAATTAAAACCAAAAGTACACTTTAGACCACACCTTATTCTTTCTTTTGTATTTCTAAATATATGCTCTGTTCTGGTTGGACATTATATAGGTAACCCTACAAGACTGAAAAAAGTAAAGGTTTTGTAAAGCATTTTGTTTTTATTATTGTTATTATTATTATTATTTTTAAATATCGTTAGTCAAATGCTATGAGAATCAGTGTCATTTGTCTTTAAAATAGTCATGGACCTTTAAACTGTAACTCACTACTGGGCCTGGTGACTTGGTGGTTAGCACAGTGGCCCTGCACCTCCAGGGTCTGGGTTCGATTCCTGCCTCGTGGTCTGTGTGTGTGTGGAGCTTGCATGTTCTCCTGTGGTTGGTGGGCTTCCTCCAGGTACTCCGGTTTCCTCCCACAGCTCAAAGACAAACAGGTTAGGCTAATTGTTGTTCCCGAGCTGGCAACCCAATCCCTTAAGTAACTGCCACAGAAAGGACGGCTTTATCTCCTAAATAAATAATTTAGTTATTAAATAAATTACTTTATTGTAACATAGAAATTAACATAGTAACATAGACAACCTTCTTTGACACCCTTGTCAGCAAGTGGGCATTTTTACGCCAAGTCAATACAGTATTGGTGCACAAAATAAAAACTAGAAAAAAAATGAATTTGAGCATTTATTTGAATACAAATACTAATACACATTATTATACACAGCACTATTTCATGAAGTATTAATACCCCTCTGTGAGGCCTCTGTGCTTTGGCATGTGAGATAATAGAGATACTAAAAATAAATATCGAAGAAATCTAATCACAGAGTAAACATATTACAAATAAATAATAAAAAAAACTTTTGCGATTGGTGTTTTTAATTAAGCATCGTTGAAAAAGTCCACCAGAGAGTTCAGATCATAGTTGTCTAATATTTCAAGGAGTTGTGAAACCTTTGTCTTGACGTTTTGCCCTTTGAATTTAAACTTGTCGATGAAGAGGTCGGTAATCATGCCTGTAAGAGGAATACATAGTTTACACATTTGTACATATTTGATATCAATGTTGTTTGAACAGTGTAATTGATGTTTTTAATAAAACAAAAAAAACCAAACACATTGCATATCAAAAAAGCCTGTTTACCGTATAATCTTTCCAGGTGAGCTGGCTGTTTTTTGTATTCCTCTAACAGGCAAGCAGACTCGTCGAGTATACTGCGATACTCTGGAATCAGGAAATCTGCATTGCCTTCATGCACTTGCAGCTCCTACAGGAGACAAAAAACATCCACATGAATAAAAGCCTGTACGTCAGTCCTAACCTTCAGTTCAAGATCCTTACAGAATTCAGAGTTTACCTTTAAAGCATCGATAAGCTGAACCTTTTTGGCCAACAAGAGCTGATACTCGAGCTTTGGATGAATCATCTTCAGTGTATGGCTCACAGATTCTTCATTCACTTCTAAAAAAGAACAAAAAGAGAAAAAATTATAAAAACAGGGACCTGAAACGGCAATTTATATGAATTTGCATGGATGTAAACTCACCATAAGAAATGTTTAGATTGATTTTGCGCTTGGTGGCCTCTTTAGACAGAACGTCCTTGAGGATGGATATCGTTGAAATGTTATCTGATTTAAAATTCCCTTCTCCTTTGCTAAAAAACAGGAAAAACAAAACAGAAACAACAGATAAGGCAGGCGATAATGCGAGGGCTGTACCGAAAGTAATGCAAAAGTGGTTATAACTTTTTTAATTAACTGACATAGATTGTTTAAATTGAAGATGTTGGTAGAGTAACTCTTACTCCAACACTTGAACCCTCTTTAAAAAATCAGGTGTACACTGTTGTATCCACTTTCATTTCAGTGTTTGCAGTTGATGATCTCCCTCTGTGTGGTTTGTCTACAAGTGCTTCTTTTAACTTCATCCATCTGTGCACATTGCTCGTCAATGGTGTCATCTCAGTAAACATTGTGTGGCGTAGCAGGAGACCATCACCTGATAGAGTGGGTTCAATAACGGCTAACTTGTGATGGAGACCATGTTGAGTAGCGCCTTTGTATAGAGGAAGAGTTACTCTACCAACATGTCCAATTTAATGATTTATGTCAGTTTATAAAAAGTTATCCTCTCTTTTGCATTGCTTTCATTACAGCTTTTATATTTTCATTCTATGTCTTATAGACAACTTGCCCATGTAGAAGTCTGCCTCACCAGTAGCTCGCCTCGAGCTGCGTTCCCAGGAAAGTGTTCTGAAAATAAAAGGTAATGCTTTCTCCTGCTGGGGTTTTCTCAGGCACCTCTGGCAGGCAGAACACGACCCACGAGTGGATCTCGGCAAAGCTGAACTGCCCCGATAGCCTCAAGGTGTTCATAGGCCTGGAGACAAAAATCCAAGGAGATGAAGGTTTCCTTGAGTTTCAAAACAGCAGCCAAAACTAAACCTTGGAACGATCAAAGAAATCGTTCATGGGATGGATTTCTCTGCTACACAGGTCTCACCTGGCGTGATCGATGCTGTGTGTCCTCTGGTGGAGCGAGAGTGGTTTGATCTGGTACTGACGCACCTGGCAGGTTTTAGGCTGCAGCCGTGGGGTTACGTAAGCTTGAAGAGTACCGTACTGACCCTCGATCGACCTCACCTTCAAAGGGCGCAAAAGATGATGGACTGTGATTGGAGTAATATTGCAGGATTGTTGGTTATAATAATAATAATAATTATAATTATTGTTATTATTATTATGAATAATTATTATTTTTTGCTCCTCTGAGCACTACAACATTTATCACAATGGATGGTGCAATACAAAAAAAAAGTCAACATTCATCATCGACAATTAACAAGAAAATTTTATATTAAATATTAAAAAAATACTGTGTATTCTTTAATATTTAATATTAATGTTTGAAGTTAGACATCCCACCTGCTTTCAACAGTTATCTGCTGCAGTTTGTACTGCATTACCACCTTACTCTGAGTGTAAAGTCGTATTAATCATTAAGGCTATTACGGTCAGCCCGAGTTCATACAATAACACACAAAAAAAATATTGCACACAATAATCAACTGGCTGGAAACATCGCTTCTGTTCAGCAGCAAATCACCAGGTGATGTAACCTTTATGTAATCCTGTCATGAACTGATGTAATCCCATGCTTAACGCTGAAACAGTGCATTCTGCTGCTGCGATTCTGGGTTAAATCCCAGCTGTGCCCTGTGGTACCTAGGATACCACTCCTGTCCTTAGTGAGTAGAAAAACATGGTGACACATCAAAAGGTTTTTTTTGTTTTGTTTTTTTAAAATCACACACTGATGCTGTAGACCTTCTCCGCATACTCGCCTACAAGCAATTACACAACCTGCGTGCGATCAGTGCGAAATTACAAACGGTATGTTAGAGAAGTGTCATGAAACAATGTACCCAACAGTAGTCATATTTATAGCTAATTCTCAGCAGTTTACCAGCGTTAGTTTGGGGAATTACAGTATATAGTATGTAAAGGAGCAACCTTTATGGGTGTGTTTCTTATAATCTGGTGTGATTCAGCCTGATGAGAAGTAAATTTACAGTTACTGCCAAGTTCATTGTCTAATAACTGTAAGTCCCAAAGTGTTTTATTCCTTTTTTAACTACAGCAGTTTGCAAATACTAACAATATTTCATTTATTAAAGGCTGATACATAATTTACTTTTCAATTCATAGTTATGCTTCATGCTGTTAATCATCCATGAGACAAGTATTTCCTGTTATCACGTGCATTATATATCCACTCTGACCCGAAGAAAACTAGACCTGACTCTTAGAACACACCAACGTCGGGGACTTAATCAACTTATTTACCATATTTACAATTTAAAACTGTTTCCTTGTATAATTTGATACTATACAAGAAATAACATTATAACAAAACATTCAGACCAATGAGGAACCAAGAAACAAGAATTCCACTGTGTAGTATTAAAAACATATTTTGGGCGGCTTTCACACTAGACATGATTGAGTCATACCGTGCTCCCCCGTTCCCTCTCTCCCTGTTGACGGGCTTTCACATAAGTAATATTCTTTCATATCAGAGTACACTTGCACGTTTACCCTCTCCGATAGAGTAGTTATGCACCTAGTTGGTTTGCGACCCAACGATAAACACAAAGAGAAGAAGAGTACAAAGACCTCGATCTTTTTGCTATGCTTAATATTAATGATATTTCAGAGAAAATGTCAAGAGCAACCCTCTCACATGCCTTCCTACTTTAGTGTAGTTCAGAGTATAAGACTAGGACGTGCTGTGAGCACACAGAGATTTCGAAGAAGACAGATGTATTGATGATGTCACATTCTAAACAGCGTTCCACTTCCATCTTTAATTGAGGTTGGCTTTCATATTTGCTTTGAGCCAGGCTCAAGTACGCTGTGCTGTACTCAAGACCACATATTCACGTAGACTCGAGCATGGTACGCTGATCTGTTCCCAGGTACAACATGGAGTGTTCACATTACACAAACGTACCAGACTTTGAGGTCAAGCAAACTGGAATCTGTGTCCAAAATTATAGTATGAAAGCACTCCTTCCATATATACTGTAGTACGATCAAAAGTTTGGACACAACTTTGGATTTATTTTCTAAATTCTAGAACAGTACTGGATTTTTTCAAAACTATGAAATAACATGTAAGGCATTATGTATTTAAGTGACAGTAACAACAGTAACAGTCAGTTGTTATTTTAAGACATGAAGGTCAGCTGTTCTGGAACAGTTCTTGCAAAAACATTATTGTCAAATGCATTTGCAAAACCCATCAAGCACCATGATGAAACTGTCTCTCATGAAGACCTTCCCAGGAAAGCAAGACCAAAACGTACCTCTGCTGCAGAGGAGAAGATCAGAACCCTAACCCTAACCCTAACCCGCCTTCAGTATTATTTTACAGTGTAGAAATAAATAAAAATCAGGAAACACCATAGAATTAATTGGAAGGTGTCCAAACTTTTGACTGGTAGAGTATACACATTAAGTTTATTAACTTTCTTGTAACTACATAGATTGTCAGTTTAAATTTTTTCTTTATAGGTTGGCTGTTTCGACATACATTACTCAGAAAAACTGAACATTTCAGCATGCTCTGTTTTTTTTTCTACGTGCTTCTACGAATTTACTTTTCTACAATGAGTGCAACAACTGCGTGCCGCTGTCCCAGACTTGGGGTGTTAATAACTATTCATTTATCTATTAATTGCTGTTAAGAATTAGACAGATTTATTAACTAACAACGTTTTGCATCATATTTCTCCCACATATCTATTAACTTGTCCACCACAAGAGGGCGAACTTGCAGTTCAGGCTATGTGGAGTATTGGATGTGGTACTTTAATGGCCTTGATTTGATGGACAGAGAAATTTACCATATTTACAATTTAAAACCGTTTCTTTGTGTAATTTGATACTATACAAGAAATAATATTATTACAAAACATTCATACCAATCAGAACCAAGAAACAAGAATTCCACAGTGTAGTATTAAAAATATATTTAGGCGGCTTTCACACTAGACATGATTGAGTCATACTGTGCTCCCGAGCAGCCTTAAAAATGTCCATTTGTTTAAACTATTTTTTTTCTTCATTAATTTATCAAATCATAAATGATTTGTTGGGCTTTTGCTGCTAGAAGTGTGAAATTTGCAACCCTGTTCCAGACTGTTTAAAAATTCAAGTATTGTTACATTTCAAGAGTGATCCATCCGTCCAACTAGGAACCTGAGTAGTCCAACCAGGGACCGTGGAGGCCAATTGTACGACCCTGGTAAGACCTCTGGTCACCATTCACACACGCACATTCACACACTACAGGAAATTTGGGAACGCCAATTAACCTAATGTGCATGTCTTTGGACTGTGGGAGGAAACCGGAGTACCCAGAGGAAACCCACCAAGCTCGGGGAGAACATGGGGAGAACATGCACACAGTCCCGAAGCGGGAAACGACCCCGGACCCTGGATGTGCAAGGCCACGATGCTACCCACTAAGCTACCATACCACCTAATTTTATTGTAATTATTAAATTTAATGCTTTACATCATCAACACTTATCCTTATTTACAAATAAATATATTTTTACACTTATATACTTTTTATATGTATGAATTATATTTATATTCTATTATCTTTTTATATTTTATTTATATATACTTATATTTTATTATATTTACTTTATTATGTATTAATCTATACATAATCAATGAAATATCTTTATTAGCTAGTAAAATCAAGAATCAAACCTATGAGTGATAACTGTTATTAATTACCTTTAATTCCAGCCTGGTGGTGTTAGCCTGGCATCTGTATGTGGCAAGGAGGAAATTCCCATTTGGCTATAAAAGAAAGACAAAAGAGCAATCTCTAGCATAAACCTTGGTTATGATCAAGTTAATATACATGTAATGTCGTGCTTTATGCAGCGAGAATAACTGAAAACATGTTACTGCGTTACCTCTGAATCACATTCGCTGAAACTAACCACTGCTGAGTTCTTATCCACGTCCAGCAGGTCTATAGGAACATCGCTCTGTACAACAAAAGATATGATTTATGAGTATTTATGAGCTAATATGAGTGTGTGTCTCTGAGTGTGTTTTAGATTTTTTGACCTCCTTGGAGTCCGACCTGTAGCAGCAGGTTATCGATGGCGGTCTGCACCTCCAGCGTCAGGCTGTAACTGGCGTCCTCTTGGCACAGAGTGAACCTGTCGTTGATGCTGAAAGCCGGCACGGCAGATACAGCGGTGCTGGATTGCGAGCTCTGCTGGTATTTCTCTCGTCCCTGCATCACCTTCACCTGCAGCTGCTCCAGCTCGGCCCTGCACGCGAGAACATACAGTACAGCTGAGCTAAATCACATCCTCATGACTCTTTCCTGACACACGGGTATCCTTATGGGTAGAAGATACAACTTTAAAGTGTACATTCAATAGTGTGTGTCATTCCAAAACACTACAAAAAGATGTTGATCAGCTCTGGTCTGGTCATGATATAATAAGTTGATTATCAAGCCTTTTAAAGATTAAATGAGGTGAACAGAGCAGGTATTCTCCCATCCTGTTTCAGGAAACCATATGGGACTTGAGTAATTTTACTCTACATAATACTAAAGGGTGCTCAAGTCAAACTGGGACTTTTAAATATTCAGAATAATCGAACACAGCTATGAGAGTAAAAACCCTATGAGAATAAGGTAGAGAGTTTTGGTCAGCCATTATCAGATCCTCTGCTTCATTTATGAAACACTGGCCTCCCATGAACTCCTTTAATGGCCCAAATATGTAGAAATGGCTTGGAGCGAGGTCAGGACTGTATGGGGGATGTGGCAATAATGAGAATTATTGTATTACTTGTATTATTATACAAAACTTCATTTTGCTGTATAGATTTCTTTACTTATAATCTATAAAATATGTCAGTTATAAAAAAACATATACCATATATAATTCTATTTTTATAATGTTGAAGTCATAATTAAAGTCAAAATACATAATTGTATTGCACAGACTTATTCTATAACACTCTATCAAAACAATAAATGTTTCATTAATTATGTCATGAAAGAAATGACAAACTGTTCACATTGAATAAAGCGAAAGTAATACAACTGCAGATGATTTTTGAGGAAGCCTTAATGAATTTTGCTGTCAAAGATGAGACACGGCCGCATGGGTCTGATTGCACAACCAGACATTTGTAGCAGTCAATCATTTGTTAAAGTGTCAAAAGGATCAAACTACAAAAGCACAAGTGAGACTCGAATACTTTTTTCTCCTTAAAGGAGGTCTGTACATAAGTTTTGGGTCAGATTAGGGTAAAAGAATCGCCCTGTGTGTGTCCCTGCAATAAACTGTGTGTCGATGCAGAAGATGGCGCTGTAGGTCCAGTGAATGTAGCGCTACCTGAGAGCAGCCACCTTGGCCTGGGTCTCCCGGCTCATCTTCACCTCATCTCCTGGGCCCGCCTCCATCTGCTGAGGCTCTGTGGTGAGACCCGATACCCAACCTACCACATGCCACGCCAGGAATAAGTAGTAAGCTCTTGAGCAGTGTTTTAAGATTATTACTTGTTGGAACACTGTATAACACGATCACAATATAAAAAAAAAAATCTCAAGTCTAAGTCGTTCTGTATTCGGGTACACGACAAAGATCAAGAGGTTGTAGCTCACCTGTGTATGTTGCCGTGACAACCTCATCATATGACTCCTTTCCTACACACCCTCCCTGGATCGATGTGACACTTTCAGTCAACACCTTTTAAACACAGAAACATACAGAATAAACACACACTGGAGACGCAATGGAACTCAAGGTAAATTCAGATTTGGACTGGTTTCCACATACGTTCTCAAAACGCAACGTGGGTTCGTTGGAGTTGTCCAGTCCGTAGATCTCGACTGTCCCATCGTCTCTCCCAATGAGGATGTCTTTTACTCCGTCACCCAAGATGTCGAATGTATCAATGCACAGCACACCTTGAGAAAAGAATAAAACATACAAGAACTCAGACTGATGCATTGAACAGTGCTTCATTTTGCCACTGGGTGGAAATCTTATCTGGAGAAAAATTATTTTATCACATGAAGGTATGTGTGGCGTTCAAGTCAAACTGGGACTTTGATTGTGCAGAATAACAGAACACAGTACTGACAATAAAAAATCCCTTTATTTCTCTCTATAATCCCCTGACACATTAATGCACTTATTCCATGTTTCACTAGTGCAGCCTGCTTCATGTTTGAAACACTGGCCTACCAGGAACTCCTTTCATGTCTGGATCTGGCTTAAAAAGAGGTCAGGATTGTAAGGGGGATGTGGCAATAACTCCCAGACGCAGATCCTGTAATGTAAAGTGGTGTTGGTGAATGATTGTGTGTACAGTTCCCACAGACAGATGCGTCTCTTCCGTATGTTGGTGAAAAGTTATTATCCGTCGATTTTCAAGGATCAGGCGTTCCACTGTCTTCATGTACTGAAGTTAAAATAAAACTGGCAGAAGAGGAGGCTGATGATGCTATAACCTGAAGTTTTTCTATAGTTTCAATGTTTCTCATGACCTTCAACAATCTTTTTAATGAAAAAGATTTTTGTGCGCAACAAAGCTCATCATTTTTTTTTCTTTCTATAATTTACTGCCACTACCTTCTGTTTGACTTACTACAAAATCACAATCAAAGCATGAGCTTGCTATATTTTCTATGAAAACTCAAACAACATATCATTAATACCAAATATGCATGCCTAAATAACCACAAGCACAACTGCAGGCTGATTTTTCTACCTTGCCAAAACATAAGATGGTGGAGCTATATCTTTTTTGCAAAATCAGACAAAATTACACTTATATAACCAAAGCTATTTTGACAAAATATTTCAGCAGTGGAGCTTTTAATGCCTTTGTGACTCAAATCAACCGTAAATAAATCATTCTTCATCAGTGTGCAATACTTCTTGCTTCATTTGGGTAAAAAAAGTGAGAAAAGTGGATTTATCTCATTTTGCTGTCAAAGTGAGTAAATATAGTGTTTAATCATACAATTCGCAACAAAATGCACCCTTACACTTCCAAGATATAGTTAGATAGTATATAGTTATAAACTGCAGCTGCATGATATATACTCTATTAATAATCTCTATTTACCCGAAACACATCGTAATAAAAGCTTTAAAAACGTTTTACATTTCTAAAAATTAAATTAAAGCACACTGTATGTACCCTAAATTAAGAAATAAAAGTTACACGCACAAAAGTGCACAAAAGGTTTGTACTATAACTCACATACACTGTTCCTCACCTCCTTTTTTCTTCTCATTGTCCACCTCCCATTTAAGGACAGGAGTTGACTGGGTTAACTGCACAAGCCCCAGTTTGCCATCAGCTGTTCCGTAAAGCACTTCCTCCCCATCCTTACCTGGATACCATTAAAAAAAAAAACACTCAAGATAGAATTCCTAAATATTACACCTTTACATTTATATCACTTTCATTAAACTCTCTCACCTCCATCTCTGTTGTGAAGCTCCAGAACAGACGGTGGGCCTGAAATCTCGAAATCATACAGCAGCTCTGAACCCTTACAAAAAGCACAATATGGAGAGAAAGGGATCCACTTTAACATAAATACAGGAAAATAATCAAAGATGACCAGGACGACCAGATAACCAGGAAACTGCAAAATTATACCTTCACATGTAGAAACGTGTACGGAAAGATGTTGTTCCCTTTTTTTTTTTTTAATCAGAACCATCTAATCTCTATTATGTTATACGATACTATTACATTATACACTATATTGCTGAAAGTATTCACTTGCCTGTCTTTACATGTATATGGACTTCCAATAGTAACATCCAATTCTTAATCCATGGGGTTTAATATGATGGCCCCGCCCCCTTTGCAGCTATAACAGCTTTAACTCTTCTGTGAAGGCTTTCCACAAGGTTTAGGAGTGTGTTTATGGGAATTTATGACCACTCATTCAGAAGCGCATTTGTGAGGTCAGACACTGATGTTGGACGAGAAGACCCGTCTCACAGTCTCCGCTCTAATTCATCCCAAAGGTGTTCTATCAGGTTGAGGTCAGGATTCTGTGCAGGCCAGTCAAGTTCTTCCACACCAAACTCACTCATCCATGGACCTTGCTTTGTGCACTGGTACGCAGTCATGTTGGAACAGGAAGGAGCCGTCCCCAAACTGTTCCCACAAATGTCTTGGTATGCTGAAGCATTAAGAATTCCTTTAACTGGAAGTAAGGGGCCGAGCTCAACTCCTGAAAAACAACCCCACAACAGTTCCAGCATGACTGCACACCAGTGCACAAAGCAAGGTCCAGTGTCTGGATGTTACTCAAGGTCATATGCATGTGAAGGCAGGTGAGCGAATACTTTTAGCAATATAGTGTATGTGTGTAATATTGATATTACCTGTAATATGCGGAGTACTCTGTCCTGGCATGCTAGAACAGGCACCATACGTCCCACCGTCTCAACCGGCAAACAGACCATGTCGTTGATCTTGTCCCCTGACAAAAAGTAGTCCTGGTCTTTGCAGTCGCAGTAGTGGTTGTAAATGTAGCTGGCACAGACAAAAAGGTCAGCCCCAGAGACACGCCTGCCAACAAGTTTCAAATCTAATCATCTGTATCGAACACGAGGTCATAAATAATATAACAATTCAAAAATACATTAAATATACTGTATGTGTAATGGGATTGAAATAATAACACACATGGCGTTGATGCTCTCAGTCAGATTGGCCTCAAAAGCAAGAAACTGTTTGCCCTTTTTGGTGTAACCCCTGACCTCAGAGCCCGAGCACACAAAGATCTTCTCCTGCGGTGTTCCTAATGCACCTCCCAGCTCCAGCTTGGATATTTTCTGTCCTGGGAGACTTTTAAACACAGGCTGGATGATATCAAAAAAGGAAAAAACATTTTATAACAAGTTATAAAAACATGCAACTTTTAATATGTTTAGTTTTTCTATTAATTTTTACAGCTAAAAGTGATCAATGTTTTTTAAATGCTGAAAATAAAAAGACATTAATCAGGGGAAAAAAAGTCAACAGAACAGAAGTGAGAATGAATCAGCATCCTAAAACAAGACCCTTAACTATCAGGTGTTCACCTTAATGCTACGAGCCAAGTAAATTAATGCATTGTGCATATTTTGAGTGCGAAAAAAATTCGACACTTCCTATCTACCTAATAATTCGAATTTAGCTGTATTACAGTTACTTTAAATACTCACAGCCACCTCTCCCTTTTTCATCCCGAAACAATTGACCACACCTTCATGATCTGCGACAGCAACCTAAAACGATACACAATAACAATAAGGTTAGCGCTAAAAACAGTGGATATCAAACAGTGGAGTTTGAGTTGAATCAAATCACACACACTGGTGCAGTGACATCTGCTGAAGTGTAATAATAATCAAGAATGTGTGTGTTGCTGCATGTGACTGAAACCTCGACTTTCCTGCCGTGATGAAAACAGGGTCCCTGTCTGTCACAGCTTACAGAACCGGCACACCTTCATATTCATAATACAGGGTGGGCCATTTATATGGATACACCTTAATAAAATGGAAATGGTTGGTGATATTAACTTCCTGTTTGTGGC
>JAOTRS010000001.1:25826038-25839250 GCA_028565755.1 Dinotopterus cunningtoni | reverse complement strand
ATTTTTATAAATATAAGATCTCTTACCATTGAGTCGAAGAAGAAGCCACAGGCCAGTATCTCTGCAGTGTCAACGATGTTACTAACAGGTTTGCACGCGGCCACTTCCGTCATCAACTACAAGAAATAACGAGTATGAAAAAGCAATTCAATTTTCACATTATTGCCAATGCATTCAATATCTATAACTCAGAATAAAACACTTTTTTTAATACTTACTGCTGTCTTGATCCAGTCGATATACTGTTTGAAGTAGCTGATGATGGTCTGCTTGTATTTTTCACTTTCCTGTAAATGACAGGATCATTTCTCTAATAAATAGATCACGACTACTTTCTAAACAACAGTTACGAGGAAAACAACTGGCTGTATTACCTGACTGATAGTAAAGCTTGCATTATGCGAGATGAGATACTGAGCCTCTTCAATGACTTGAAGTATTTTTGTTATTTTGTTCTGAAAAAAAAAAAAAGACACAGTGGTAATGACATCATAAAAATCACAGAGTAATCAAACCTTTAAATGTAAATTAAAATCCCAAAATAAAACTCACTGGTATATCTGAGGCAGTCCTCTCTAGAAACCTGATGCTCTGGTTCATAGTGTTCTTTAAGAAAACATAGACACTTCGTTATTTCCCGAGCACCGATCATACATGTGGGACAATATGGACGTACATGAACTTTATTATATGACCAACATAATACACTGATGAAAACGAGCATCATGCAGACACGTAATATCATGCAGTACGTATCAAATGTTATCATTTTTTTAATTTCGCAATTTATTATATTATTACAATCATTTAGCAATAAAACATGATAAAGCATGGTGTTTTATAAGAAACAAAAAAATCAACAGTTGAGCAGAGTGATGAAGCAGTATCCTAACTGTTGTTGATTTTCCTCTATCCTGATGTGCTCTACCCCTTGGGGCAATAACAAATGACAATTATTTTACAGACCCCAGTACAGTATATGTCTCCTCCAATCGGTTGAGATATCATTTCATGGTAAAAAGTACCAATACATTTCCAGATATCAAAAGAAATCAGAAAAAGGTACATAAACAGATGTTTTTGGGAATTAGAGCTATGTTATTTCTTGGAGTATGCTTCAAAGCAATTAAGAAAGCATACTATTTAAATATAAAATTACATCTACTGTATTAGATTATTTTTTTAGCATAGCATACCTCAACCGATTGGTGTAGCACATTTTTTTATTAAGATACTGTGGCACAAAAAAGATAAGCAAAACATTAAAGTTTTGAAGAAAATGTATTTCTTTTTAAATAATTACATTTATTCTTGTGGAGCATGTTAAGTCCTTTTTTAATGAACATTAACTTCTTTACTTTCTCTTGGAAGAGATAAGAAATATTTCTGTCAATTTTTTTTAAATATACTTCCTTTCCTCCTTTTATTAAGTGAAAAAAATATATAAAGTTATAGCTTTACCTCTTGAGACTGTTCCTTTAAATGCAAAATAAACATTTAATTACAGAAATCATAAAAAAACCTATTTAATATTAGACTAAGATTATGTGGACTTTTTATAGAACAAAATAATCAAGATAGACTTATGCCTTTATTGTTCAACATGTTTGAAATGATAATATGCATGTTCAAAAACACGACATGCATGACTGGAGCAACATGCATCATGGTAACTGTATACAGACAATAAACATGCTCTCAAGGTCAAAGAGTTGACAAAATCTTTAGTAATGAAAAAAAAGTAAATTTTAAAGTGAAGCACACCGCCTGGCCGAAAAACCTTCAGAAGAGTCAAATTATTGGCCTGAATTAAAAAAAAACAACAACTAAGATGTAAAATGGCTGGAATTGGGTTAGAACTATACAACAGATAGTAGGATATTAAACCCTGGAAGGATAGTGCTGAACCCTCAACTTCATTAAAGAAATGTGGGTGGAAAAACCTTATGAATGCAGATCATGTAAATGCTTGGTGAAGTTGCATTGTTAGGAAAATAATAATAATAAATCAATTGTAGAAATCACAGCCATGTTTAATCGTAAGTGCAATATTCCCGGCCGTATTCCAGGATTTCGACTGTGAAAAAGTGGTTACGGGAGCAGGAGGATAAAGATACTGTAATCAAAGCCTTAGGCAGTTGAATAAAAATAAGTGTGTGCAGAGTTTTTTTTTTTTTTTTTTGACCAGGCAGTGTATAAACATATGATCAAAAACACACATGCTTACCCTTGCGTTAACATATTTCTTGAAATATGAAATTAAAAGATGAGAAAAAGACAAAGAGGTAAGAAGTTGCAGAACTATGTAATACAGTAATATCTTTTTCATAAAAAAGAGCAAATAAACTAAAACTTATTGTATGCACACTTGTGAACATCGATAATATGCATTTAAGTTCTATTAGATTTTAGATTATGTGCTGGTGGCAACACATTTACATACTAAAATGTTTTTTTTGTTCTTTTCTTTTGTTCTCCTGTCTGTGGTAGGAATATCGTTCGGGTGCTTACTGTATGAGCAGGGTTTTAATATCCAGCTCTTCTTTTTTATGCTTGAAAGAATCATAGGTCACTGTGTGGCTTAACGAACAAAAAACATTTCTCTGAAACTGTTCCGGTACAGGGACTGGACTGAAAATAAGAGACAAAATTGGACAAAAAATTGGAGCCAAAAAAGTCCTTCAGGAAGCCTGGAGAACTATTCATCAAGACTACATTAAGAAAATACAAGAAAGTCTTGATTTTTAGAAGCAGAATATGAACTGATGGGGCTCAAGACTTGTGCACAGAACTGTATAGGGCCAAAAGTATGTGGACACCCGATTATCTTTTCCAAACTGTCTTTGTTTCAACATTTCCTACACTTGAAATTCGAGGCTAAACCAGTTCGAGCCCAGTAAAGTCATAGCGTGTTAAGGTTGGAGTGGAAGAACTTGAGTGCCGTGCTCAGATCTCTGATTGAACTCAACTCCACCAAACACCTTTGGAATGAACTGGAACTGGAGCCTCCTCGACATCATAACATCAGAGTGTGACCTCGCTAATGCTCTTCCAAGCTGAATGGACACGAATCCCTCACACTCACACTTTACAATCTAGTGTTAAGGCTTCTTGAAAGGGGGAAGCTTAGTAAAAGCAGAGAGTGGGAATTAAAACAGGAACGTGATATTGACTGAAGCTGCAACATTTCATGGTTCAGAAGTTTTCAGCATTGCTCTTTTCTACATCTGATACTGAACAGAAGCGATAAGTACCCAATAATTTATGGAATAGATTTAGATAAGATAGCACATGCTTACCATGGACTCTTGAAGAGGGATGACCTGACTGTTGAAGATCTTCCGCAGTGTATTAGCTTGATACTTGATGGAAATCTGTACAGGTCCTTTAGTCTGACAAACCAGACCCAAATCATAAGGTTACTAAAAGACATATAAAGCTCATACTTTTATTGAATATGTAAGAAATTGTGGGATTGAGGAATTTTCAGCACCTCCATTGAGTGTGTACATGTAATGAATGTATCGGCTACATTACAGTTCTGCACGTTAACGCCTGGATGGTGTGTCACAATGCTTGTCTATGTGGATTGTGGGAACACACACACAACACGCACACACAGCGCCTGCCAAGTGTAAATTACACCGCAGACTTGTCCATTCGCACATCATACCCGTCAGTGTCATGCAGAATAAATGGAAGGCTTGTGCTCACGTCTTCACGGCAAACGTAATACAGATTAAAAATACAAAAGCCTCACCTCGGCTGTATACACTGACGCAGAACTAAGGTGTGGAATGTAACCTGAGAGCAGAACTAAACTGACAAACAGTTTACTCAAATGACCAGGGTTAGAACTTCTTTGAAAGGAAAATGGAACCCACCAGCTGGTCAGCTTGGGAATCAAGGTCGTTGGCGAATGTCTGCAAGTTGACACGGGTCACTTCTTTACTGAGCTGTAAACAGTCAAGATAAAATAGAAGGAAATCTTAGATGCAATTAAAACCGCATTATATTTGGTACAATCTTATTTTTTTTCCTTTTTACGAGAACATCACATGTATTTCATCCATAGTTTTCAAAAACAGCTAAACTGCATATTTAAGACTTTGTGTGTGGCAATAACTCCCAGCCGAGTTCCTGTAATGTGCAAGTGATGTTGGTGAATGATTGTGTGTACAGCTCCCACGGACAGATGCGTCTCTTCCACAAGTGGGTGACAAGTTATCCAGCGATTTTCAAGGATCAGGGCAAAGACTGCAGTGGGCTCCGAGCCATCTCGGCCTGGATTGTCCTTCACAGACATACAGCATTCTTTAAAACGTTTGCAACATTAATTTGTTTTATAGCGGCTAAGAGTCTCATCACCGTACTGTGCTTGAAGTATTCTGTAAATTTCAATCAGATCCATGCTTTCATTCACGAAATATTTCATCACAAGTGCTGGTTTGACTTGAACACCCCTTGCCAAACACCCCTTGCCAAACACCCCACCTTTAACTGGTGTATAAACCATTATTTGAATAAAGTGCATCATGTGGGCCCATTCTCATACCAAACCTTTTTACATACAGACGTTTTACAATTACACGTGAAACTCTACAGTACTGTACCTCCTCTATATACGCTGCAAAGTTGATGTCGTCAATGCCAGTCTCTGTGAAGTTGATGAGGTTCTGTCTGCCCTCTGGGTTCAGCAGAACGATCGTATTCAGGTCCACCTTCAGGGCATCAAACTTCGTAGACACATCCTTAGTGTACTAGACAAAGAAAAGGAAAGAAACACAGCAATGATTTGAGATATGGCACCTGAGTGATGAGAAACAGATGCTGGTGCTCCTGGAACAGGGCTGCTTTGTGTTCTCAGGTCTGCTTCACGGAGGAACCGAGAACAGCACAGTTAGGTTACTGTTTTCCAGACTCTCTACTCCCTCACTCGACTCATCGGCTAATTTCCGACCTCTCGTTGATGAATGAGGCTTGTTAGAGCCGGGGGAAAGGACAACGAGACAGGGGAGGAGGACTGGAATTAGGGGAACACTGGGTGTAATCTCTCTGCTGGTACATGCAACTGAAAATAGGGATCAGGACATGATCTGAGCATGAAGGGATATAAAGTTTTCTTGACGCAATAAAGGTGCTGG
Organism: Dinotopterus cunningtoni; assembly: GCA_028565755.1. Taxonomy (NCBI): domain Eukaryota; kingdom Metazoa; phylum Chordata; class Actinopteri; order Siluriformes; family Clariidae; genus Dinotopterus; species Dinotopterus cunningtoni. Next base: position 25,834,106 of record JAOTRS010000001.1, on the reverse strand, counting down.
AGATTTGAGGGTGTACAATGAACATAGCATATTTTTTCGAACTCTGGCCAGCAACATGAGCATGGTTACAAGTAAAGAGTACAATTACAGGAAATTAATCCAAACAAGGGTTTTATACATAAATTGTATAAATTATATGATTGTATAAATTAATTATATTGTATTATTATTATTATTTACTCACAACAACATATTTAACTTTTTTTTTTAATCCATTTTTTGTTACTTTTAATGCTGTGCAATCTTCACAAAACAAGACAAAGCGCCATTCGAACCCCTTACTATTTAAATGCATATTTCACATATCTGTACTTTACTTGAATAAGTTAATTAAACGACCCTTCTATGCGTTACTGTACATAACCGCAGTAGTGTAGTATTGAAAGCAGGCCACCTGCTGACTGTCTACAGTGTATAAATAAAAGAAAGGTTTTGTCAGTACATTGGTCAGAACTCACTCTTTTAATGGTATCTTTACATTTCATACATTTGATGACTAGAAACCAGTTTCAGAAAATTTTCTGTTATGTCTGTTTGTCCAGCCAGATTTTGTCACAGCATCACGAAAAAACGGTGACAGAATTTTATGGAACTTTGGCATTACTTAGGTATTTGACTGAAGTTAAACATACTCGGAGGACAGCGCCATCCCCTTCTTCCGCTTGGGCGATGTGATCATGTGATCATGTGATCATGTGATCCCAATGCCACGGAAGGAAGGTTGGGCCTAATTAGCATACTAAAAGTACAGGCTGCATAAAAACTATTCTCAAATGTTATTTTTTATAGATCGATGCGCGAGGCCAAGACAATAACAGTATCACTCATCATTAATATGAATATTCTTCTTGTTTATTGTGTACTTCTATAGTCTGAATCAATCTTTTACCTTTTAGCTATTTCTTCAAACTCTTTTCCCGTCAATGACAGGCACTTAAACTAATTATGCATAGATCCGTGATTTGCCTCTCGTCTGTGAAACGTGAAACGCTTAATCATGTAGCAGGTGTTTAAAATCAAAAGCGGAGCTGGATGCAGACAACGACGAAAACAGCATGTTCACAGTCGGGAAGAGCGCACACAGAGAGAAAGAGAGAGAGAGAGAGAGAGAGAGAGAGAGAGCGAGAAAGAGGCTACTGTGAGCTAATAAATTTGAAGATTGTAGTTTTACTCAAGAAGAAGTAAAACTTGCCCACGACAGACGTTTCCCCAACAACACACTCAGTCCTGGCTGACTTTACAGTATATAGTTGTAAAAGAGCAATTATTTTGCAACTCCCGCTCCATTCTCACCCTGAAGAAGACAGACTCGTTTGGTTTCTCTTCTGGTTCTTCAGCGATCTAAATCTACATCCAAATTCCTGTAAAGCTGCAATGTGATAAAGTCGAATGTTAAATCAACCATACAAAATGAAATGTAATTGAAGTGAAGTTTGGCACTCATCCGCTGCGGTGCCAGAGACTCCCTGCTCTGCAGCAGCTCACACACCTGATCATTAATTATTCAGCCGTTTCCTGAGATGGACCAGGTCCACCATTAAACTGTGCAAGACAGTGTGTTCCCAGTACTGGAGCTGTGAAACCTCACTTTCGAGTCTGGTCAAGAAAAATTGACATAAAATTGCCCTGAAAACAAGCTGTTTCCATTTAACACGAGCAGGACAAATCCATGGATGTCTATTCTTCATAACTTTTTATTATTATAACGATATTATTATATTTATTAGCCTACATTATTAGAGTGTTAAAAGGACCATATGCACAAGCTGGCATTTAACAGTGTCTCAAGTGATGCCTGCTTTTAAGCAAAGAGCTCATTTGCATCGCTTTGCGCCAAGCACACCAGCTACATCCTCATTAACGCCAGAAAACGCTGCAAGCTTGCCAACTGGCTGTGTGGGACTTAAAATCATCATCAGAAACTTTAATTATGAACTTTGAGGCTCTGCGAGATTAGTAATTGATTAAAAACAGCCCACGTTTTATGACGGCAAGACAGAACTGGAAGCAAATCTTAATCAATGATGATTCAGGCTTGGCCACTGATGTTTTTGTCTTTTCCACCCCCAAAGTGAGGTGAAAACATTGTGAATTAATCACTATACATTAAACATTCACTGTCAATGTTAAGTGTGTGTCCTTAAACATCTGCTGTATACATCGGATACGCAAGGACAAGCAAAAAGTCTCTGCACTCTGGCTGTAGGATCTATTTTTATTAGATTTTAGAAAAGACAAATGAATCATTTTTCGACATTATCTCCTTCTTTTCAATACACTTTGTCTATCTGTCAACATGCTTTCGTATTCCTTCATTAAAAAATGTTTTATGCCGAGCTGCAAGCCACGAGTAGCAGTCCTGTGTTTAATCCGAAGTTTAGGCTTCAGTTCTTCAATAAGTGTCTCACTGTAACGAGCACTATTGATTGTTAATTTTTTTCCTGATAATGTTCCAATACTTCTGGCCCTTGATGATCCCAGAAAACTGTAAATAGTGATGAATTTTCCCAGCTGATGGTTGACTTTTGAACTGCCGCTGCCGTTTACTCTCAGACTCGTAGTGATGAATCCGTGTCTCGTCACCAGTAATGATTCTCTTTAAGAAACTTTCACCTTTTTTAGAGTATCGTTCCAAATTTTGTTTGCATATACACAAACACTTTTGTTTATGCTCTTCCATGAGTTGGTTCGGCCCCAGGTACACCCTCAGACCACAAAAAAAAAAAACAATCACTGCACGCTGCTCTTCTTTTGTGCAAATCACAAGGGCATCCATTTATGCTCGCACCGCATTTACAAATGATCTGATGTAACACGTTCACACCTGCACGGCAGTGACCGGGGAGACAGCAACCCTGAACAGAAACTGAAAGTTTTTTAATGAGTGTTGATCATTTTTGACTCACCCTGGTACATGCCATAGTTTTTGGAGACATTTTGAAGCATATTTGTAAATAATGATAAAGAACTCATTATAGACAGAAAATTCGCATGTCATAAAACGACCTACATGCTTTACTGTACATTTCGGCCTTTGGCAGACACCCTTATCCAAAGCGACTTACATTTTTATCTCATTATACATCTGAGCGGTTTTAGAGTTAAGGGCCTTGCTCAACTTGGTGGTCGTGGGATTTGAACCTGGGACCTTCTGAACCATAGTCTAAAGCCTTGACCACTGAGCTATCCCTGACCCTACTTTCACATTTTGCAACATTTTCACAGACTACAAAGTTGTTGTTGGTCTTTCGGCTGCTCCCGGCAAGAATCACAGCAGAATATTCAGTCCGCACAACAACTTGGCACAGGTTTTACGCTGGATGCCGTTCCTGACACAACCCTCCCATTTATCCGGGCTTGGGACCGGCACTGCGTCCAGTGGCTGGGGGGTTTGGGCACTGGGTGGGAATCGAACCTGGGCCTTCCGCATGGCAGGCAAAACACCTACCACTGAGCGGATGGACTTTATTAATATTTTAAACATTAGGTAATTCTAACTCATAGTAGCTCTCATAAGAGCAAGTCAGTCGACTCACCAAGCTGGTGTTGAGCAGGGCTGAGATGTTCAACAGTCTATCCAGACGCAGGGCAGAATAAATCCCACGGTTCTCCTTACAGGTACTGGGACACACAGAGAAAGAAAAGCAAAATGATTCGAATAGAATATTTAAACAACATCTGCGCATATAAAAATAGCAAACGTCAAAAAACGTCTTTAAACTGATAGAAGTAAATGCAAATGTAAGTAAATTGGTTCTTTGCCGCCCTCTGCTGTACGACAGGAGTGTGTACATGCACAAAGCTTCACTACGTTAACGTCAGAAGTGAATTAGCCCATTTATGAAAGTAAAACAATACTTCAGTTCTTTTCAACAGGCAGAAGTCTCTAAATGTTTTTTTTTTTTATACAGATAATATGATACTGTAAGTCAAATAAAATGTTAAAATACGATCAGTTCAATTCAATTCAGGTTTACTTGTACACGGCTTTTAGCTACTGACATTGCTACATAGCAGCTTTACAAAAATCTAAGTTCAGAATATAAATCCATACATCTAGGAACCTCTGTTGTCCAACTGGGGACCGTGAACACCAGTGGTGATTACTATTGTATTTATTCCCATTTTACAACCTTGTAGGACCTTCAGTTATCATTCACACACGCATTTATACTCTACGGGCAATTTGGGAACGCCAGTTAACCTAATCTGCACGTCTTTTGACTTTAGGAGGAAACCGGAATACCCGGAGGAAACCCACCAAGCACGGGGAGAACATGCAAACTCCATGCACACAGAGCCGAGGCAGAAATGAAACCCTGGAGGTGCAAGGTGACAGTGCTGACTACCGAACCACCATGTTCAGAATATAAATAAAGTATCATTTCTTAGATCCATCAGTCTATCCTCATTGAGCAAGCTGAAGGCAACATAATGTCCTTTAAATGACATGACAAAGAAACCAACTGGTCCCGGATGGAGAAGTACAAAACCACACATTTCCAATTGATCCGTCCATTCATTCATTATCTATACTGCTTATCCTGTGTATAGGCCTGGATCCTATCTCAGGGCACAGGACGCCTGTGTCTCTGCACACGCCTGCACACGGGGTACATCCTGGATGGGGTGCCAACCAGTCTGAGTGCACAAGCACACTCGCACAACCAATCATACGCTATGGGCAACCCATCGAGCATGGGGAGTGAACATGCAAACTCCACACAACACACACACACACAGACAGACTGGAAGTCATGACATGATGTGACTGAGTGAACCACTAACCCTTTCGATTGATTCGAAAGAAATCAACTTAACACGATTTAAGGTAACAGTGGCTCTTCAGTCAGGAAGGATATTCAAAGGATAAGAACAGGATTTTCACAAACACCACATTTCTTTTGTTGAAAATGCACATGACCTGGGATTCACCTGTAAATGTTTTCCACGGTGAGATCCATTTCTGGATCGTTATATAAGTAGCCAGGGATGAAGTGCTTCCATGAAGGGTTCACCAGATTCGGAGCGTCCAACACCTAAACAGCAAACACTTCAACATCAGCACGTTCGACAGGTTAAACACAGTTTCCGATGTCATCGCTGAAAACATTTTTAATATCTGTTGTTGCATTTAATTAGCTGATTATCAGCTTTTTCTCAGTCTAACACTGATAAACGTGCGTTAACACACACCACGTTTCTGCACAAATGTGTAAACAAACTTAGAAAATAGGCAGTAGATAATATCCTAATATTGCCTCAAGTCTGAAAACTAACATTTTATCTTATGTTACACTCTCATCGTCACTGTTACAACGCTTTTTTTTTTTTTTAAATGATAAATTTATTAAAAAGTCATTTGCCGCAAATGATAAATGTCAAGATGCTCAATTTTGGGAAAGGGTACCACTTTATCTTTTGATCCGAATTGCATTGCAATATACAGTGCTGTGAAAAACTATGTGCCCCCTACATGTTCCTTAATTTCTTTGGCATATTTGTTACACTTAAATTATTTAAATCATCAAACTAATTTAAATATTACACAAAGATAACCTGAGTAAATACAAAATTTTGTTTTTAAATGATGAAATGATTTCATTTATTAAAGGGGAAAAAAAAAACTGTCAAAATCTTCTTATGTCCTATGTGAAAAAGTAACTGCCCCCTAAACCTAACAACTGCAATCAAGCAGTTTGTGATAACTGGCACCGAGTCTTTCGGGAATGAACAGCGATTAACCACATTTTTTGAAAAGCCGAGTTAAATTTCTCGTCTAAAATCAAGTCGACTACAAACCCCTGGACGCCAAATGCAGTAAATTTAAATGACAAGATGATCGATTGCTTAGTATTTTTACCCACAAAATACAAACATTGCTGCAAGTCTTAGAGAAGCAGCATTATAAAGTGTAAGAATGTAAAGGTTTGTGTTTTGTTTGTGTGTGTGTGCATGCATGCAGTCTTGCCTTGAACAGCTCTCTGGAGTGTAAAGGTTCACACACCAGCTTCTCAACGTTCCCTCCTACGACAAACGTCGCCGTCACCACTCCCATGAGCACCCAGGAGAACATGAAGCTGAAGCCCACACCACTGAGATAAAAACAGAAAGAGTATGGAAATGAGAGGATTTTAAGCTGTAGGTAACACCACACTATGGATAAATTTGTTTTGACAAAATAGAAAGAAAAAAAAAAAAAAACTATGAAATGGCAACATCAGTGCTGGGTCAGGAACTTTGTTTGTCTGTGTCATATAGTGGCTCGGATACGATCAACGACATTCTCACGGTCCAATTTTAGGTAACACATGAACTCCATCATGGATGACTGCCAGCATTCAAAGCCAATGGGGACAGATGGATTAAACATGGTCCACAATCTTACATCAAAGGAAACTGTCCCACTCACGCCATCAGCAGGTTCCCCCCGGTGTTAGACACGCAGCCGCGGGTCGTAGGAGAGGCGTGCCGGTCAAATCCCAGAATTCCACACAGAAGACCGAGGAAGTTGAAAGCTAAGATAAGAGCCACCATGCAGCACAGTGTGATGCACCCAATCCACCTGCAGACAATAGTATTGATTATTGGTCATTGCATTTGTTTGTTTGTATTCATAATTGAATATCCAATAAAAAGTTATAAAAAAAGAAGAGTATTGCTTATTTGTAAAATAGTTGTATAATTAGATTTGATTTGGAATTCAATCCATTTTACTCTCACTCATCGTTTATATCGAGTTTAGGGAATGGAACACGGGTGCTGGGTGTGCAAGGCGACAGTGCTAACCACTACACCACCGAGCCACCTCAATCCGTTTTAATTAGGGTTAAAAGAAGAATTTGAAGAAAGTAGGGTGATAACCATGAGAAATTATGTCAAGTCGCACATGGTATGGTCTTTTTATTACATAAAAAATATAAAGAAATTAAATTTAAATAATTACAGAAGGGAAGCATCTTATGTGATGTTAAAGTTTTGTACTTAATTATGCACCTTAAATACCTTAAGCTTTTTGGACATTTGTCTTATTTCATTTAATTAAGATTACTTCAAGTTAAGAAATTGTTATAACTTAAATATCTTCTTTTAATTTCTACTCTGCATTTTGAAGCAGACAATCTAAGGAAAAAATATATTTCTATATCACTATGCTACTTTATTCCTGATTGATGATGTTTAATCAGTAACGGTTTCAAACAAGTTCATAAGCAACTTAGTGACTTAGTTACTAGATAATTCTTACACTGATTATAAAACTGCTAAAAGACAAACTACAAAAAACCTTTCCTATCCACAAAAATGTAGGAACAGTAAAAAGCTATAACTGTGGCAAGCAATATGCAAAAAAATGCACGCTTCATGATTGATCAGTCTTTTTGAGGATTTGTTAACAAGCTCCTCTCTGCTACGTGTCATTAATTATTTGTCATTAATCATGTGTCATTATTTAATATTATTTGACATCACGTGTATGTCGTGGCTGAAGTACCTATAAAAGTCCATTTTGTCAATCTCTGGGTAAAGATCCTCGATTTGTGAGTGTGTGTGGCTGATGAAAACGGTGACGTTGTTGACCGTAGTCTGCACCGGAAACACCTTGGAGAATCTGGTGATGTCGTTGCCAATGCCGTCCAACAAACTTCGGACTCCTGAAAAAGCAGGTCAGAAATGAAGGAAAGTTCCCCAATATTACTTGGTAAAAGAGACCCAAATTATCTGTGATGGCGTGGGGGTGTTTACTTATAAGCCTCACCTGCAGCTACGGTACTGGTCTGGACTGTTACCATGGTCGGGGTGTCATTGAAGGCTACAGACCCCTGGAGGATGAGAAGAACACGCTTCAGAGAAAGACTCAGTCTTCTACCATAAAAGCCTTAAACTCTGAATAATAAACTCACAATAACGAACTTGAGATATTGAACTCTAAACAATGAACTAAAAAAATTATTTAGATTGACAAACTTGAAATAAGAAACTTAAATAACTCAAATAAAAGTTGGAATAATGAACTTAGAACATTAATTACTGTATAATACACTACTGTAATTATTAAGTAACTGCATAT
>JAOTRS010000001.1:25808653-25825372 GCA_028565755.1 Dinotopterus cunningtoni | reverse complement strand
AAGCTCTAAAAATCAAAGCCTGCGGATTTAAACTATCAGATGCTAGCCTATGCTGTAAAAAAAAAAAAAAAAAAAAAAAAAAATCAAACCCAAATTTGACTCAGCCTCCATTGGAGTTTTAAATAACAAACTAATACACGGTTGTAACAGATAAATTTGATCCAGTCCCTATGACTAGGTGTCTATGCATTACTGTATGTTGCATTATACGACCTGCCACAGCCAGGGAATGTGAGAAAACCAGAGAGAAAAATGCTATTCGAGATTTTGAAAGCTTGTAATTACTGTAATTCCGATTTTTTATTGAACATAACATCAAAACTCCAATACTATGATTATACTCAAGTACCTTGAAAACTATCTGGCTGAGGTTGGTCTTTAAAACGTCTTTCACTTTGGCCAACTGCCCCCTCACACCAGGGAGCTGAAACACACAGACAGCATTTTATAAACAATTTAGGTCTTACGTTTGTAGTCAGGTCAAGACAATCCAACCTAAATATCAAGAACAGTTGTCTAGCTTTTTGCAATGTCTATAAATATTACATTTTACATCAACATTGTTTAATATCCTAATAATTGATGACCAGATGATCTGGCATGGTTAAACTGAGGTTAACCCTAACCTTACCGATGAGTAGTTAGCACTGATCTCCAGTTGGCTGAGCGAGCTGAGGATGCTCACGCAGATGTGAACCATGTGGGAATGCGGGTCAGCACACAGCGGGTCGTCGAGAGCGTTCGTTATATCCGCTCGCACCTTCCTTAGGTTCGACTGCAGCTGCGCCGTGCCCTGCTGTAGAACCCCCAACGACTGGTTCACGTTCTCCAGAGCTACTTTAGTATCCTTTATCACTGGCGCACACACAGACACACACAAACATGAGTCTCAAAGAAGTCTGATGACCCTATCTCAAAGGATGTGCCTGTCACAGTTATCTTTTGTGTTTCCAAAAGTGACCAAAGACAAAACATGAATGGTTTGTTAACATGACTGATTAAGATAGCATGGAAAAAGAATGTTCTACCTTTAGCCATGTCTTGTGCTTCATCCAGGGCAGGAAGCACTATTTTTCCGAGCCCATCATGTATCTTTCCCCCCAACAACTGACCTACATCTACACACACACACACACACACACACACACACACACACACACACACACACACACACAATCAATTCACAAGCAATCAAAGCATGTGTTGGACAAGACACTGCCACCCACATTGTATAACTCACTTTCTAGATCAAAGAGAACATGGTCCTTGGTGGTTCCATATTGAGACACGAGGTAATCGATTTGCTGGAAAAGAGATCGTATAAACAATTTTACAAACTATAATTATAATAAACACAATTAAACTGGATTTTTAGATTTGCAACATTAACACAGATCAATCCATTCATCAGTTGATTATTCACCATTTTCTGGTATGTCTGGTCATTCATCTGTCAAAGCTTTGCCCACCTACTCATCCACCGGTCCGTCTAACCATCCATTCATCCATCTGTCTGTCTATGCATCAGCTATTCCATCCATTCATTTATATATCCATCAATCATCCGTCCATTTATCTTTGTCTATTCACTCATCTGTCTGTGTATCCATCCATACATCAACCAGTTACCCATCAATTCACCACCCATAAGAATTTTTTTTGGGTGTAAACACACCAAAATACAGTACTATTTATCTTAATATACAATAAAATTATAGCTGTACTTCAGACATTACCATGGTAGGGATCAGAGGTGGTACTACGCACCATCAGTGTGTACCGTTATAGCACAACAGTGTGCACTACAATACTTTGGTGAATACCCTGGTACATATTGGGTACCACAGTGGTTACCAAAGCACAGCAGGTATCTAATATGGTATGTTCATACATACTCTACTATATTATATATGCTACATATCTATATATTACACACGCTAGCTCTACTGTTGTTTTTTTAACTAGAATGCCATAAAAAAGGATTTGCTGATTAATTTTTTTTATGTGCATATTAAATGATTCAGATCATCAAACTAGTTTTTTAATATAACCCGAGTAAATACAAAATGTAGTTTTTAAATGATGATTACATTTATTAAGAAAAAAAAAGGTGTCGAAACCTGACTGGCCCTATGTAAAAAAAAAAAGTAAAAGTAATTACCCCCTGAACCTCATAACTGGTTGTGCCACCCTTGGTGGTAACAGCAAACAAATGTTTGCGATAACTGGCATTGAGTCTTTCACATCGCTGTGACCCACTCTTCTTTGCAGAATTGTTTTAATTCAGCCACATTGGAGTGTTTTCGAGCATGAACGGCCTGTTTAAGGTCATGCCACAGCATCTCAACCGGATTTAAGTCCAGACCTTTGACTAGGCCACTCTAAAGCCTTAATTAAGTTTTTATTTTTTAGCCATTTACAGGTGGACTCGCTGGTCTGTTTTGGATCATTGTCCTGCTGCATCACCCAGGTGCGCTTGAGCTTACAAACATTCTCCTGCAGGATTTTCTAGTAGAGCACAGAGTTCATGGTTCCATCAATTATGGCATGTTGTCCAGGTCCTAAAGCTGCCCCAGACCATCACACTACCACCACCATGTTTTACTGTTGGTAAGCAATTACATAGAGCCAGACAGGTTTGGACAGCTTTTTTCACTTTAAAAAAATTAAATCATTATTTAAAAAGGGTGTTGTGCATTTTGTAATATTAAATAGTGATTATCTGTATCATTTAAGTGTGACAAATATTCAAAAAAAAAAAGAAGATCAAATACTTTTTTACAGCACTTTATATTTAGTCGTATTTCATTATTTTCCTTTATCTAACATGGTTATGACAATATTTTTAAAATGCCACAATATTTGTACTATGTGCATTGCTTGTGAGCACATTATGTACAATGGCATATAGTACAGCCATGTTATGTCCATTGGTATGTACCATTCCATGTCCAATAATTTGCACCTGTATCTACCATGGTAGATGAAATATGGTACACTGTATTGAGTTTCAACATACACTATGGTATTTAATGTTGCATACATATGATGGTACCATAATGTATAAGCATTACTATTATTGTACATTAACATGTATAACGTATTTTTTGACCATTCTATAGAACATAAAGTACTATGTATAGTACATGTACTACAGTATATCAGCAAATGCGTACCATGGTGCTGTCAAAAATACCATGGCACTTTATATCATGGTACAGGTACCACGGGACTACCATGGAACCTATACCATATTAAAATTTCTTATAAGCAGTTTGTCCAGTCATTTTTCTTTCCACCCATACATTCATCCACTATCCATTCCAACCCACCTATCTATCCACCTGTCCAGCCGCTCTTCTATTTATCCATCCATTTATCTCCTTATCCACTCATTTTATCTGTCCATGCATTTTATAGCCACCAGTTCATCCATCCCACCTCTTCATAGATCCCGTCTATCTTCTTGACCATCCGCTCATTTATCCTACAATCCATCTGCCCACTCATCCATTTACACATCCTTTCATTCTACTGCCTGTTCAACCACTTATCCATTTTTTCACCTTAAGATCCCATTAATCATCTCTACATATGCTCATACAGTATGTGAATCAATCAATCCATCTTTCAACGCTATGTGATTCAGGACAACGTCTTTAAGTTCTTACCGCTGGTGTGTTATTGGCTAAGGTGTAAAAGTCTCTCAGGTTACTGTTAACAAGCCTCTTCATGGTCTTCAACTGAGAACTCAGGTTCTGATTGGCCGCGTATGCACACAGGACCCCAGCACTGGGAGCAAAGAAGACAGAAAATACCCTCAAAATCATTTTACATCAGTGCTCTAGATAATTCATGATAACACTGACAAAACACACCCGTAGAGGGCAGCACTCACATGAAAAACTAACCATCCAAAAAAAAAAAAACAACTTAGTTTTCCACATGCATTACATCATTCACACTGAAATGGCAAATAATCATTACAATTCCCACTCAGATTATATATGTACTGTGTATATATATGATTATACTATATAATAAGCCATGGAACCATGGTAAAAAAACAACAACAACAACATTATTCAAGCTGGGAGAGAATTAATCAGGTATCATCACTGATTCATTTCAAGCAATTTCGAACATCCCCGCAGATAGCAGCAGGAGGTGCGGGTATGAAGGACAGCTACGTTTTCATTGCTGTGTGATTGAAAGAAAAAAAAAAAACACTTTGTGAAAACTGTTAATGCAGGGACTGATTCATGAGCCTGACACAGTTTCTCTGCCAGCGCTATAAAAGGCTCCTTTCAAGTGAAATCGTGTAGCAAGAGCAGTGGCTCAAAAAGATGACCGCATTTGTTACTGTAGCAATTCCAAAATAAAAATATTATTAGGTGAGATTTGACTTCCATGTTCTCTTCTTCTCTTTGTGTTTATTGATGGCTCGTTGCATACTGCCACCTGCTGTATTGTTGAATGTATATACGAAGTGTACCCGAGTACGGACAATTCTACTACTACTACCACCACTACCAATAATAATAATAATAATAATAATAAGGCACGGTACGAATCGTCCTGTAACGGCCATGAGCTGAAGCACACAACTGACGTCACAATTTATACAGCGGTCCCCTTCTGTGTTTTGGTACTGTGAGCATTTGTATTTGATTCGAACCTTGCCCGAGGACCATGTACTGTACTCTGTTCAAGTGGACTCGAGCATGGTACTAACAATCGACGCCCAGACATTGTACATGTGTTCAAGGTACTCAAACGTACCAAACTTTTGGATACTCTGATCTGTACCCAGTGTGAAAGCAGTCTGGGTGTTTTTATTGTTGCATTTGTTAAACTGGATGCAGACAGGCAGCCAAAGAAAGGTTAGAAAGTCGAACAATTGCATGTCGTTTCAGTGTAATTTAATTGTGTTTTCACAAAGCAGAGACATTTTATTGGCAGTAAAGTGTAGCCATGGTGACTCCAAATCTCCCCCACCACACACTGACATGCATACAGCTCCAATGTTAGAAGCAATGTTGGAAATCATTTTTAAATTTTCCCTATTTAGTAACTACTGAACTAGCAAGGTGACGTCTGTCTCCCCGTCCTCTCTCAGGACATCAACAGCCCTAGTTAAGGCGACTTGTACTGAACTCTGAACCACAAAGAGGCTTTGTTATTCTCCCTCCCTCCTCTTAACGTTTACCCTCCTTCCCTTTTAGTAAATATGCTGTCTGTTTGGACCAGCTGGGTCAGGAGATCGGAGTTACGCAGGGAACCAAGTGGAATTAAAGATGATGTGAGTCTCTAAGACAATTAGGTAGGGAGGGGAAAAAAAAAAAAGGTTTACTCGCTTAAGGAAAAGAGTTCACAATTCGAGCAGGGAGAAACTTAAGATTAATTTTTAGCCTGAAGGTATTTTGGAAAAAAAAACAAAACAACAAAACACACTACCACCCAGATGTGACGGTTCCAAAATGAACGTGTAAACAAGACACGACATCTTATTAAGACAATGTTGCCAGGGCAGGAAGAGAAATATTTGCTGTCATTTTCTTTTCCTTTTTTTTTGGAGTGAGAAGACATACGGAAAGAACTTGTGTGCAGCCTGGAGGGGGACGACATTGCAGTGTGTATATCCAACCGTTTGAATTTCATGCTAATCGTTTTAGACTTTGCTCTCATATGCTTTTGGGTCATCTCTTGCCAGGAGACTTGATACTTCATTTGTTGTCAATTTTCCAAAATTAACTCATGTTCTCTGTCGACTTTTTTAATAGTCTTTATGATTCTAGCACTGGCCAGACAATACAAACTATTCAGGCTAAAACAACAGCACACACCTTTGCTAGCAATCTAGCCATTTTTGGGAAATGATGCTAAATAATAAACTACTAAAAAATACTAAGTCCAAGTATTAAATATGTTGGTAGAACTAGTGGCAGCACAGTGTCTTAGTGGTTAGCACTGTCGTCTTGCACCTCCAGGGTCCAGGTTCGATTCCCACCTCAGGGTCTGTGTGCATGGAGTTTTCATGTTCTCCCTGTGGTTTGGTGGGTTTCCTCCAGGTACTCCGGTTTCCTCTCACAGTCCAATGGCATACAGATTAGGCTAAGTGGTGTTCTTAAATTCCCTGTAGTGTGCGAATGCGCGTGTGTGTGGCCTGCGATGTATTGGCACTCCATCCAGGATGTACTCTGTGATCTAGGAAGTCTCCTGGGATAGGCTCCAGGCCCGGGGACCCTGTATACAGGATAAATCGGTAAGTAAGTAGTACTTGTAGGCTGCTAGACTAGCTATCCTTTCGTAAAAGCAATAGTCATGTTTGTTCTATATTACATACATCTTAAATTCACTTACTACCCATGTAGTTTGGTTAATGTCGCTAAACAATGACGCGGCGGTTTTTGGAAGTGTGCTCACTTTTTTAATCTACAAATTGTTCCATGTTAGTAATAATCTAAGCTAAGCTTAAATTAAGGTTAAGTGAAAGTAATGACTATTTCATATTTTACTTCATTTACAAGTCTTTTCTAAATGTTTTCATTGTTATTATATGCAAAAAAATGTGTGAAATTGGTAATACTGATAATGGTGAAATGGTGGCTGGAACAAATAATCTGCATTTACATTATTTCCTCTGGGAAAATGTATTTCACAATACGAAGTTTCTCTTTAAGAACTCGCCTCTGGAACAGATTAAATTTGTATGCTGAGGTTCCACCATATTTACTTTTGGGTGAAAAGAATACCCTGCATACACCATATGTCATGTAAATCAGAACAGAACAAATGTTAAACTTGTTTGGTAAAGACTGGAGGGAACATTTAGGAGGGAATCGCAAGCTTGATTAATTAAATCGCACTAGTTTCAGTGTTTCATCATTTACACTTGCACGCCTCGGCTTCGTTTCTTACCAGGATGCGACAGATGTTTCCGAAATAAAGCTATGAATGTTTCGACTTAATTAAGCTGCGTAATTTGTGTTGGTCCGCTGCACGATAAAATGTAGCGTGCTGTTGCTGGGCATGAGGCTCGTGTTTCCGCTGCACAATGCCCTGCTGTATTCCCGCCGTGCTCCCGGTGCTCTCCTAGCTGCCTCACAGGGGGGCTGTTCGAGCTCTGGGTGGGGGTGAGAACCCCATTAAATGCCGTTCTTAACAGGGACCGACCCACAGGGTCTGGTTTCACCCAACAACATCTCTGTTCCAGATCCACTCGCTGGCTTCTCTCTGGCCTGGGATGCGGAGATGAAATACGATCGGTGTGCTAAGGAAAAACAGGTAGGAGACTGATCCGGACAAAGGAAGTCACTGTGAGGAGATATGGAGATGCACTGAAGGTGAAGAGTGACACAGAATTATCAGGAGGCACAATCTTTTAGAAAAGCACCACTGATCTGGTCTGAGCTCTCAGTAATTAGCAAGATATGTCAAATTAGCCGAGGTCATTTCTTTGGCCTTTACTACAATTCAGTATTGTAGATCGGTTATTTTTAACAATACACAGTAAGCAATAGTTTTAACCCCCCGCTTACTCATGCAGGGTCCTAATGGCATTTGTATATGTATGTGTGCACTGGGGTGGGACGAATACGATTTAATTATAAACCTACAGCTTCAGCAGATATTATGTTTTCCCCGTACTTGAAGGGTTTCCTCTGGGAACTCTGGTTTCCTCCCAGAGTTAACGGACATTCCCAAATTGCCCATCGTGTGTGAAAGACAATCGGACATCCAGATGGCACCCCTTAAGTAACTGCCACAGACACGATAGATATTTCCAGAGGGGGTGTATCCATTGCCTGATGTGCCAGAAGGCACGTGGACAGACCAAAATACCAAAAAGTTCCTCCTCTAGGGTTAATATCTGTTTGCTTAAATTACCTTGATTTTAATTGTTGTTCATATTAATGACCTTACTTTGGACATATTACATTTGAGAGCACAAAATACATTGTTTTAAGCTTTTAAAGCAATGTATTTTGTAATAATAATAATACATTTTATTTATAAAGCACTTTATATTTGAAGCAAATCTCAAAGTGCTACAGATTTTGTGTCTGAAATACACTAGCATTAATGTTTTCCCAGTTTCCAAATTACCCCAGCACCCTTGCCCTTGTGTGAGGAGAGAAAGTAGGCCATGGCAGGCTGGGAACTCAAGTGAGAGACAGTCGTTTCCTTTTGGGTACACAACATTGAGTGTACAATTATTTTCTTTCTTCTTCCAGTGTAATTTCTGTAACTAATTTTTTTTTTTTTTTTTTAACTTAAGAGCTAGACTTCCATAACTCCTCCCAGAGTAATAATACTGTACATTGCATATCATTGGCCAATGCTAGGATGTATGTATAATGGATGGTTAATTTTACCGCCCTGAAAAATGCAGTTTTCAAAATATCAGATCACAAAGATGACTGAAATGCGACACCATGCAAAGTGTTGCTCATGGACTTCAGTTCTTATATCTGATGCCATGTTAGATAAAAAAAGGAGCTAAAAATAAAAGCAGCCTTGCCTGAAGGCCCTGTGTGACATCTGATCACTTTATAGTGCCGCTGCTCTGGTGTGTGACAGCATCCTTGAGAAATATTACTTCTATCTTACAAGCAGGATGACAGTAACGAGCAGTCATGCCTGCTGCGTGCTAATTGGGTCACATCTTGATTTACTCAGCTGTATAACTGGTTCCTGATTTTTTTTTCTTAAAAGAGCGGCACCAGCACCGACACTGCTGCCAATAGGATATAAAGATGAGGGCACGGCCGAGAAGGGGACACTCCATGTTACACAATAGACAGACGCTAAGAATGATGAGCATTGTTCAGGAAACTCTTTAAAAAAAAAAAAAAAAAAAACATTAAAATGTGCAGGGCAAAGGTGTCCCGAGTTTAAAAACACTGCTTTAAAGGACCTCTTTAGTCACTCGCATGTCAGCGAGTGATTTTATTCCTGGAGCTTCTTGAAGCCAAGAGGTCATCCATGACTGTCTTAATGGACTGCGCTCACAACAATGATCTTTTGTGTTTCAAAGTCATCTTGCTCGAGCATTTTCAGTCTAGCTCCCAAAAGACCAGCAGGTACTTGACATTCTTTCACTGTTGTCAAGTCTTTTTCTTTTTTTCCACTCTCTGTAATTTGGCCCACTCTGGGTTGCCGCTCTGTCCCCGTCACTGTAATAGCTTCATTAGAACCAGCATGCCGTGGTGCCTCCTGGCCCTGGAGATTTAATATGTGTGTGAGCTGACCGAGCTGTTCATCTCCAGGCAGCCGAGCCTTGCCTATGGAATCTCTAATAAAGAAGCGACCATAAACCACCTCGAGTTCGGTTTTGTTCTGTTGCCCTTATGGATTCTGTGTGTCTGGCCTTTTCATATTCTGAAAGGTAGGATCAGTAGTAATGCTTCTCTCGAAAAAGTTCAACTGCTCATCAGGATAGCATGGAAGTGTGCTTGTTGCCACGGCAATTAACTTATGGCTGTGATAAATAAAAATGTGTCCGTTTAAAGATGGTAGTTCGAACAACTGCAGGAATTAATATTGGAATTGAATGCCAATCCTCTTTAATATTGTTAATCTTTCAGAATTCATAGCAGTCACAAAGATGACGCATTTTAGGTCATTTAATTTCAAATAATGAAAGGTAATTACTGTATATTAAGAGCCAGCGTTCTCATCTGATAGAGTTTCCATAACTGTAAAGGCATTGCATTTAGTTTATTAAAGGTCCCATATTTTCACTCTATTTTAGGGTCTATGTACAGTAAATGTGCTACTGCTGAGCCACACCCTTGCATAGAACAGCAGAGCTGAGAAACAACCTCTCTTAGAAGAAGCGCTCTTCTTATATGAGGTCACATTAGGGGGAAACCTAATTGGTGTATTTAAATCAGATATGAAAATGGAAAAAAAAAAAAGCACAGAAAGTTTTTCTTGTCACATATTTTGTTTGTAACAGCCCACCTGAATGGTCTTTAAGGTAAGCAACATGTCATTCACACTTCAAAGGTCGTAAGCTTTTAGTAAGTTTTTCCAAGACCACCAACACAAGCAAATGCAGTTTTTTTGTTTGTTTTTGCTCTAAACTGACATGACTCGTCTATAGTATATACTATAAATCTGCATAAACAGATCTACTCATGTAAAAAAAAAAAAAAGGGAGATCTGTCGTTATTTAAACCTATACTATTTAAAATAACCCTTGATCCAACATAACATTTTTTTTGTATTTTGAAACGCACTGGCAGAAAGTTTAATCTTTAAGCTTTAAATGCTGTATTTATTTGTTAAGTGATGCAGTGCACATGACCAGATCATTAAGTGATCATTTTCATATTGTGTGACAAAGGAGCACAATGTAATGGTCACTGAACTGGTACTACTGTACATATATAGAGGTCATGAAACTGTAAAAAGCACATGGTTTGTGCTACTATTTCAGGGGGGAGTGTGGGTAGGTAATTACGTAGGTACAGTAGATATGTATTTAGAGAGCTGGGTGAGTGGGTGGATAGGTAGTTCAGTGACTACTTTTGGTTTTGTAGCTTTATTTAGTGGAAAAGTTGGGCTTAGGTGGGTGGATAGGTGTACAAAGCTGAGGCTAGGTGGGTAGGCGAATGGGTGTTTAGGTAACTGATCTCAATAGGAAAATTGCTTTGTTATAGCATCACGGTACAGAAACTGATTAAAGCAAAGTAAAAATAGTCCTGAAAGACACTACATGGTGAAAAGTAGGTTAAGCATCACACAAGTATGTGCTTCTTTCTTCCCCAAACACTTGACAAAGTGAAAGTGCACACTTTGTTTAGAATGTCTGTATGCTGTAGCAATACAAATTTCTTTCACTGGAACTAAAAGTGAGCTCCATGAAAACAAGGTTGGCTGGAAAGAACCCAAGTGTCTTGTATAGAGCCCTGGACACCTTTGGAATAAATTTGACTGCCGACTGTGCACCAGAACTTCTCACTTGACATTGGTACCTGACCCCAAGAATGCTCATGTGGCTCAATGAACTCGCATCCCCATATAAAGTCTACTGGAATGCCTTCCCAGAAGATTGCAGAATAATTATACTGTAGGAATAAAAAAGGGACCAAATCATGTGCATATTCACGGATTTGGTCACTTTGGTGATGATTAGGTGTCCACATAGTTTGGGCCAAAGATGTACTATTGAAGACGTGACACGTTTAACTTATTGCTCTTAATGATGTAAGTGTTATTAGGAGTTTAGAGTACAGTTTGGGAGATAACCACATGTACTGTACCTACCCACACACACTTAGCACTTACGTGATGACGAAGGTGGTGGTGAGCAGGAGCGTGGTGAGCAGGCCTCTCTGACAGTCCGCGTTCTTCCTTTGTCTCTGGTGCATCTCCCCTCCGCAGTTATCGCAGCAGCGGCACATGCAGAAGAGCAATCCGACCAGCGGCACGAGCACGATGAAGAGAATCCCGATGACCGCGCACACCACAAAGCCCAGCTCATAGTAAATCACCTGCGCAATGTAACGTTTAAACTTTACATTCCGGGCATGAGTTTGGTGCTTATGACAGTGTGCAGAATATAAACAGAAGACTGTAAGTAATCAGGAAATGTACAGTATGAGACTCTAAAGACATTCGGGACCTTTAAGAGTTGACATATGCAAAGATGGCTATGGTGACTAATTAAAAATCGTGTTCGTACAGCCATTGATCTATTACGGCAAAGATCACAGGAAGCCGATTTGTCATGCATAAGTTTGTTGTTTAATCACTTTGCGTCAGGTTTACCTTGATTCTCAGTCACAGCAGCCATCACTACAGCTGTTAAAAACTAAAAGTCCCCATTGTTAGAGCTTACACTACAAACTAATGAAGGGAACAGGACATGAGAGTTACTCATAAATCAGGAAATGTAACACACACCAACAAGACATCTGATATCATAATGGATGTCTGTTTTAAGGCTCTGATTGTTTATTGAATTACAAAAGATCAGCCTCATCTCCAGCCATCTTTAATCGTAATTTGAAAACTAGACTCGATTTAAAACACTCCCTTATTTCGAAAACTGAATAAAATATATCAGAAACGCGAAAAGGAAATCCCTCACCGTGTTAAATGACACAGCAGTGTAATAATTAATCGAAAGTAAATGATGAGAGCTGTCTGCTTAGCAATGCACAGTCAATGAGCTGCTGGAAGCTCTCCAGGCTCCAGATTCCAGGACTCTCAGTCTCACTGTCTGCCTGGCTTACATCTAGTTTTATATTCCCGTAAAAACGTTTGCTGCTCTCAGGCCAAGGTGAGGTTGGGAACCTGAGCATGTCTGAACAGATTTATAGCAAATGGACATTTTAAGGCCTGGCGCGCAGACAGACATACGTCACTTTAATGTAGCATGAACAAGAGCGCGTGCCTTTAATAAAAAGTGTAGTCAATCCATCAAGCTTTCTGAGGACAGGGTACAGACTGGATTTTCAGTTCTCAAAAGAAATGACTGGGGTTGGGTCCAACACGCTGAGGCTAACTAGCTGGGGCTTCAGAGAGACAGAGTGAGTGAAGGAACTCAATGCAATGCTATTACCTTCTGAAATTTCCTGTAACTGAATAGGTCAGGTGTTTTTTTTTTTTTTAAGGTTGGGCTATTATTAGGGCTTAGCAAAAAACACCAAACCTTTTTTACACAAAAGGTATGCATCTATGGCTAAAGGAACTGCCAAATTTTAGCAAATATTAGTGAACAGCAAGTCCCGTACACATGAACATTCAAGTTATGAACTTTCGCACATGTTCAATCACAAAAGTTAGATCACATGTCCTACAGACATCGTCACGTGCGTGCAGCGTGTATCCGAGGATGTCCGGACGCAAGTATAAAAGCAGCGCAGATGAAGCTGGGACTGTTAAACGCCATGCCATTACGATGGAGACAAAAGTGAAAATATTTGAGAGAATATGGCAGACATTGCACGTTTTTAACATGAATCGTTCAACCATTGGCATGAATCTAAAGAACGAGGACAAGATCATGGAACATGTTAATTTTATGCTGTGTATAGCCAATAATGTTAGTATTCTAGCATCTAGGCAATGTTTGTTGGACTTATGAACAAACCGAACTTATGAACAAGCTCTCGGAACGGAACTCGTTCGTATGTAGGGGACTTGCTGTATTATATTCTTTTTTTCTTGGGATTTTTTCCTTTAAATCTATGGGTTGCCTCTTCAGATCATTTGATCCACAAGGTCTGGTACAGGTTTTACGTTGAATGCCATTCCTGGCACCTCCCATTTTCTAACTGGCCCAGGGATGGGCACTCAATGCAGTGGCTGGGATTTTTAAGGCATAGGGTTAGGGGTCTTTGCCAAAGTCTCAACAGTGGCGACCTAGTGGTGGCAGGATTTAAACCCTGTCCCTCCAATCAGCAACCCAGAGCTTCAACTGTTAGAGCACACACTGCCTCTAATCTATAACATTAATGGCATTATATATATCATTATCACCTTCAATACATGCAAGAGCTTCTTTTGGACAATTCTAATAGCTAAGCCATGTTAATGTTATGGCCATGTGAAAGATAACAGCTGCAGTATTCTTAAGTAATTGGTAATAGACATGTGAGGGGTGCTGCTGAGCTGGCAATGGAGTAAGGAACCTCTCGTGCATTAGGTTACAGATCCGACAGGTCTCAACAAAAATGTCATACTCCCATGTGATTAGTCGTCGGCCATCATATAATCACGCTTGCTTGTGCGTAGTTAATTTATTCATTCATCATTAAGTGATATATTTTAGTCCAGGTCACTGTGGTTTAAGTAGGTAATATGTTTATATGTCAGCAATTAGAACCAACTGAATTCATTAGAAAATGATGCATGCTGGTGGGTACAAACAAAAAAAATCATAACTAAAGCAGTGGGTGAGATTAGTCACACTTCTGTAGGAGCAGAAAGGACACTCAGTGTTTCTGGGTAAGGAAGTAGGCGCTGCCAGAAAATCTGCAAGTGCAGTAGGTTTGCGCACGATGATATTATGAAGGAGTGGGAAGGCACGGTCAGAGTATCTGCAGGGAAGAGAAGACATGTTTCTTTGGTAGTAGGAGGACTTGGTAAGAGTTTCTGCATAAGCAGGCATCTGTAATCAGGGGATGAGTGGCACAGGTAAAGTTTCTTTGGGTCATACTGACATTGAAGGATTTTCAGCAGAACCAGTCAAAGTTCAGACTGCCAGGCACAATAAATATTCCCTTGAAAGCAAACTTCTTGGAAACATTGTTGGCCAAAGGTGAAGAGCCCTGACCTGAACCTCACTGACGAGCTTTGGAATAAACAGGAATGCCAACTGCATTCAGTCTCCTTACATCAGGAATAGTCATGTCATTAAATAGGCACACTTCCACATATCTACCATCCAACATCCAATGGAGAGCCCTTTCACTTTCTACTTCCATGGTCTTTCCTGATTTTATTTCTTTCTACATTGTAAAACAATGCTGAAGGCGTCCAAAGTATCCACTAATCTCTTTGAACAGTTGATATTGAGATGTATCTGCTACTGATGATCTGTAAATCCTTCATAACGTCTCTAATCTGAGAAATCTGATAAAACAGAAATCTGTTAATTGTTGATTTCTGAGGCTGGTAACTCTAAATGAACTTCTCCTCTGCAGCAGAGGTAAGTTTTGGTCTTGCTTTCCTGGGGTGGTCTTCATGAGAGCTAGTTTCATCATATTGCTTGATGGGTTTTGCAAATGCACTTGACTTGTGTCTCTACATGTTATTTCATAGTTCTGAAATCTTCAGCATTGTTATATAATGTAGAAAGTAAATGACTAAACATTGAAAAGACTAGATCTGAAATGAGATGTTCCAAAACTACAAATGGACAGGTAAAATTTGGCCTTATAGTGTATGAGAGTGACCAGGCGTGGACGGAGTATGAATGGTTGAGGGCGGACATGACCAGAACTTCTACAGAACATAAACTGTTAAGGTTGGAGAGTGCAGACACGGTCAATAGATCCGTCCGTGAAGTTGGGTAGTGGATCCAAACATTTTATGCAACTCTAATATCTAGACATCACAACATTTGTGACACAACAAAGACATTTACAGTATATAATAACTACACCAAAGACCTTAAAGACCTGAAAGAAGAAAAAGCCTTAACGGGAAAAATCAGTGAGCTACAGGAAGATGTACGATAGAAGTGTAGATTAAGGAAGGAAAGTGCTATTTTAATATTAATGTCCGGGGTGATAAAGGACAACTGAAGGATGATAAGGGTGCTGGCTCAGTGCACACTTTACCTGCAGTGTCAGAACAATGTTCTCTGGCTGGGGATAGCCAGATGATGAGAGGCATGCAGAAAAAGCAAAAAAAAGACACAAAAAGGATACAGGGGAAAAAAGCACAAAAGATGGTCAGAAAAAGCAACAGGTAGATAAAAGGCAAACAAAGCACTTAAGAACTAGGAACAAGGTGTAATACTGTGCTGGATTAACTCCCAATAATTAGTATCTGATTAATTAGAATTATGGTTCAAGAGAATCAAAAATATCTGGAACTCCCCATTCTTAAGTGTGCTGAGGCAATGGGCAAAATGAGTGAACATGGTTACAGAGGAATCATGGCACCTCTTACAGCTTGTTAAGACAAAATGGGACAAAATGGAAGTGTACAGACAGGATACGCCACTTACAGTATATGTGTATCAAGGGATCTCTGCTATACCCTCTACGTTCTCAACTTGAAAAGGGGTACTGTGGGTAATGTTTAATGAAGCTATATTAGCGATAAAACAAGTAATAGGTCCTTCTTGTGGTCATTGCCAAAAAAACAATTACTGTACCTCTTGCAGCAAAGTCTGTGTTACGGGGTAAAAGATTTTCTCTTCGGATGTCACTATCAATTAACACCTGACATGTTTCCTGAGCTCAACTACTGCACTTGTACAGCACACACACACAGACACCCAGCTTCACGCACACACTTACCTTCTGGTACTCGGACTTGATGGCTCCGAACTTGTCCTTTGCCACTTGGATGACGAGATCTGCATTGACAGAGGAGAACAGTTTTTGTTTTTATGCACGGAGGATTCACAGAGTGTGAGTGCTGACCAGATGGTTTGTGACCGTTTCAACACACTGAGGAACCCTTGGGAAGCTTCAGGCTACACTTGAGCTTGGAAAATGGAGGCTTAGAGTTTTGCAAGTGATTTTTTCCGAGAGTACGGAGTAGGTCAACGCCAGGTGTTGGGTGTAAAGAGAATAGATCCTTTTTAACTGTAAGTACTGGCATTGGCACCCTACACGGTTTTTACTTTCACAAAGATGGAAGGAGGCCATTAGATATGAAAGTTGTTTATTTATTTTAAGTAAATGCAGTGTTTTTCACATGTCTAAAACATACTTGTGGTGGTAGCCAACGGAGCGGGCCGCCATTAGCTGCAAGCACAAAAGTGATCTACTACATACAACAAACAACTAATATATATGACCTTAAACACAATATTTTGATTTATTTGACATTTCTATTAATTTCACATATCAAAGATCCAACTAACTAACCCTCTTCTTTTATTCTATAAGAATAAAAAGTTTAACACTCAAAGGTGAGCATTTGTTAGAGCATTTACATTTACATTACATTTACATTTAGGCATTTGGCAGACGCTCTTATCCAGAGCGACTTACATTTTTATCTTATTACACATCTGAGCAG
>JAOTRS010000001.1:25771579-25784423 GCA_028565755.1 Dinotopterus cunningtoni | reverse complement strand
CCATTTTCGCATTTCTCTCGCGCTAATCAAAACGCATCACATGACCGCTCATTTACCGCGCAAGCCCGAGCCTGGCCCAAGCCCGTGTAAAATTATATTAATTAAGCCCGGACCCGACTGAACCCGTCGGGTCCTGTCGGGTCCCGTCGGGTTCGGGCAAAGATCTTCAGCTCTACGATGCATCTGTCCCTTTACCCCACACTGCCATCATGTGGCCAAAAACCATAACCGCATGTGAGTCTTTTTAAACATGCCTCACACAAGTGAAATGTAAAAGTGTTGTCTTTCGGTTCCGCATTATACAAGACTGCGCCTTTAAATCACGAGGGGAATTCTAGACGCCATTTTGTCTCAGAGCTGTTTTCCACTATATTGGACTGTGGATTATTCACCATCAGGACAGACATGTTCGTAGAAGCGCGGTCAGTTGGTATCTGCAGAAATACGTAACTCGAATGTTTGTAAGTCGGAGACGTACTGTATTTATTATCAGTGGATTATGATTTGTTTAATTTAACCAGTTATGTTATGATGGAAAAACTAAGTCACATGACAGGTTATTAATTGTCACTGGATATTTTAATGACTGCAAATTCTCAAATGTGAAAAGTGTTACACTAAAAATGCATCATGTGCGCTTGTGTACGTGTTTGGGCGCTTAGGTGTCTGTGGGTGTGTGGGTGTGTGTGTGTGTGCTTACGTTGTTGGACATCATGATGGTGAGCAGAGACTTGTTGTGCGAGTTGAAGGCCACGTTTAACGTAGAGGCCTGGACCATGATGAGGATGGCATGCAGGACTGAGACACTCTCACGCTCAGGAAAACAACTTCCAGTGTAACTTTAGTAACACAGCACACACGTTTTGTCTGAAAAAGCCCTTACAGAGCATGTGTTATCTGTACTCATGACAAACCCTGGTGCATGTGAGAAGGATACAGACGTAGAAGACGGCCATGATGAAATGTGGAATGACTCCTATGTGAGATCTCTTCCTAGATTTTGGCTCGGTGGCAGTCCAGTACAGAGCGTCCAGGATGTCCTGGCCAAAGGACGAGAAGAGACGGTCTGCCACCTGAGGAGATAAAAGAATACACAATACGGTCTTGTATCCAGGAGGAGAGGATACTTTTTTACTTTCAGCTCAGCGAAATTTATTTCACAGTGTTTGAGGCAAAAACGTTTTACACAATAAAATAAGGACTAACTTGCACTTTGGAACCTGGACAGTCACACATCTCAGCACATCCTGTATGTTTCAGTCACACAGCTGCTATCTAACCTTACAGTTTATGCTTTTGTTTTACACATTATTTTCCTGTGTAATTTATATACGTAACCGTTCCAGGAGCACGTCCGTAAGTCCGATTTGTTCTTAAGTCTGACAAAGTGAGTTTTATACGCCTTTGACACAAATGTACAATGTAAAAGCACATCAATCCACTTGAGCAAACCTCTCCCCCTTCACCACACTGCCATCATGTGGCCACAAACTATAATCGCGCCTAAGAAAATAAATCTCACAGTGAAATGTAACTGTGTTGTCTCTGCGCCTTTAAACCGCGAGGGGAATCCCGGACACAATTTTGTCTCAGAGCTGTCTTTCACTGTATTGGACTATGAACTCTGTCTCGTTGAGGATTTTTCAGAAATTAGGATTATTCACCATCAGGACAGCTTCTATGAGTCTATTCGATTTTTGTACAATACACGCAAGCTACTTCCACGATTGAACCGTACTATCTACTAGTGATGGGAAGTTTCAATCATTTTAGTGACTCGGTTCTTTGAATCTCGTTCATCAAAATGAACTAATCTTTTTTGAGTCATTTAGTTCATTTAGTTTTTTTGATCAGAAATAAAATAAAATGTTACATTTTCAATAAACAGACCCCCAGCACGTCTACATACATAAATTTTGGCTATAGTTCCAGTAATGAAAATATTACAATGCAGCTAAGGACATATTATAATAAACAGAATGAGCAGCTCACCATCATATCTTCTGGTCCGAGTCGTTCGTTCTTTTGAATCTATTGCACTGCATAGCGTCTATGGGAGTCACGTGACAAAAGAACGAATGATTCGGACTAAAAAGACTCAAAGGTAACTACTCATCTACTCATTATGTTTCCTGTAGATAACCTACGGAGGTTTTACGATGCTTTGCGCGCCCAGTAGAAGATGAACGAATCACTCTCGGAGACTACTCGTTCTTCTGAATCGCTCATGAACGACCCATCACTACTATCTACTGCAATATTTTCATTGAATTGAAATCTTTTTATTTTAGGTCACAGGCAGTCGTTTAAGCATTTGATTTGTGCATGTGATAAATAAAATTTGAATTTAAAGTCTATCAAAGCTTATCTTTCACTTTGCAGGAACATCTGAGTGAACATTGGTGATACTCTGCTCCTCCTGCTGTCCTCTGAGGAATCCTACGAGTCAGTCACTAAAGTCTTCTTCCGTCATGTTCATTATGTCATGTTCTGCGAGTACGTACTCTTCTATCCGGAACTAGCCCAGAAATAATGGCACACTTAGTAATTACATGGGTACATTGTGCAGTCTTTCTCTCTAATACCAGTGAATACAGAGGAAGGGATCAGGAAGCACAAGTCATCGATATACAAAGCCAGTGGCCAGATCAGACCAACCATTCTGGTCACTGCAACCTCATGCACCATTTCCTAATGTTCTATATAAAATGCATGTGTACTTCATGATGCCTCATTAGAAGGGAGAACAGCCAAAGAGAAACTCCTATAAAAGTCCTAATCATACACTGATAGTGGAAATGACGTTCTTTACTGTGTAACCATATTTCGTTTATCCCCAGAACCCACATTCACTCAGTTATATAAAAGAAACTAGCTCGTTTTGACCCACCAGCTTCTGAAGTGAATATTCTGTCCATTCTATGACCTCGAAATTGCTGTCATCATCTGTAAATCTCATCTTTTAAAAACTGCATTTTATATTTACTCAGGTTATCTTTGTGTAATGTTAAAATTACGTTTAATGATCTTAAACACTTAAGGCTAACAAATATGCAAAAAAACAAACACAAAAAAAACAAACAAATATACTGTATGTATATATACAGTATATATCAAGAAGGGAAAAATACCTTTTCACAGCACTGTGGATGTAGTTGCTTTACACATCTCAAATACTGTGAATTTAGACATTAAGCAGCGGAAATAATGGAGAAAAATTGTTGAACTCAACAGCCAAATAAACAAAACCCTTTTTTTTTTTTAAATGTTCCTTCAGAAGATCCGCCCCTCAAATTCCTGGATGAGCACTGCCGCTTTGCGAGACTGGGCTGGCAAATTCCTGGACAAGAACTACTGCTTTGCGAGACTGGGCTAGCTGACTGACATTAATATAAAATATCATCAATTATAGTATAAATCACACCCCATGCTGTTGATTGGCTGGAACCGTTTTGTGTGATGCGGTCTGCGCCACATTATTTCTGCTCCCTTTTGATCTTCATCAAGGGTGCCAATAATTCTGAATCTGACTATACATTTGGTATTTTGCCTCACTAAATGATCACACCTGGACGTCACACCAACCTCCAGCATGTTGTAGATGATGTAGAGTTTGATGACGGACTGTCCTCGGATCAGGTGGTACATCATGGCGTAATCTACGTAGTGCATCATGGAGCAGCACAGAACCATAATCAACCCCTTGAGCAGGTCACACACCTGGGCTGGCTGCAGGAACCGAGCACTGCTGAAAAAACACACACAAACACATACTTACATGTACTGTATAACCATGTTATATATCACCGTGTGTGTGTATGGTTGTATAGAAATGACGCATGGAATGCAGCACAGAACACTACTCTCATGCAGATGACATTACAGACACATCTGGAGTGACGAGACAAGCAGCACACAGAGCACAAAAGGGCGTGAAGAGGCTTCACATCGGTAGGCTCACTCTGCTCGCTGATCAAACATCAGACAGGAAACAGAGGAGCAGAAGTTTTGCTTTGCTGCTATTTTGGGAGATGAGATTACACGGCTGAGGAGTCAGATGAGAAGTGTGGAAAAGTCTCTCACACACTGCAAAACCAAACAAGGCAAAAAAAAAAAGCTGCAACGCTGATCACTTGGACCAACAAAATAACTCAACTAATCATTCAATTAATAAAATATACAGCAAGTCCCTGACTTATGAACATTCGAGTTACGAATTTCCGCAGATACGAACGGACCGCGGTTCTACAAACATTCGAAGATGCGAACAAATCACAGAAGTAGCTCACATGCCGCTGCAGTGCACCAGATACAAATATTTGCAATTATAAACAGTATTCTCAGTGTGTAAGTGAATGTTCAAAAGGCCCAAAGTCCAGTATATTGTATGTATGTGCGTGTTGGTTTGCAGGAGAAATAAGTCGGCCTTACCGGTTTCAAGGAATGAATCCGGGAGCACGATGATAGAAAATGTCTGTGCTGTAAATCTGTCCTAATGGTGAATAATCCTAATTTCGGAAAATCCTCAACAAAACAGAGTTCACAGTCCAATACAGTGGAAAACAGCTCTGAGACAAAATGGCGTCTGGGATTCCCCTCACGATGTGAAGGCGCAGAGGCAACACGATTAAATATGACATGTAAGATTCATTCTCTGTTTTGCTTTTACATTGTATATTCATGTCAAAGACTCACTTTGTCGGATATAAGAACTAATCCGACTTACGAACATGCTCCTAAGTCGGGGACTACCTGTACCTGGTTTAAAATGACTCCAGAATACACACCCTGTCCACTTTAACAGGAACAACCCAACGTGTGGTTTTGCTCTTGTAGCCTGTCCTCATCCTCATCGAGGTACGCCTGGTTGTGTTTTCCGAGATGCTTCTTTGCTAACCATGGTTGTAAAAAAATTTTTTAAAAGGTGCTTATTTGAGTTACTACAGAGACTCAAATAAGGAGATTAGACCAGTCTGGTTGTTCCTTCTGGTTCATCAACAAGGTGCTTCAGCCTGAAGATTCTCCGTACACATCATGTATTTTTTTTTTCCACACTGTTCTGTGTAAATGTTTTCACGGTCAAGATTTTTTCTATCTGACTGAAATCATTTCGATTAGAGATTCCAGCTTATCTGTTAACATGTACGCTGATCTGATAAGTTTACACACACACAAAGTGTTCAATCAAAATATTATTATTTTTAACACACGCAATGTGGTTATACCTGCTGTACATCTGCGATAAAATAACAGAAAAATATCCCACCTTCTGCGCTATGAACAGTTATAAGAATCCAGTCTCATCCACTGTACGATTGGTTAGATGAGACGTGGCGAGCCAATGAGTGCCCCTTGGCTGTCTGCATGAATTAACCTAATCTGCATTTCTTTAGATTGTTGGAGGAAACCAAAGTACCCAGAGAAAACCCATAAAGCACTGGAAGTACATGCAAACTCCATGTACACAGACCTGAGGTGGAAATCGAACCTTCAACCCTGTATATGCGAGGCCACGATGTTATTTCATAGGTTTAAAATCTCCAGTATTGTTCTAGAATGTAGAAGATTCATAAAACTAACTTTAGACCAGTACTATATATCTAACAAATTATATAATATATATGTACTCAATTAATATTGTTATTCATAAAAATGCACTAGCGTACTAGTTTAGCATGCTTTCCTTGTACACCCTATGTAGGGCACTACATATATATTGGATTTATTATAGCTGAACCTTTTTAAGCATTGTGTAGTGTGTAATTTTACTGACACTCAACAAGCACTTCTTTCTTTATTAAATAAAATCTGTAAAACCACTTGGTTGCTTGGTTTAGTCAGAGATGTGTGTCTGGTGTTAGGCTCGACACCAGAATAAACACAAGGATAACAAATTTGTAGTGGTTTTTAAATGTCACGTTGCCTATATGGGGGGAAAAAAAAAAAAAAAAACACCCAAAAGGCATAGAAGCGTGTCACATGCAGAGCAGCGCACGTTCGTCTCTACGATCTGTTCTGTGGTCCTGTGGAAAAAAAAAAAAAGCAAAGCAACATGAGGTTTCTGAGCTCTTGTTTACAGCGTGATGTCGATCGCAGCTTTCAGGTCATTTCGACTTGTGATTAGGAGAACGGTGAAGATGTTTTTACAAGTCGGAATTTAGACGCTGAGTGATAGAATGAGATCTTGTGTGCAGTTTTTAGGAAGGAAAAGGAAAAAAGCTCTTAAAGAAACGTATGGAGGCAGAGCACGGTCAATAAATGAATAAATAAAAGAATGAATGGATGAATGTATGAATGGATTTACAGTTTAACACGACAGCCTACCTGCTCCGTCTGCAATACGGGCACACATGTGCCCTGGGAAAGAATACGACAAAGGGGGAGGGGGGGAACAAAAAAAGACGAGGTGACAAAGTCGAATAACTGCAGTTGGTTAAAGAGTGCAGGCGTACGCAAGAGGAAACATGGGGAAGAACTGTGTGTGTGTGTGTGTGTGTGTGTGTGTGTGTATATGTGTGTGTGTGTGTGTGTACCCGAGGCCACAGCAGGGGATGGTCAGCAGTCTCAGGAAGGCGAGCAGGGTTCGGAGGGGCAGTAATGTGAAGACGTAGAGGAACGCGTCAAGGCACAGGAAACAGCCGAACATCATGAGCTGTGTGTGAGAGAAGAACAGAAACTCACCGTTAGCAAAAAGCAAAACCTTCTTACGGTGGACAGTAGCTGACTTACGCCACACGTCTCCTCTTTAGGTCTCTGCTACCTTCGCTCACCAAACAAAGATGCGTCATGTTTCTGCTTAGGCGCCCCGCCCATAAAACCGTGCTACCACTCCTGGTGACTTTTGAGATTTTCAATGTATTTAGTATTTTTTAATTCTTTGCGTGTTTAATTTTATTCGAATTGTGGGTTGTCAGATAACGTTATATCGACGTGTCAAAAACTGCTACCTGTGTTAAAGTGACCGGAATTATATTCTGATAAATCTTAAAAGTGTCACGTCAGGAAATGTTACCTCTGATTAAACTGTACAGTTAAACCTCGTTTCAGAGACGTGCTTTTAATCCAAAACACTCGTATATAAAAGCGAATTTCCCCCTAAGAAATAATGAAAAGTCAAATGATTCGTTCCACAACCCAAAAATATTAATATAAAAAAAATGTATACAAAATATAACGTAAAAATAAAACAAATTACCCTGCACTTTACCTTTGAAAAGAACCGTAGTTGGTGTGAGATTAGAGAGGAGGAGAAGGAGTGTTATTGTGTAGGACGACTTTCCCACACACACTAACTGAATCCTAACTGGAATCTGGATAAACTGGATTTTTTTTTTCTTTTTTCGTGACTTTTGTGTAACCTCTCTAATAACACTTGCCTTTGCCTCCTTTTGAGGATTTGGCGAAAATGTGACGTTGCATCGTCATTAAACGGGATCATCTCCCGCACTGCTGCAGACTTTTTAACCTTTTACTTTACGAAGGCCGTTGTTGCAGTACAGTTACTACAGAACAGTCACTACACTTAGACACACACACCAAAAAGAATGCTTTACGCACGCGCACACACACACACACACACACACACACACACACACACACACACACACACACACACACACGTGGTCACAACGTTATAGTAAACGGTACTATATGCTTTGAGTGCAATTAAGTAAGATTTTACCTATGAAAAATAATGAAAAAAAAAAAAGAATAACTAAAAAATAATTTTTGCGCATGGTCAAGGTTGATACCATGACGGACTGCCGCTATTTTAAATAAAATGTAATCTAATGGAGAATGTATATCTGGTTATCATTATCATTAATGATTAATAGATTATTATCGGTTAGAAAAAATGTGTGAAATCTGCAACCCTAATAATAATAATAATAATAATAATAATAATAATAGTAATAATAATAATGCCTACAGTTACTGTATAGTCTTTCCCGATGAAATGATACACTCTTTACACTCTTCATCAACGCTTTCACTAACTAACTTGCCCATCTTTATTACATTAAACTATCCACCATGTGTTTAAGTTGACCCCAGTACGCTCCTGTGTACAATGGGGCTTTCACCAGCTAATCATTCTTTATCATTTCCATCTCTTCACCTCTCACACACGTTACACACTACCCCATTCACTCGTGCGATAACGCGGGCCCTGTGTTTAGCATTTCTGTGCGTGTGAGTGGATCAGGGAAAGCAACGAGCCTCAGAACAGATTCATATGTATTTTTAAATACAACTCTGAAAAAGGGGTTTAAAAACGTCTGAGGATAACGTCGAAACAGGTTTGAGCAAAACGCGGATCAGCTCTTCTATCTAGTGGTAATAAATACTGATTGCTTTTACATCACAGTGCTAGAGTTTGTTTTTTAATTACCTGACCTCTTAGAAAGAGAGTCTGATACCACACTTTTTTATTTTAAAATAAATATAATAAAATATTGTTTTATTATACAATATTATAAAAAATATCATTTGTTGTAGTTTTTTCTATAAACCCTAAAACTATTTTTGCATAAGTCCTTTTTGCATGTATCCTCGTCTACCAGTTTTGTTGCACACCTAAGTTATACACATTCATTCTTATTAAAGTGATTTTTTAAATTTATTTATTTTTTTACATTTTTTAAAACGGTTTAAAATGTTTTCTTATTGACCTCTGGTTATATGAACCATCCTCCATATATGTGTTACTATAGAAACGACAATGTGTCCGAATAAACACTGTGATATGAACCTGTGCCATGAATTACATCCAGAAGTTCCATCAAAGCTGCCTTTAAAAACAATTATCAACACTTTCTGACAAATTAAAATTCGAGAATTCATCAGCGTTATTTCATTTATATACAGTACATAAACAGGAAGTAAATTTATACTCCAGAGGAAATCATTATTTGTGAACTGTACTCTTGATTACACTTGGCAACACACAAATGCATACAGACACTCGCAGAAATTTGGCATTGGTTTGTATCGTAAGTTTTTTTGAGGGGGGATTAAAGATCAAAGAGGGGATCAAAGAGGGGGAAAAGATCAAAGAGGGGTAAAAAAAAGAAAGAAGAAAAAACAAGCATTCTTTTTTTTTGTGGCCTTAGTGCCAATTATTCTGGCTTTGAAAATACAATAAATAACAGTCTTCTGAAGCACATCACCATTTTGGAAATGATTTCATCTGGGTTCTGGATACAAATTAGGTAAGTTAAAGTCAAGGATAAAGCTGAATATGGATTTTCCCCAACATGTAAAGGATTTGTGACACCTGTGTCACCGTGGAGTTTGTCATATGGCCTTGGTAAAGCCTGGTAGGATGGGTGGCATGTTCGTGATCATACCGTAAATTGCACCTTCTGGCAATATCAACATGTGAAATAAGCATTAATTATTGACCCTTGATAAGAGTTTTGATTAGACACTGAACGTTGTCTCCGGTTACCTGAAAAGTGTGGATGTTTTTAACCTTAGTTCCTTCCTGAATTGCATAATCCTGCCAACATGACCAACACGACAGTCTTGTGCAAACTTACTTCACGTCATTACAACACCGATTACACGTCACACACCTTCCCCGTTGTGTGTCCACGACCTGTGCTTTCCTGAGCGACAGAATCAGTCATGGGCAGAACTATCATAAAACTAAAGAGTACACAAAGTGTACTTTGTTACAGTGAGTGGAGGAGTGTGTGTGTGTGTGTGAGAGAGAGAGAGAGAGAGCGAGAGAGAGACGTTTGCCTGTGTGTGTGTATAAGCAGGACAGTGTGTATGCACAAGGCACACCTTCTCGAGCTCTTTAGGGATCCTCATGCATGTGTAGATTCTCTCTCTGCGCTCCGTGTACTTGGCCTCGTTATGCTCCAGGAAGTAGCCTCTGGTCAACTCGGCACACATGAACCTCAGGAGGGACGGCTCGTTCATGACGTCCTCCTCGCCTGAGTGAAAAAAAATGAACAATACTCAGTACACCCCGAGAAAAACCTCAAATAGGTCAGGCTGAAGGTTAAGTGGAAAAAAGACCAATTTGTCAACTAATTAGCCTTTTCTCAGCTTGATAATATACAGTTGAAACCAGATATTTACATAAACTTTAAAGAAAAAAACGTTTGTGTTTTTTTTTTTTTTTTCTGTTAAACATTAATCAGAGTAAACTTTTCTGTTTTAGAACACGGGCGTCTCTGAGCTCACGCAAGCGGAAGGAGCGGATAGCACTGTCCTCAGAATGTGTTAGCGGGCAGTTTGAAAAGATGCGGTTGGCTGGCGTCACGTGGTTCGGAGAAAGCATGTGATAGACTTCGGCCCTTTCCTGACTGACTGGTAGAATTAGCCTTAATGTGGGAACCACGCATGCAGTAGTGAGCCAATCAGAGCTCCTTCCACAGCCAGAGACCCAGCGGATGAAGCTAAATTTCTTTTACAGAGACTTGTCACATCGCCTGATGTTAAACATGATCTAAAAATATTGATTTGTCCTATTGAACGGACTGTCAAAGTCTCATTCCTATTTGAAATTCGTCGGGCCGGATCGGGACCAAACTGTTCAGATTGAAGTGTTTATATGCTGCATTTTATTGGGTTATTATTGGCATTATTAGTGGAATATGAGGGTCCATGTCAATCCACCTAGCGATGATTAATTTTTCAGATAAATCTCCTCCTTCATGGAAACACATTACTTATTACTCGGCTACGCTCTACACTGCCATTTCCTCTGTACAATATATATGTGCAATATAATTCAGCAAAAGTGAATAAAATATTTTTTAAAAAATAACAGCCAAAAACTGAGTAGTTTCATATGCGATATCTTCTGTTTCTTGGTTAGCTTAATATGGGGTACCACTTTTTTTTCCTCTCAAAAAGAAGAGCGGATCTGGGTTACGAGAAAAGAATAAAAAAGAATAAAAGATCTGTTTTTGCATGACAGTCTACCTTTAAACACCAAGTTTAGATATATAATAATAAGAGACGATGATGATAAACAGACATCTTTAAATAAACTAAATGCCTGAAATGGCTTTAATGCACATTCATAACTTCACTGTGTTTTAAAACCATTATCATTAATGTCACTGTGGCCTTTTAGAGACATTTTTCTCATTCAGTAGAAACTGTACAGAGATTCTCTAGTGTAAGACACTTGGTGCTCCTTTGTAGGCTGATAAATCCACATTCTGTCAGCACCGGCTTTCATAACCACCAAGGTTTCTTTTTCACGCTGAGACACTCCTCGTTTTATGCTTTTTTCTCTCCATTTTTTTCCACTCTCCTTGATCTGTCTTGTGCTCAAGAAGTTATCCAACCAATTGCTTTTTTTCTTCTCGACTGCTCTTTTAAGTTTAAACCTCGCTAATAAGAATCCAAGGTCTTCAAGTCCATATAAATAAAAGAGAGGTTTTGTCTGTACTGCACATTGGTCAGAACTCGCTCTTTCAATAATATCTTTACATTTTATACATTGGAGGACGAGGAACCAGTCTCAGAAAAAAAAATTCTGTCTGTACATTTGTCTGTCTGTATGTCTGTATGTCTGTCCTGCCAGATTTGGTCACAGCATCACGCAAAAATAGCTGGACGGAATTTATTAAAATTTTGCCAGTCCTTCAGTGTTCCTCTGAAGTTAAACCTTCGCCATAAATGGAGTAGGTCCAGTAACTTTCCTTAAGGTTTTTGTGGTATTCGATGATTTTTTTTTTCACTCTTTTGCACTTTAAATTTTGTGCTCTGTGTGTGTGTGTAAGTTGCTGGTTCTGATTTAGAACAGGTATAATATTTTGATATTATAACTTTTTTTTTTTATTTCTGTGTGATTTATGCTTTCGTCCAAATTGCAGCAAAACGCGCTGCAGTCCGAAGCACATCTTCATCCAAACGCTCAGCAGGACCCAAACGACCTCAGCCTAGGGTGCCTTCATTATCAGGAGATGATGAAGAGAGGAAATGGGTTGAGGAGGAGGAGGAGGATGATGATGATGAAGGATGCAGCAAGACTCAGAGAAAGCGAGCGAGAAGGCAGAACAGGAAACAGGTTGAGGAGGAGGAGGAGGATGAAGGATGCAGCAAGACTCCGAGAAAGCGAGCGAGAAGGCTGAAAAGTGACACAGAGGAAAGCCAGGTACGGGGGATTTATGGATACCATGATTGATGTTGGTGCCGGACTTGCCAACACGCTGAACAGTGCATTTCTAATCATCTGCAGAGGCAGTTGGCTTACACTAGAGGGATATAAAGATTTAAGAACAAATGTCAAGTTTGGTTGTTTTACATAAAAATACAAGGTCCAAGGTTTAATATGCGCTAGGTCTGGACACGGTGATCCTTTTGGGCACCAGTTGATTAAACTTGTTTACTCTTTAACAGGAACAGGATCCGGTGCCAAAGTCCAACGTAGATACGCAACCAGAGGAAAAATCCACCAAAACAGGACACAACGTAGCACAAAATGTGGAAGAAGAGGAGCAGGAAGAAAAAAGAGTTAGAGCCGGGGGCAGTCAGAGATCCCGAACCTTAAGTCTGGAAAGCTCAGGAAATTCGCAGACAAACGTGCAGCAAAAGGCAAAAACTCGGCGCAGGACGCCGTGTCCCTTTGGTACTTCCTGTTACAGGTGCAAACTTTTTACTGAAATCTTACTGAAAAAACAAAAAGCAGAAATCTTGTTCATGTAATATTCCAAATGTTGTTGATGATAAAATTTCTCACCATGTTCGGTCATGCTGTTGTATTTTTTTCCAGGTTTAGGATAAAAGTTAAGATTTTTTACCCTTCTGTCCCTTTTTTGGTTACAATCATACAAAAAACTTTAATGATGGAGAAACTGGCTCGATGGTTTCTGCA
>JAOTRS010000001.1:25759999-25771479 GCA_028565755.1 Dinotopterus cunningtoni | reverse complement strand
ACTAAAAAACAATTTATTTATTTTTATTCCATTTTATTATTCCAAATCAACAAATAATTATAATAAAAATATTAAAATACACTGCCTGGCCAAAAAAAAAAAAAAAGTCGCCATTTCAGATTTAAAAAGTCCCATTTCAAATTATTGGGCTGTGTCAAGCAAAGACAACAACTAGGGAGATTTGCAGTGACTGGAACTGGCTATAGAACCCTTCAACACATTATCAAAACCTTGAAGAACAGTGCAGAACCATCAACTTTGGTAAAGTGAAATGTGGTTAGAAAAAAATCATGAATGAAGATCACTAAAACACTTAAATCAACAGTAAAAACAGAGTGATGTTTAATAGTGAAAGCAAGAGCATTTCCACACACACACACACACACACACACACAATGTGTGAAGACTAAACAGCTGTGTGTCGGTCATGTGGTCTGATGAGTCCAGATTGTACCGATTCTAGAGTGATGTTTAGTGATGCACCCATCATGCATAATGACCACTGTACAAGTCTCTGGAGGAAGTGTTATGATCTGGGTCCTGAATGACCAGGTTATGACATCTATGGAGGTTTTCTTCCCTGATGGCATGACTATATTCCAGGACTCGGATTGTGAAAGAGTGCTTCTGAGAGCATGAGGAATCACATTAACTGCCCATCACATTGTGTTCTGTAATCAAAGCCAATGGTGTCTAAATGAAGCGTTAGAGTGTGTGACTTTTATTTTTTGGACAACAATTTTTTATGTTAACCTTGACATACAATAAAGAAAAACCAACCACCAGATGGTGCAAGAGGATCACATGTGGCAGCCAAGTGTATGACTCTACTTACTTCTAATTTAATTTATTACTGCACATTTTAGTGTGTCCAGATCAAGCACACATCAGAATATTAACAAGATTTTATGAGATTAAAATGATTTATAAAAACACTTTTATTTGTACAGGTGACAGGCGGATAGAAAAAATGGTACTATATCCAAAGCAAACAAATCCTACAGATACTCATGGAAGTAATAGTTTTATAAGCAATATATGTGCATTTCTTGGTGAAGCTTGCTTGCATTTTAAGCAAATATAGGACAAGAATATTCAATAAGCACATTATGGTGCATGATTGTTACCTGAGACGGCAATTGACTTTGGCCTTATGTCAATTTTGAGTGTCACTGTTGTTTCTTATTATACAATTCTGTTCAACTGTTGGTAAAGGAACTTATTTTTCTTTGTACTTTTTTCTAAAAAACCTTGACAACAAGCCCTAAATTTAGAATAAAACCCAAACCCAGATGCTAAGTGCAATACACCTGGATGTCTTTTAAAAGATACCAAAGAACCCAAATGAATCCCACTCTGATAAAGAAAAAAATTATGCACAGCATCTGCAGACTGACAGCAACCTGCGAGGCAACAATCTGTGAGGCAGCAACACTATTCCCTCTACACCTTTACTTTTACACATACAAAAAAGAAGAGCATCCTGTAGGCCTAAGCACATTTTATTGGCACACAAAAATCGCAAAGCATACATACAAGACTTTGGATATGACACGAAAACACCTCTGCTAAATATTATACAAACAGTGCAGAGTTCTAATAATACAAGATCGGAGTAGAAGAACTCCATCGTGTTGAAACTGGAAATACATTGGGATCTTTGGGAGGGGAAAAAAAGCAGTTGCGAAAACTATTAAAGCACAAATGAACAGAACAAAAAAAGAGATGGTTTGATTGGGCGGATACCAATCGTCATCATCATCATCTTGAACACTAACACAAAGATACACTCGCTGGACAATTTTACAGAATTAAAAAAAAAAACTACAGCTGCAAAGTCCTGCAGGTGGAAATGCCTTGTTATGGACAGCTAGAGTAACTCAAGTAATCACTTTTTACAACCGTGTTGAGCAGAAAAAGCATCTCATAAAAGTTCAAGAACAGCAATCTATGACTACAGGTTCAACAATCCTGGACAGGTGAAGTTTGTTCAAACACCAGGAGATGTTCTGAGATGCTTTTCTGCTTAACACGTTTATAAAGAGTGATTACTTGACTTACTACAGCCTTCCAGTTGAACTGAAGTCCTTACATTCTGGCTGTTGGATCATTCACGAATGAGCAGGTATAAAGGTGTTGCTAGGTTTTAAAATACCCAGCGAGTGTATATCCGTGTCCTGTCCATGTGTTGGCTAATCTCGAGTTAGCTATTTGCATTCTTACTTTTCTCATTCGAGTGTGCATTAGTGAGAAAAACAACAGTGTCGACTGAGGATCAATCAAAAGAGCTGCCATCATGGATGAGGATCGGTGGTCTTCTTGATCGGCTGCACCGGAACAGACTGCGTCCGTATGTACAGAGGAATGACCCTGTAAGGTGTTTCTAAAGCGATAAACCGAAAATAACATGGCCTCGAATCGAGGAATGAAAAAAACCCAAAACAAAAATAAACAGATTTACAGATTTTAAAAGATCATGCAGTAACAAGTTACAGTCCAGTCTGGTAAGAGGATTGTTAAAGGGATACAAAGGGAAATACGCTTGTCGTATGTGCCTTCAATTGGTCAGAGATTGTACAAGGAGATCACAGAATATTCACAAATCCTTAAAAATAACACATTTAGACCCAGAAAACAAAATAGCTTTTTGGGTAAAATTACAGGTGTAAATATTACATCCAGAGAAACTTGTCCTTCTCTCAGCAATGTCTGTCTTTATCAGAAGCAGGTGATACGTCCTAAGCCTCATTCTAGCATGGAAAAGGATGTGATTTAAGACTTATAAGTTTGTTGTGTTGGAAATAATGCTCAAAATAAAAAAAATAAAAAATAAAATAAAAAAATTATACAGATGCAAATGTGCATCAGATCTCAGTGGCTTTCCGATGATGGACGAGTAATCTCTTCACCGATTGGACAGGAGTCACCATGGACATGTATTGCTACCTTAGCGACCATGTGCAGTTTATCAGCTGAACATCTCAGGCATCAGTCTTCTCTTCTCTTGTGTGGAAAATGTGCATTTCTGTCATTCGGCTTCTCAGTGCTGTGCAACGCTGAACGCATGGGAGTCTGTTGTGAAAAATGGACGCCTTGAACGCCAGGAGATTTTAAAAGTAAGGTCAGAGACAAAAAGAGGATGAGTGCGAGAGAAAGATGGAACCGTGTCTGGTTACTGTGAGGCTTGCGGGGCCGTGCTCTCGGTTTTGCTGTCC
Organism: Dinotopterus cunningtoni; assembly: GCA_028565755.1. Lineage (NCBI taxonomy): Eukaryota > Metazoa > Chordata > Actinopteri > Siluriformes > Clariidae > Dinotopterus > Dinotopterus cunningtoni. The sequence continues at coordinate 25,768,264 of JAOTRS010000001.1, read as the reverse complement.
TGGCCCGGAGGCGGCGCCTTAGCCCAGGGTCTGCTGTTGTTGAGCCCTGGCGAGCTGGTGAAGTCGTCGTCGTCGTCAAGGCCGTTGGTGGCGTCATACTGCGTGTTCTCCAGCCGCGTGATCAGCCGCTCGTCCTCGTCGCCAAACTCGCCACCCATCAGAGTGGGCTCACCCACTACCATCACGTCCTGCCGAACGAACCAAGACAGGGGCAATGTTAAAACCTTACACTTAACGGTTAACAGTTGCATTAATATAATTCGGCTCTTGAAAGTTGAATCACATCATTGAATCACAACAGTTGACTCCTTTGACTCCAGAACGACTCACTGCCATTTTTCTCTCGAAACTAGACAGTTTGTGAAATTTTGACAAGTGCCTGTTTAGCTGGATATTATTTTTACAAAGAACACAGGAACACTTGATCTGGTTGGATTTTGTCCAATTTCTTACAAATGATACAAAATATGATCTGATCATAAGTTCTGATTCAAGAAATAAAATCTGAATTTTTAATCACTTGAGGGTGGACACTGTTAAGTGTTTTTACTGTACTTTTTCCACTCCCACTGATATGACTAGCATACTTAGACTTTAATATTCTTATCTGTTGAGTTCTTAAATCGGATCAGTCAACGGATGACCCGCGCCTCTCGGCGTAGGGTAGGCACACGCTGGTCCGACCATTGTGGCGCGCGTGCAGCGCGGACATCTAAGGGCATCACAGACCTGTTATTGCTCCATCTCGCGTGGCTGAACGCCACTTGTCCCTCATAAGAAGTTGGACGCTGACCGCGAGGGGCCACGTAACTATTTAGCATGCTGGAGTCTCGTTCATTATCTGAACAAACCAGACAAATCGCTCAACCAACTAAAAACGGCCATGCACCCCCACCCACAGAATTGAGAAAGAGCTATTAATCTGTCAATTCTTTCCATGTCCAGGCGGGGATTAGTCAGAAGGTGATTAATTTAGTTTAGTATATAGTAATATATTGTATAATATAATATATAAGTATATATTGTGCTTGTTTTAATACATTGTTGTTTCTATACAGTAGTAACAAATCATCCACTGGAACTACAAAGTCTAATAATAAATTGATCAAAAATCACGTTGGAATTTTTAGAAAGGAAAACGTGATCGTTGATGTGGTGAAGTTTTTGGTAAGGAGATGTTTACTTAAAATTCATGGAAGGAGTCTCCAATGTCAGAATTTTTTAATCTGACACTTTTTTTTGTCAGGCTTGTGTTTAAAGGACATTAAATGTAGCCAGAAATGGATATACAAAAACTGACTGACAGAATGACATGACTGAGAGTTATTGTCACATCCCCTGTACAATCCTGACCTCGCATCAAGCCATTTTCACATGTTAAGGCCATTAAGGGAGTTCCTTGGTGGCCAGCGTTTCAGACTTTAAGTAGGCAGTCTGAGAAACTTTCTACCTTGATGGTATGCAAACACTAGTGAAACGCCATGGTAAGTACATTAGTGTAGCAGGGAATTATAAAGGTAGCTCCACTTCATGCCAGGCTGCATCACTGATTATTTTCCTGTATTAGCAGCTTCTGAAGTGTTTTTCTTCCTTCCATACAGTACATCACTTTGCTTGTGAAGTGTCAGCACCCGCTTATCTCCTAATCAAGTAAATACAACTGCTCAGTTGGGTGGGGGGTGAGGCAGGGGTACACTGATGCTATCAATTATGCAGAAAACATTAATTTCCAAAAACACTGTGAAATAATTCTTAATCAAATCACTATCCGTTTTAAACGTCTCATCTCCCTCTTGCTCTCCTTCACACTCTCTCTCCGTGTCTCCCAGCGGTCTACGAGGCCTCACACGCGGGCCGCTGAGCTCCCGCGCCTCCTCTTCAATCCGTAATTACACTCATTCATTAAGGTGGGCTTTTGGACTAAATCACAATATCCACATGCTGATTTGTCAATTTACATAGCTAATTAACTCATTAGCAGAGATGTTAGTGATGGGGGGAAAAATCGACCGCTGCTTGCCAACGAGCCTTGAATTTGCCATCTGTTTTTGAAAGGCAACTGTCGCCCTCCACTCAGGGTATGAAACCAGGGGCCAATAACTAACACACACACACACACACACACACACACACACACACACACAAATAGTGCTGCAGCTCACAGGTTCCAGCTGGTGTTCTGACTGGATGCTCTAATTGCTACCGAATAAGAAGCGTGTTCTGCGTACTCATCTCATTAGCTTTAGCCGGTGGATAGAGCTGCATTAAAAAAGTTCTTCAAAGTATACTGACTCAGGATCAGCCCTTCTGTCCTGAGCCTTGAACAAAAAGCAAGAATGCAAATTAACTAAAAATGGAAGAAAGATGCAACAGAGCATGCTGCTGTAGAAAAATAATCAACAATGGAAAATGGTTTTCCGATTTGACACAAAGAGTTATATAGTAAAATTACCTCCCAGAAATATTTCTCATCCGATAAAGTCGCTACAAATTTGCATCAAACAACAACAACAACAAAAACAACAACAACAACAATTATAATAATAATAATAATAATAATAATAATAATACAGTAATAATAAGAATAAGAATAAGAATTGCAAGCAACGATGCTCGGGCCCAAGGACCTGTACCTTCACCACACGGGTGCACCAGAAAGACTGTGGGGACATGCATTTACCTTAGGGAACATACTAATATTATTCTTACATAATTTTAGAATAATGGAAATTTTATGTTAAGACCTCCAAAAACCTCTGGATGCTGGAAAAAAAAGCATCACACTACGATGTCACTCAATGCAATGTCACTCAGGAAGTTATTACCCACTTTTCAGCATTAATTTAAGGCACCGTCACGACTGAACTGTTTGTGATATCAACAATCCCTTTGCAATTTTTCATCCTCAATGTCTTGAGATCAAAGTGGCCTGGTTTGGTGGTAATCGTATCAATCCCCTGAGAGGAGTATATGAAAATCCATTGGGTGCATTTTGAAAATGACCCAAAATAACTGCCTTCCTGTTGAGTGGAGCTCATGATAAGCACAACGAATGTTGTGCAGTTTAACAAGATCTAAACGTGTTTCGCATGTATATGTGCAAGTGTGTATGAGCTATGAGGCAAAATCTCCTGTGATGGCCATGGTCCATACCCAGGGCCCAGCCGCTCAGGAGTCCTAATGGCAGCACATTCCATCCTGTGAGCTGATTTACCTGACTTTTTAAGCATGTGAAGAACAGGGTCCTTCACACACTATGATGTAATAGGGCTGATATCATAATGCTTGGGCCCAAATAATAATAACCTGAAATAATGAACCTTTTTTTTTTTTTTACTTCAAACTTCCAAACTTTATGCTTTTAAATAACTTTATAGTAATTATCAGCTACAGTTTTTTTTTTTAAAAGAGAAAGCATTGATGTCTTTGCTGAACTCATATTAACCAGATGAAAAATTTGGATTTCCAGTAATATTACGTTGGAAGCAAACATGAAGGAGGAACTGGCCGTGGCGTCCATACTGTAGTGTGGACACACTAATAAAATGAGGCTGTCCATTTGGAGGAACGCTTAAATATTCCCTGTAGCAAGCAGAACCTTCTTAATTAATGAACCCTTATTTGTCAAACGAGTCCATGAAGAACTATTTTTTTTCTTAGAGCTAACATCAGAATGTAACTTTACCTTTAAAACATTAGCACCATGTTGTTTTATTGCATTCTGGGACCATTTAGTTAAAAGAATATCTAAGCCGTCACCACTTACTGTAAGTCATTAATGAAATACATTTAATAAACTCAAGTTGTAGGCGGAGAAAAAATAGAGTGCAAGCTTAATTTACAGCTTTTCCGTATAGAAAATTCAATTACAGGAGTTTGTGTTTCCCCCGCTGTTGTTTGAATAAAGAGAAAATACCAGTGAGATTTGAAATATAGCAGTGAATAAGTTGGGGTAATAAAACTGTTTAATTATCTCTACTATTACTAAGAGATCTGCCAGACTTATTTAACACCAGAGTACCATTCATTCAATCATCTTATATACTGCTTATCCTGTGTACAGGGTCGCGGGAGCCTATCCCAGGAGACTTAATGCACGAGACCTGGACAGACTGCAATCCATCACAGGGTATACATATATACACACACACACACACACACACACACACACACACACACACTACGGGCAGTTTGGGAACACTAATTAACTTGATCTATACTGTGAGAGGAAACTAGAGTCCTGAAGGAAAGACACCAAGCATGTGGAGATCATGCAAAATTCCACGCCCACAGATCTGAGGCAGGAATTGAACCCACAGTGCCACAATGCTAATCACTACGCAACACTCTAGCTGTCTGTATTCATATATCACTCAAAAATAGGAAAAAGAAAAAAAAAAAAAAATCAATCCTTTTTGGATATGGGCTGGGGATTTTGAATCTCCTGGAACCCCCCCCCCCCCCTCACATTTCTCAAGAGACTCATTTAGCATCCTTGAGTCCCGTGAAGGGAAACTCTACGTAACGGGTGACGAACTATATGGTGGCTCAAACTCTGGCTCCATGGACAATTTCTTTTTTCATTTTGAATTAGAAATTACAGCAGCTGCTGTACAAATAGGTATAAATGCTGAAAACAGGAACACTGAAAGTGTCTTAATGTATCAAAACTGATGTTGTACATGCAAAAATGATCCTTTACTAGATCGCTCTGGGCTGATTCTTTTAGACTACTGACTTCAAAAATAGTGATGATATTTTGGGATTTAAAATTGGTTTGGCTAAATTGGCACTTGTGGATGAAAAAAACTACCTAAAAAGATTAAGCGTTAAAATGATGTGTTAGATGTAAAACAAATAACTTTAATAATGAAACAAATTTGAAGGGGAATAAAGAAACTTAGACAATAGACAGCTAACCTGTAAAGAGATTATACTGGAAATTTGCTGTTGTGTATTATTATTATTATTATTATTATTATTATTATTATTATATTTAAGACAAACGGGGAGTAAGGTGTAAAACTGATTGACATTCACAGAAGACTTTAAGCACGGTATGGTGATGAGACTGTAAAACATTTGAATGGTGCAAACGTTTTAAAGAAGGCCGTACATCCTGGCCGAGGTGGATCGGAGCTCACTGGAGTCATTCTCATGAACATTCAGCGAGTGGAATGCCTGATCCTAAAAAAATCGATGGATAACTTTCCATCCAAGTTTCAAGTTACACATAATCATTTACCAACACACACCACTTGCATGTTACAGGAACTCGGCTGGGAGTTATCGTCACATCCCCAGTACAGTCCTGACCTCGCTCCAAGACATTTCCACATGTTTGCGTTATTTAAAGGAGTTCCTGGGAGGCCTTGGGTGTAAGGGTTAACCTCTAGAGGGCGCCATACGCCCAATGAGGATCTTTAGTTGTTTGTAGTTATTTGAGTTGTACTACGTTTCCCAGAATGCACCTCGGTCAGGTGATAGAGTACACCTGAACGAGGCGCATGATTAAGTTGATGACTATAAATAGCCTGACTGAAGTTCAGTCAGGCGTCTAACATCTGTTATGTTTACTATTGTTTTGGGTGTTTTTACGTTACAAAGAATGAATTAAAGTTGGCTAAAGAGCTCTAAGGAGTATTGTTTCAGTTGGACTTTATGATAGCTAAATAAAAAGAAGCACTTGAAATCAACATCTTGCCTCCTGCATTTATGCCACACAAACCCAGACGCCGGAACCGTGACATTGGGTTTCAGACATGGAACAGGGAGTTCGATCCCGAGTTCAGCGTACTGAGGAAAATTTCTATATTGATGGTATCTAAGCAGTAGTAAAACTGTAGGATAAGTGCATTAGTGTAGAAGGCAATTATATAGAGAAATAAAGTGAGTTTTTATTTTGCACAATCAAAAATCCCAGGTTGACTTGAACCCCTTCAGATATGCTTTAAACGCATTCAACTCCTGTCAGGGTTTTATATGGTAACCATATCGATATCCATTGTTAAACTCGCCCCTGTTCTCCATAAACCTGAAACAGTTTAAATGATCGTTTATTCAGTTCTGGATTAATAATTGTATTATTGCAACAAAAAAAAAAAATTGGAGAAAAAAGTGCATAAAATCAATATTGTAAAAGCCTATCTATGATGACTTAAAAAATTTTTAGAAATTTAGACTTTAGATTTTAAATTGCCCACTTGTATAACATTTCTGTATAACTGTGTCTGGCTTTAAAATATTAATCATAATTAAATATATGTTGACAATTTCTCCTTAGAGCAAAGCCTTCTCGTTTCCTTTAAGCCTGGATATTTGCATAATCATGTTTCATCCGTTTTAAAACAACAAATTAGGATGGACAGGTGACTGTCAGGGTGATAAAAGACAGCGCTTTTATAATTGTTCTACAAAACACACTGCTGTGATGCGCTCTTAGCAGTAGGGGGCACTGTTGTAGCAGCGTCTGATACACGGCCGCCTCGAACCGCTCCACCGACGATCACATGACCGCCTCATTGTGATAGGGCTCACGTCGGAGAGTGCTCATTGCTGTACATCTGCACAGACAAAACCGAACGGCCGCGCTACATATGTAAGCAGCATGTTCTTCTCCACAGAGCGTGGCTCGGCTCCACAGGCTCCGTGTTCTGCTTTAAGACGGAGGGGGCCAAGCGTTCAGTGACACACACACACACACACACACACTCAGATATATATGTACGATAACGAGAGCTGGCACCGAGTCAGTGGCTCACACTAACACTTTTCTCAGAGTGCGTGTGTGTGTGTGTGTGATGTATGTATGTGCATGTTCCTTTCAGAGCAAGTAAGAATTCTCGCAATTAAAGTCATTCCTAGTGAGAGGGGGAACAAAGCTCAAAGGGTAAAAAACAGTCAGGCGTTGGTGTAAATTAACGTCAGATGTTTCATATGCTTCATGTTTCGTTATTATTGCTAGCCAACAGATTAGCTAGTGCTTTTACATGGAGTTGCTAGCTGCTATATCCTAATAAACTGTAATTCAGTGTCACTGGTGCGTGTTCACTAAAAAAAAAACTTCTGTTTGAAGTTTTATCTAGATTAAAGTTAATGAAAATGTATGTTTTTTGCTGCGTATGTTATTCCCAGCGTACAGGTGTTTATCCTATGCAAAACAGCCAGGGGTTCTCCTCTTTGTGATTTTAAAATTGTTTCCAGATGTATAATTATCTTTATTTTTATACAAAAAATGTTGCCGATTTGTAGTATAACCATGTACAGCATTAAGATTCAGCAGGAGCTTAATTTTTCAGTCTCAGAAATAAAATAGACAAAAAAGAAAAAAGTCTAATCAGTTTTATCACTGTACATGCAATACTCCTGGCAGACAGCAGAGGGCCAACACTTTAGCTAACACTAGCTACTAGTTAATCGTATGTCTTAGAATCATGTTTTAGCCAGTATAAACAGACAATCTTTCACCAGCTTCTACTTTTTTTTTACACACTTCAGGAAAGATTTACCTTGCAGTTAATAAAATAAACAATGCTGCTTGTCATGTTAGCAAGATTCCACAGATCCCGCCAAAAATTCCCATGTTGGAAAACTTAAGGTTCGCTGTTACGAATCGCTGACACTGGAGACTTCTTCCAAAAACCAAACAAACAAAAAAACAAACAATAAAATCCTTAAAATATATATTTCTTACATCTTATTGCTATAAAGGTTTCTCTAAATTAGCTATTACTATGGCAATGATAAGGTACTGAAGTGTGTTTAAATTCCAGCCATTTATTAGAGCCAATTAATCAATATCTCCTGACCAATCAGATTTGAGAATTCAGTAGTGCTGTAGAGTAGTATAACACAGGATATTATGGGGCCATGCCTCAGGCACACATACTGTACAGTACATGTTATGTACCACATGAAGTGTGTGCACACACATATACACACCCATGCACACACACACACACACACACAAAGGAAGGATGCCATAAAAATAAAAAATGAATGCGATGCACATGCACACACAAGAAAAAAAAACATACTAAAAATGAAGTCACTAGATAAAAATTCCTCACAAACCATTCAGTAATTACTGTACACACCAACTCACACACATAGTATCAACCTGATAAGCCCTTTGACCCTTTCGAAAAAAATTTTTCATCTTTTAGTATCCGAAATAACAATGTAAGTACTGTACATTAAACACAAATCAGTTCATTATGACGTTTGATATACACACAACGTTCACCTAGGACAATTCAATGATTT
>JAOTRS010000001.1:25693070-25703908 GCA_028565755.1 Dinotopterus cunningtoni | reverse complement strand
TTGTTAAGATCCAACCATGCAAAATATGATTTTTTGCCATTTTTCAAGTGGTCTTAAACTTTTGATCGGGACTGTATATATGCACACACACACATAAGGATGCGTCATATATTATATTTTATCATTCATATTTTGTCGTATCAGTGCTTTCCGTTCAGATGTGCATGTTACATCAGTTCATTTGTAACTTTGGTGCGAGCAAAAATGGATGCCCCACTTGTGATTTGCACAAAAGAAGAGCAGAGTGCAGTGATTTTTTTTTTTTGTGGTCAATTCACGGAAAAGCATAATCCAGTGTTTGGATATCTGTTTGGATACTCCAAGGAAGGTGAAAGTTTATTAAAGAGAATCATTACTGGTGACGAGACACGAGTTCATCACCACTAGCCTGAGAGTAAACGTCTCTCGAGTATGGAATGGAAACATCCTCAATCGACCGAGAAAAAGTTAAAAAGTCAACCATTAGCTGGAAAATTCATCAATGCTTACAGTTTTCTGGGATTATCAAAGGGCCAGTATTGTAACATCATCAGGGAAAAAAAAAAAAAATCAACAGTGCTCGTTACAGTGAGACGCTTATGGAAGAACTGAAGATTAAACCTTCGGATTAAACACAGAGGGCCGCTATCCAAGGGCGGTGTGATCTTGTGTGACGATGCATGGTTGCACATAGACTCTGGTAAAACTTTATTTTGAGGTGTTAAACCATCCTCCCTATAGCCCTGATCTCACTCTATCAGACTTTAACCTGTTTGGTCCCCTGAAAGCAGCCCTGTGTAAACGAAGATTCACTTATGATGATAAATTTTAAGTGGTGTCCGTAACTTTTTTGAATTCAAATCTTTCAATGATCTTAACTGTCATTTAGATGAAACTTGGCCAATTTAGATTTCACATGAGAAGACATAAACCTGAAAAAGTATATTAATCTAAAATGCAAAATTATTAAGATATTGCAACATGAATTTGACATGGTTACGGACACTACAGATTTTTCGCTTTTTAAACTTTTACCAAAAAACTATTTAAGCAACTTCTTTTTTTTATAAGTCATATGCTTTTAGAAGCTTACACAAATTTTAGTATCAATACTTATCAAGAAATATGAATAATTTTGATAAATAAATCATTTTGAGTGTGACTGTGATTGACAGGGGAACGAGAATAACATATAAATATGGCTCCTTTGACACACTGCCATACTGTACAGTAAATGGCTGTGGCGTTGTCAAGATTTGAAATTTTACATTTTACTGAATATGTTTCCTATTGTGGAAATCACAGGGTTTTTAAAGCCCATACAGTATACTGTATATAAAACAGGCTGTACAGGATTGCCATTACCTGACTGATCATAAAATTCTGTTTTTTAAAGCGAAACTGAAAAAACAATTTCTTAACTGCACCTTGTGTTTGCGTAATGAAAAGACGTATTGCTGAATAAATCAGCAGCACGGAGACTGGGGGAAGGGAGGGAGGCTGCAAACGAATCAAGGTTTGAGTCCCTCTCTCCTTCCAACATGCAAGCCGTTCTGCACGAATAAGCAAAGACCCAGGACTCAGCGAGGACAGACAACACTGCTGCTCAAATCATCAGAGAGAGAGAGAGAGAGAGAGAGAGAGAGAGAGAGAGAGAGAGAAAACAGAAAATAAGTCCTGCATTTGGAATGAACCTGAGGATAAAACTGCGAAAGATCCACTGAGGTGCCACAGAGCTTTGGGACAAACAATGCATTTATTCATAGTTTACTCATCCGGCTTATCAACACTAAAGCCTGACATCTGGAACTGGAGCTATTCATAGCCTTAGGAATTTACAGTGTAGTCCAAAAGTCCAAGTCCATGACCAAGAACCAGTTTCGGTCCAATAGTTAAGAATAAATATATATTTTTTTTACTTTATATGAGCAACACAACACATGGGGTTGTTTGGTTACTGGACAATACTTAACAATCATTCATAAATGTTATTTACGCTAAGTAAATACTTTTATTTAAAGGTTTTGTTCTTGTTTTTTTGGATCATCCACTTTGAATGTGTTGTTGCTATAGAAACATGCGACACAAACCTGTGGCTTGCCTCACAGTCAAGGCTGCTGTTATAGACAATGACCAACACTTTCGGACAGAAAGATTTGAGAATTCAACAACGTTGTATTATTAATGTACTTTAATGTAATTTTATAAACTTTCGAGTAGCCTTAATATCTAATTCATGGAACCAAACCATAAATACATACTGTATGCCATATGTTTAGTTCAAATGCTGATGCTTCATCTAACTCAAGATCACAAATACCTCCAATTCACCCATTCCTACTTGTTAACATCGAGTATGGCTTCTCTACAACTCGTTCCTTTCAAGTTTAACAGAGATACGTAGCTGTTTACAGCATCAAAATTATCAACATAAAAACCACCTAGGTTTTGGGTTCCCCTTGTGCCGCTGTGATAGCACTAGGCTCTGCAGTATCTAGGGAGTTTTTTGTGGATTTTGGCACCAGTGATGGCTACTTTGGGTAGTAGCGAGGTGGTGCGTCCATTAATCTGGTTTGTTTGTCAGGTACATCCCATGGACGCTTAAATGGATTGAGATCTGGGGAGTTTGGAAGCCAGGTCGGTGACCTTAGACTTTTTGCATGCTGGGCCCCGTGCATGGCAGGCTGTGGTGCACTGGGTGTTCTGGTGCCTTTCTGTCATGGCCAGCATTTATTTATTTGGCAATTTGTGCTGAGTTGGCTTTTTTGTGGGATTGGGCTGGACGGGCTGGCCATTGGCCCCCACGAGCATGGGTGAACCTACGATGCCCATGATCTGGTCACCAGCTTACTGGTATATCCGGCGATCAATTATGCTCAGTTCACTTGTTTATCATTTATGTACTTGCAAATATTTGCTTTAGATTAACCAACATACAGACATATTTACTGTATATTCACTTGTATCCACAGAACACTGACTCAGTTTGCCCTTTGAGGAGGGTAATATGCATCACTTATCACTGTTAGAAAACCTAATCTTGTGGCTAACAAAAGACAAACATGGAGGCGTCCTTGTTTCATGTTTTTTTTTTTTGCGCTACTTTGTAAGTCAAATTTGACGAGGTACAATATGATGTAATTCCACCCTGCAAATTAGCACTTACTTACAGGCACGGTGGTATAGTGGTTAGCACTGTCACCTTGCACCTCCAGGGTCCGGGTTCGATTCCCGACCAGGCTCGATTCCCGGCTCTGTGTGCATGGAGTTTGCATGTTCTCCCCGTGCTTGGTGGATTTCCTCCGGGTACTCCGGTTTCCTCCCACAGTCCAAAAACATGTAGGTTAGGTTGAATGGCGTTCCCAAATTGCCTGTAGTGTGCGTGTGAGTGTATGTGTGTGTGCCCTGCGATGGACTGGCACCCTGTCCAGGGTGTACCCCGCCTTGTCCCCTAAGATAGATAAAATAGGCTCCAGGTCCCGCGACCCTGAATACTGGATAAAGCGGTATAGACGATGAGTGAGTGAAATTAGCACTTACAGGACAAGCTAAATGCAGCGCACACACTCACATGTGCACACACTCCTAACATAGTGTTTATTACCACCTCTTAATGATCAAAATAGATTATTATTCAATGTCATGCATTATCCTTCTTATTGAGTTTAGCAGGTAATGGAATACTATTTGGACATGCCCAAATCTGTACCACTTGGATACATTTTTATTGTTTATTTATGTGGCTTAGTTGTTCGCACTGTCGCCCTGCACCCCCAGGGTCCGGGTTCGATTCCCAACTCGGGGTCTGTGTGCATGGAGTTTGGCTGTTCTCCTCCTGCTTGGTGGGTTTCCTCCGGGTAGTCCGGGTTCCTTCCACAGTCCAAAGACATGCCGTAAAGGATTAGATTAAATGGCGTTCCCAAATTGCCGTAGTGTGTGAATGCACGCGTGAATGATGACTGGAGGTCCCACAATGGTCGTAAAATGGGAATAAATACAATGGTATGGCCTCCACAGTCCCTAGTTGGACTACAGAGGTTCCTAGATGGATGGATTTATATGAATTATAAAATTTATAACATAAAAATATAAATAATGCTCTTTCTGAAAGAGAATAGTGTCCACTTACCAAAATAAAAATCAATATGTCAGGAACACCTTTAATTGTAACACGACTAACGCATTTTACATTTTGTACAATATTATTATTATATTAGATGCATTTCGTCTTCCCTAACAGTTTGCACCAGACAGTATTTAATCATGTGTACACAGCCACCGTGATGCTGTATGTACCACACCATGGTCCTGAGTACTGATAGCCTTGATACTTGGTCTTACTTCATATGAATGGGATGTCCATTAAATTCTCTTGCATCGTTCAGACCAAGGAGGTGCACAGCAGGTGAATAGTGTTCTATAATATGAACTGATCTCTTACTGTATCTCTTTGGTCCATCCTCGAGGCAGAAGGAGAGAGTCAGCGTGGCATCCTCCTCAAAGAACTCGGTAGCGAACGCGTCCCACCACAGATTGTCGCTCTCCTGAGGGGGAAACGAAGTTAATTAACGAGAGCTAATTACCCCGCCATGACCTACTCTTCACCAACAAACGGTTACCAAAAAGAAAGCAAATGGAAGAAAAAAGAGCAGTCAGGCCTCAGTCAAGAGGATTTAAAATGCTTTGATAAAGCTATTTTGAATGACCCAATTAGACACAGTTGTGGATGAAGAGACAGACCCACATCAGTGACATATAAGATAAATCTGTCAAATAAAATAAAACACACTTAACAGCTTAAATTGGACCAAATTAAAACTATTTAGGTTTGTTCAAAATGAGGCATAAAAATTAACGAATGAATATAAAGAAGGAAAAAAAGCAATAATCCAAAAATTGCATGCTTAATTTAATTCCTGTAGCATCATAACAACAAAAAATAGTTTGTTCTGCAGCAGTCTCACACCACTGCCTGTGTGCATAAATAAATTCATGGACATAGTTTATACTGTATACTGATCAGCCATAAGGTGACCACCATCAGGTGAATTGAATAATATTGATTTAATAATTATATTAGTAACCTGGTTACAGGTTTATGGCCACCCAAGGCTCAATTATGCCTTTGGATACCAAAGGCTTGCGCATCCGGTTAGATTCAACAGAAAAGCCAGTTCAGCAGAAATCGTTGAAACAAGTCAATGCTGTCTACGACAGAAAGGCACCAGAACATTGGATGCATTACAGCCTCCCACCTACGAGGTCCAGCAGGCAAGGTTGTTGATCTGGCCTCCAAATTCCCCGGTTCTCAATCTGATCAGGCATCCATGGAATGCACCGGACAAACAAATAAATTCAATATACCAAATTCAAATAGCTAGCAAAAGATCTCCAGTAAGGCCTGTCTGGAATCAGGAATCTGCTGATACATTTAGTGCAACAGATTAGCTTCCATTTGACTGACGTTCCCTCTCTCTAGCTGTAATCATCTGCCCCATTTTAACATTGGTTCCATGACCTGTTCTGACTGACAGGAATCTGATTTCTGCTGACACTGTTTTGAGGACTCTTGTAAGATTACAAGTTTTGGCAGATGTCAATTATTAGCACTGCTGCCTTTGTGTATCATCATGTCCTGATGAAGCTGACCTCTAGAACTCCAAGATCACTTTGACCCCGAGCTTCAGGAAACAAGAAGAGTAGCCCATCTGCTGCTGGTTAAATGGGGAATCAATTATTGAGAACGTAACTGAAGAGCAACAAGACCAGAATGACATGAGTGAGAAAAGGAAAATGTATGGAAAGCATGGTGGAACAAGAAAAAGTATGGGAGAACATGACAGAAGAAAAAGAAACCCTCAAGAACATGATTAAGCAATAAAGAATAACAAAACAATAATGGCTTAACTGGAATATGGCTGAAAAACATGAACTAAGTTCAAAGGTCTGGAATAGCATGAGTGAAAAAAAGAGTGAACATGACTGAAGAAGAACAAAAGTTTAGTGATTACAACCACACAAGAACAGGCTTAAAAAGTAAAATGTCACACAACTAAAGGAGAAGTTTTTTTTTATAAAAACATAAAAAAGGTCTGAAGAACACTGCTAAGCGTGACCAAGGTCTCAAAATCCTGGCAGAAAGAGAAGAAAAAAGGGGGTTTGTGACAGACAAGGATTTGGTCTGGAGAACAAACCCCGGAGAGCAATTGGAGAAGAAGAACAGAGCTTAGAGGTTGTTGTTCCTGGCTGAACAATAACTGGAGAACGTAGCAGACAAAGAACATGGACATAAAAACGACTTGAAAAAAAATAAGAACTTGATGGCAACAAACAGAAGATGGCACAAAAAGAATGAGACCTGGAGGACATGACTATGCAAGATTGACAGGATTAGACAATTTAATGGAAGATGATCAAGGGATAGAGAACATGGCTAATGATCTCTGGAGAATGTGAATGAAAAAGAAGAAGGACTTGATGGATGGAGAAAAAGGCCTGACCATGAATATAGACTGGAAAACACAATGAAAGAAGATCAAGGCCTGGAGAACATGACTGAGAACAGGACAGAAGAAGCTATGAAGGTATGGAAAAACAACAGAGATAATATAAAGGCGAAAGTACAGTAGGACAAGGCCTAGAGATAAAGAATAAGCAAAACAACAAGTGGAGAACAACAAGAAGACCTGAAAATGATGGATTAAAAAAATTCAAGGACATGATTAAACCCCAGCAAGGTCCAGAAAACAAAGCTTAATTAGAATGAGGTCTTGAACATGACTGAGAAAAACAACAATGATGACAAAAACAAGGCCATCAGAAAACTGGTGGAAAATAACAGGTCTGGAAAACATGGCTGAATAAGAGCATGATCTTGAGTAAAAGGTCTGGAGAACACAGCTAAACAAAGGTGACCAAAGAAACGGAAGGAACAAAGAATGATGTAAAAAGAACCAGGTTTAAAACGTGAATGAATGACACAAATCTCAGACGTACAATTATACCGGAGAATGTTGTCGAGAAAGAACACGTTGAGGAATGAAGGTCACTCTTTGCACACTGACTACACATATACAAGTATACACTCACATACACACAAATAGGTCACACACATGCACATCTGGCGAATCCTAAATCTGAAGATAAACAGCTGTGTGTGTCTGCAAATCTGCCAATTACTCTGTGCATGTACTAATGTGTGCGGGTGTGTGTGAGTGTGTGAGAGAGAGAGTGAAGATTGTGTGAGAGTGTTCTGTACTGATGTATGCAGGATTTGGATGAGAAATAGGCAATATGGCAAAAATATAATGAATCATTCATTCATTCATTCTTTCATCTATTCATTCTCTATACCCCTTATCGGGTGCAGGGTCATGGGCAGGCCTTGAGCCTATACCAGGGAATTTGGATCATAGCGCACACACTCTCAAACGCATAATCATACACCATGGGCAGTTTGGAAACACCATTCAGCCTACACCTCATGTCTTTGGAGAGTGGAAGAAACCAGAGTACGTGGAGAAAACGAGGAGAACATTCTTCACACACACAGGACTGAAAGCGAGATTCGAACCCTGGAGGTGTGAGGCGACAGTGCTAATCGTTACGCCACCTTCTTTTGTGTGGCAGAAATTGCCACAGGGACGACAACATTGATTTTTTAAAATTCATTTTAAATATATATATGTTTGTATGTGAGGTGGTGAAACGTTGCAGTTCCTCTATAATCCTACAGGTGGCATGCTCTAAACCATTCACACATCAGATAAACTGTGTGGTAGGAGCAAATTATTTGCTAAGTTAAAATCTAAAGACAACTGGAATATTTATAAAATCGTGATACTAACAGAATCGCAATACAGAGCAAATCGTCGCAGAGGTATCGCAATAATATCGCATCAGCTGGTCCCTGGTGATCACCATGCCTACTATTTAATATACTGTTTTATATTTGAGAAAATCAACATTTTTTATTTTTAAGAGAATTTAACAAATAAATATTAAATGCAGAAAAAAAATATATATATTTAAAACTACCTTTAATTATCAAACCATCTGCTTCCATTTATTATTGTTTCATTATTCATTCATCATAAAAATAAATCAAAACATTCACAATATCTTTAAAAAAATTTTAGCAAAGTTTATTGCAGTATCATCTTTCTACATCACGTCGTGCAGCCCAAATTTGGACCAAATCTCACGTCTAATCTCATAACAAATTATCCCTCCCTCTCTCTCTCTCTCTCTCTCTCTTTCTCTCTCTGTCTCTCAACCTTCTTTTCTCGGTCTATCAAACTCTGGCACGGATTCAAGCTTGACATCGACTCTCACTCTCTCTGTCTCTTTCTTGGATGATTTCTGGGAGTCCGTCGTCTTCCAAATACTAAAAACAAACATCTCACAGCCTGTCACACAGACCATTGTCTTCCCAAGACTCCTCATATGTCAAACTGTTTGAAGAACCGCTTTCGAATCTGCATCTCGATCCCACAGGATTGCACTGAGTCTGCATGCTCAGCTCATTCCTCTGCAAACTTGCTCTGATCCGGCTCGACTTCCAGTCTGCCCCATTAGCTGAGGTTAATACATTTATAATACAGTTATACTTTGATTATTAATGATGATGCTGTTCGGTGTTTGGCATGGAGTTTTGAGTGCGTATGCTATAGTGGGAAACCTGATCAGGCGAACACGAGTTGCAATTTTCATGACTTTTCATGTCTCAACATGGATTAATCATTACTTACTTGTGACCTGAATTGACCTGTAATTTTTAATTTGCCCCCTTAAGGAAGCCCTATAACAGACTGCCCATCAGACAGAGATTCAATCATAGCAAAGACTCTTTTTTTTAACTAAACAGGGTGGCCTAAAGGTGTCTGGATTCCGTTGTAGACATGCAAATGCTTGCGTACCAAAGAATGAGTTCTATTACTTTTATTTGTTAGCTTTGAAAGCCATATTGAGCCTAAATTAAAAAGATATAGGAATAAAGAGTATTTATACATATATCAATGTATAAATACTCTTTCAATACATATATAAAGAAAAATGCATGCAGACGGAGGCTTCAGGGCCACGCCAGAGGTGCTAGACTTTCTGCTCATGCACCATTTTGACAGACAGGGTTGTTAAAAAAAAATCCATCATAATCTATTAATACCCGTCATTTTAATTTTAATTTTAAAAATATTTAAAAGCATGTAATTTTCATTTATTTTAATGATTCATGCACAGAATAAGGTTAAAGATAATGCATTTACTGTATAAGGACATGGGGTGAAAAAATGAACAGAGACACTAACCGCGGTTAATTTTTCCTTGTCAACACCACACGAAGCAGATGAATGATTTTTTTCCCCCCGCAGTGACAGCGGAGGCCACCAAACCACTACGGCCATTGTGAACAAAGCCATTCCATAAAATTAGACAATTACAATTAAACTATGAGCAAACAATTTGCGAAAAATTAAGTGATCTCCTGTAGACTTTCCAAAATGTTCTGGTTCGCCAGTCAAGACGAATTAAAAACTACCCATGTGCCATTGGAAATAGTTTTTGGTCCAAACAAACTGTATATTTCTATGTATTTGCTTCTGTTTTTACACATAATAGGACTTTAAAAAAATTATGTTTAATCTGACAGAAATTACAGCATTGCTACTCGTTATTTGCAACTGTTTCCATACAGTATTATGCAAGTGTTTCGCTTTTGGCCCTGTATTCCATCATTAATATAAAAATTCTCGTTCCAATCTGGCAAATTATTTCACTTTTATATATATATATATATATATATATAAAAAACCACACGTCCTTTTTTTTCCTCCCTAATTTAGTTGTATCCAATTCCTCTCCGCCACTAGGGGGCTCCCCCATTAAGGCTACTACTACCACTTAGTCGGGAGGGCCGAAGACTATCACTTGTTTCCTCCGAACCATGTGATGCCAGCTGACCGCATCTTTTCAAACTGCTCGATCACGCACTGTTGGGGGCGGCGTAACAAACTCGGAGGACAGCGCTATCCACTCCTTCCGCTTGCGCAAGCTCAAAGACGCCCCTGATTGGCTGTAGACGCGTGATTAATGTGGGAGCACAAAGTACCTCTCATCCCTCCCCTCTGAGAGAGCTCGGCCATTCAGCTCTCTCTAGAGGAGTTACAGCATCACCCGGGAATCGAACTCGCGATCTCCGATAAAACCACACGTGTCTAACTTTTTTTTTTTTATTAAAACTCTAGTGGCAAATATTTTTGAAATTGAATTCTTTAGACAGATTAAAAACCTCTTGAAGCGGACAAAAGCTTGGCTATTACTGTAGCAGTGATTGTCATTAGGTTTTACTCTTTGCCTCAGAGATTTTGTCTGGTTTAATTTTGTTTTAAAGGCTAAACCCACCCACCTGCCATATTCTGGAGACTGGAATTACCAGCGCCATTTCAGCTAAAGTTGTAAAACCAGTGAAAGTTTCCCCTTAGGGAAGTGAACAAGATTTCTCAAACAATATGAACAAAGCCTAGACAAGACTAGACAATAGATTAATATATACACTCGCCACCAAATGGACAGAGGTGTGCTAAAAGTTATGTTAATCACCTTCTGTGTTCTGATCTGTCAAAATGACCGACAGGTTTAGATTTTTCCATTATTTAAAAAAAGTTCTGTTAATGATGGGCCACGCTGTCTATAATTTACTTTCCTGAACGAAAGTCCATGAATTTTTGGAGGTCTTTCAACCCCTAGCATGAATAAACAAAAACGGCACCACCCCCCCCCCCCCCCCACAGCCAACCCCCCACCAAACACACACCTCAAAAGCCACACAAACAACACCCTAACCCACAAGATCGCCGCCT
>JAOTRS010000001.1:25552601-25567938 GCA_028565755.1 Dinotopterus cunningtoni | reverse complement strand
TTTGCTACTTTTTTTTTTTTTTTTTTTACATTTAATGTTTTTAACAAGTACCTACCAGGTTTCTAGTTAACTAAATTAGTAACTATTTAAACCAATACATTTACAGTAACTTAAGCTGTCATGGCACTGTCAAAAAAATAAAAAATTACTGATAATTAACATTGATACTATACTGTTATTGTAAATATTTGCAAAGCTCATGACAAAATATTACATCGTTCATTATACGTGTAGGTCTCGATCATGTCAGACTTCTGGAATGTTACGAGCGCTACTTAAACACCTCTCATGCTCCATTTAAAATAAGATTTCACCAAAATATCTGTCTGACTAAATGCAAATAAGCAAATAACTAACATAAATGCAAATAAGCGTATCAGGAGGTCTCCATGTTAAATAGGATCTACAGTTTCCCGCATCTTTACCTTCTTCCCCGCAGAGCTGCTAAATAATAGACCCCGCCACGCGGACCCTCTAACGCTCGCACGGCTGGATGAATTTCTGACATTTTGTGTGAAACTCAGAAGGTTAGCCATGCGAGGACAATCTTCATACAGAATTCATCAGGCTTTAACAGTAATGAGATGTAACACTCATTTATGAGGGTGGACTCTCTGGGAGCAGCACGCCCATGTTTTATTAAAGGCAGCGCACCCTGATCGAATAAATGGCAGGAAAAATTGTGGGTTTTGTTGGGTTTTACTAAGCAAAGATTATTAAATTATATTTCAAAGTAGGTTCTTAAGGAATATTTTAATGCTTTACCATATCCTGGGATGAAGTCGGAATTGGAAAATATTTTCTGCACTTCTTTTTAATTAGTTAGAGATCTACTTTTATAGGAAAGTAAAGAAGGTGTAATGTGGCAGGATGCAATACTTTTACCACACTGATGTTGATTATTTTTCATTGCAGATGTTTCTTCACATCATAGCAATTTTCCGATGGTTCTTGAGTTAACTTAATTAAATAACTTTTTTTTTTCTGTTAGGCCAGTCTCCCATCAAAGTGGCAACTACCAACCTGGGACGGCGAAGGCTATCACGTGCTAAGACACATAATGCCAGCTGACTGGATCTTTTTCAAATGTTGGGAGTAGCATTAAACCCTCAGAAGAAAGCGCTTTCCCCCCCTTTTACGTGAGCCCACAGATGCCCATGATTGGCTAGTGTCACCATGATTGATGTGAGAGTCGGGGTATACTACCTCCCCTCCCTAGACTGTAGATTTTACAGATGTCTGTAGTATCACACGGGAACCGAACTCGTACCACTGTTAGACCACTCAGCAGCCTTATTCATTTACAGCCCTGGCCAAAAGTTTTGAGAATGACACAACTAAATTTTCACAAAGTCTGCTGCTTCAGTGGTTTTAGATTATTTTGTCGTATAATAAGTATAATTACAAGCATTTCAAACTGTAAATGTCAAAGGCTTTTATTGGCAATTACATTCAGTTTATGCAAAGATTTAATATTTGCAGTGTTGACCCTTCTTTTCAAGACCTCTCCAATGCTATCAATCAACTTCTGGGTCACATCTTGACTGATGGCGCAGCCTGTTCTTGCATAATCAGTGCTTGGAGTTTGTCAGAATTTTTGTGTTTTTGTTTCTCCAGCCGCCTCTTGAGGACTGACCACAAGTTCTTAATGGGATTACGGTCTGGGGAGTTTCCTATCCACGGAGCCAAAATTTTGATGCTTTGTTCCCTGAGCCACTTACAGTAGTTATCACCTTCCTCTTATGGCAAGGTGCTCCATCATGCTGGAAAAGGCATTGTTTATCACCAAACTGTTCTTGGATGGTTGGGAAAAATTGCTCCTGGAGGATTTATGTACTATTCTGTATTCATGGCTGTGATCTTAGGCAAAATTGTGAGTGACCCCAGTCCCTTGGCTGAGAAGCAACTACACACATGGATGGTCTCAGGATGCTCAGGAGTTGGAATGACACTGGACTGATGAACAGTATGTACTCTAAGGGCAAAAACATGTATAGGACTGCTACTATACAGTAGGATAATGGCCAAAAACAGGATGTCCCAAAACATTATATTTTAATAATTTTGTCTGCCTAATAAAGTAGCTGTAACAATAAATTATTTAATAATGACACAGTACATTTGGTCCGTTTATTGATTTTTTTTGCAGACACATGACTACATCAATGTCAGTCACAACAGTGCATGACAGATGTACCATTAAACAACATTAAACTACTATGTTTGAGGTTTATTTCAGAGCCAGAAAAATGACATGGAAAAATTACCTGCTGATTACCTGATGACCAGGATTAGCTGATGCTTTGTCACACAGATAAAAGAGTAACCTAGTTTCTGTTTAGCTTATTATTTTCATATGCAGTATGTTATGAATGCCGGTAATAAGGATATTCATTTGCAGAAGTTTGCATAAATTTATCATGTAACGTGATTAATTGTGATGGTGTACAAACATCTAAATTTAGTGGCCTTTGCTAGTGTTAGCGTTAGCTCATTTAGTGCTTCTGGAGCAAATGGGATGATGCTGTGGAATATGGTGTTCTTTATGCTTCATCAAATTATATGCAGGTAACAGTAGAGTAACTTATACTGAGATTCCAAAATCTCTAATTAATAGCTAACTAACTGTTCTGGGGTTGAACACATCACACACCAAGTACAGTAGAGCCCTTGATCAAAGACAAAGTGTTGTATAACATGACATCATGTTATCGACTGTGTTTTTTCGACGCAACATTCCGTTTTGAATGTTGGTTTCGGCACTGGCATCCGATAAATAGTGTCCCTTTTGCCGCTCAGAACTGGGCGGGACCATTGCAGAAACAAGTTTTGGGTATCTCTTCTGTTATTTTTTCAAGCCAAATAATAAATGTAGTTCCTCATGTTCCCCATATGTTCCCCATATAGTCTAACCTGAATTACAGATAAAATTTTGTCCCTGTTCTGAAACTAGAGACTCCTTCCATAACTGGTAAATAATGTCCATATGGAAAACGTGTATTGTTTTTTATCCACTTTTCTAACCAAAAAAAAAGGTTTAGCATAGGTTGAGCTTGTTCAATGTACCTGTGTAAGTTATACGTTATACATACACTACTAGACATGAAGCCAAAGTTGTCTTTCCCCAATGCATTAATATTCATCTTTTGCACTTTTAGATGATGCACTTTTAAAGCCTTACTCTGAAAACTGGACATCAAATACAATCTTAACAGTACGACCACCGTGATAAGGAAAAGTACCGTTATGTACCTTTATCTCAGAAAGTATAGAGAAATAATTAGTGCTTTAAAATAAACCTATGATTTGTTCGACGGCTAGCTCTACTCTCAAACTTCTAGAAACTATAAGAGAAAATTAATCGCCACCTTCTGACCAATCAGAATCAAGACATTGACAGCGGCGTGGTGTAAAACGCATTAACGCTACAGCTGTCCGCTTTGTTCTCTCGCTGCACAGCGCACGCTATTTTACTCGCTACTTTTTTTCGGCGTACTTCTTTAAGCTCTGTTCTCATTGTGTTAAATAATGAAAGCATAATTAAACCACTGAACTGAGGTAATTCCCTTGAAAAGAAGCAAGCACATTCATTAAATTTCACCCCAGTGTTCAACGCATATTGTAGAGAAAATTGTGAATTTAAAGATTAATGTGGTCTCTCTCGATTGTTCCATTTAAATGCTTTATCATTTGAAGGGAAAAAAAAGACATGTTAGGCAAGAATTTTAAAGTTATAGGCTTTATTTAGTTGGTAAAATGTCAAGCATGGTTTATCTACATAAATAACAAGCACACAAATCAATATACATGGCTACATGGAGCTGAAACGTCTGGATATGACATCGGAAAAATGCACTCACTTATTTGTGGAACGGAGAACGATGCAGTAAAGGATGTCTCGTTTTGAAAAAGTTCGGAAGTGTGTGAGGATGATTTTAAGGAAACTACAGTACATATGCACATACACCTTTCTGCTATGTACAGAACGGAATAACTAAGCCACAGAAAGGAATTTGTTTAGTACAGTATAAAAAAAACATAATAATAATAATAATAATAATAATAATAATAATAATAATGAGGTTAAAAGGGAGGCCTGATATTCTTTAGGTTGTTTTCACACTTGAATTTGATCTCTGGTCTAATTTGGGTTCTCACTTCCATGAAACTAGTAAGTTAAGCTGTTAATCATCACGTATATGTTGCTACACAGTGAAATTCGATTATCGCACATCCCGGGTTGGTACAGTAAGAAGCTAAGGTCAGAGCGACGGGGTCAGCCATGATATAGCGTCCCGGAGCAGATAGGGCAACTCGGTGGAGCTGTGGCTTGAACCGCCAACCATCTGGGCAGTAACTCAAAGCCTTAACAAACTGAACTACCACTGCCACTCTGTGGTGCAGTTTGCATCAATTACGAAAAAATAACTGCTCTAAACCCTGCATTTTGAGCAGCCTGATTCATTTTGTCCTGTTTCAAGTTCAGGTTCAGGATAGGGCTGTTGTGGTTGTAGTGGAAATGGAATTCCTGCAACAACATGGCATGCAGCTAACAAGTGCAAGTGTATTTTTGCTGCTTATTTGTAGATACCAAAAAGAATAACTAAAAACTAAACAGCAACCAGATGAACCTAGTGCCTACTATTGCCTACTGCAAACCTGCATGCACAAATGTCTTAGATGGAACTGTGTGATCATTCAGTGAAAACGCACCTTAAAAAAAAAGCACAAAACTGGCTTTGTTCCCAGGCCAAGTGTAAAAACTCCCTTCAACTAAATTCGACCAATAATAATAATAATAATAATAATAATAATAATAATAAAGCTTAAAACAAGTCAAATTACTCAAGCGCACACAGAAGAAGCGCAACAAGGTGACAAAAAGCTCAAGCCAAGCACAGCCTCCTGGTTTGAGTGTCAGTGAAAATGCATAGACTGGCCATCGAGGAGAAAATCATGTGCACAGAGCTTTGTGCTTCCTACTCACTACACTAAGGAGGTTTTGAGGATCTGCTAAATCAGTCAAATCTCCACTCACTGTATATGCACCTGTGACATACGACGCTCGTCTCACACACTACACCGAATCGCACACTGTAGAACTGTTCGGAAAAACCAACTCAAAAGCAAAACAGAACTTATTGTCTTTGTCTGTCTCTAAACTCGGCAAATTGAGCCATTAACATAAATAAATGATCCGCCAGCCCAACCAGCATTAAGGGATTTTTTTTTTCATTTCCTTGCACCTTTATTTCAATCCAAAATGGCCCATGAATTAGCTTCAATCCCGAAAGCGCATTTTCTTCACCGAGTCCCTATGATGTCCAAAATCTCCATTTAGAGATGTAAATCTGTCAGGCCGATTTTAGAATGGACGTCTCGAGTTTGATGTCGTGCAGCGAGTGTCTATTTTAATTAGATACAAAGGCTGAGGGTTTTAAAGGTTTGAAATGGAGTTTATGTGATAGCGGCCTATTTCACTCTCTAGATGCAGAAAATTCACAGAGGTTGTTATTCACTGTCTGATTCATTAGGAAAGATAATAATTATATTCGCATGAGTCTTATTTCAAGGCACCGAAAAATTTTGGGGGATCAAACGTGCATGTTATTGTGTTTTAAGGACAGGACTGGAGGGGGGTATAAAGAGAAGTTTTGTCATATTTGCAAAGATGTATTTTTCTGTTTTTTTTTTTTAATGATTTTTCTGTAATTCAAATTGATTGGGTAAATTTATTTATAGCTATCATTGTGCCTGAAAATGAAATCCTCTTGAAAAACAATTCCTGTAGATGCTAGGGCTAATTTGATCTAATTAAGGAATGACTAATAGTGCGCTATTTCACATACCCAGTGCATACAAAAACAAGCATATGCCACTCTACTGTTGAATGTAGTTCCCTTATCTGATACAGTGTTTAAGAACAGTCAATTTTGGTACAGTATTTTTTTTTTCCATATCACTTGAGATACTCTCTCAATAAATTAAACACAAACCAAATTCAGTGCAATTGGATTTGTTGGTTTTGACACAAAAACCTCTTTCGATAGCCTAGGCCTCCCCAACCCACACCACAGTGTTCCCCTTGGGCACATCAGTGATTTCGCAGTTGAGCTTGTCCAGCCATCCGTCTAGAATGAACAGTGAACTCTGTGAAGGGGTCATGAGATACTGTCCGAAGAGGCCGCTCGAGGTCATAACACGGTTCTTGCGACTCCAGCGCCACTGATTCCATGGAGTGGGCAGCTTCAGGCTCTTGATCATTTTGACATTGCCAGTGCTGAGCTCTACGTACAAGGCGTCCGTCTGCTGGCCCGAGCTACCGAACACGTTGTACTGGTGGATCTCAGTAAACGAGGGCATAAAGGCCAGGTCAGAGAGGTGCAGGTTGGTATGGATGTCGAAGGGTCGTCCGATTTCGCCACGCACTGAAATGGACTGCAGACGCATCATGCCGTTCTGGTCGTCCACGCTTACTAGGTAGTGGCCATCGGGTGAGACATAAGGGGTACCGCTAACATCACCATTAGGTCCAATTACATTATCTGTTACGCTGTCGACGATAAGCTGAGGACGTATGGCACCGGTTGAATCTGGATGGCAGTTGATAAAGTAGTAACCCCCTAAGTGGGTGTAGGCCAGGGACTCTGGAATGCAGTCATATTCCTGCAAGCTGATGTTCTTCACATAAGAAGTGGTCTCCAGGTCTATCTTATGCAATGCTGGCTCCTTCTTATGGAGGACCATTCCAAATCTGTAACAAAACAGGCAATCTTTAAATGATATGCTTGGAGCATTCTGAAATGATGACTCACCTTTAGTGGGAACTGTTAGTCCCATGTGAACAACAACTAAAAAAAACAACAACAACTTAGTGTCTTACCCTTGATTTAGTGGATAATCTCACCTGGGTACTGTAGATTTGTACTGCTGTTGTACCCATAAAGACAGTTCTGTGTTAATCCCAGGACTCAATATACTCTTACTGGGCATCCTTAAAGCAGACTTATAACTGTTTGACACTATATTATAGTAGATACCTGGAGTAGGATCACCTGAGGAGGATGTGTTCCTTTTGGAGCCTGGTTCACCTCCAGATTCCTTTCTCATATTATCCTAATCAATTTCCACTGTTATTGTACTTCAGCTGTGCTCTTTAGGGATCAAAATTTCCATGAGGCTGTTTGTAACAATATCTAGTGCTTTACAAATAAAATTGAATCATTTGGAAGGGGTATACTTCACTACACATTTTTTTAAGCACCAAGTCAGCTACATTTTATGGAGAATATGGTTTAACAAGTGGATAAAGCTCAATGGAAGATACCTGCAGAGACATAGATCTACCCTCAGGCTTAGCAGACTGCAGTGAGCTTTCCAATAACCGTGGCCAGTTCCAGAGCGAGTCGCACTAATCAGATCATGAACTGAGACATACCAAGTCTAATAAGCAGAGTCTAAACCGTTAGGGGGAAAGAGAAACTTACCAATTAGTTTTACTGCCATATCTTCAGGTTTTTTTTTCCCCTGCTAGTGTCTGGCCTTGTAATGGACTCAGTACATTTTTCAATAAAAAAAATAAGCTACAAAGCTATAG
The DNA here is from genome assembly GCA_028565755.1 of Dinotopterus cunningtoni. Lineage (NCBI taxonomy): Eukaryota > Metazoa > Chordata > Actinopteri > Siluriformes > Clariidae > Dinotopterus > Dinotopterus cunningtoni. Next base: position 25,560,341 of record JAOTRS010000001.1, on the reverse strand, counting down.
AAACTATATAAAAAAAGTGTAACTGATGAGCAATTAAATCTGATTGGTTTGTTGACATAAAGAATCTGTTCCACTGAATGGCGCCAAAGAAATGTCTATTAGTGTCTATAAGGTAAGGAACCTGAATGATAAAAGTCTATTTACTGACTCCATGTATACAGTATGTCCATTTATTACTTGGTTTAGTACTTGGTAAATAACAGCATGAACCTCAAGAAGACGCAAATGTTTTTTTGGCGTTTAGCTTCCTAGTTTTAGACAGGCATGGGAAAAATGAACCCATGATGACCCTTTACATGTTTTGGAAAGTTTCTTATTCGGCCCTTATAATAGGGCTTTTAACCCTAAAATTGTCAGGGAAAATTGCATGTGATGTCTTTCAAAATGTGTTCAGTTCAGTTCAATTCAAGTCAAATTTATTTATACAGCGTACTTGACAATCGTAATTGTCGCAAAGCAGCTTTACAGAATCAAAAGTAAATTAGGTGAATGAGTATGAAATGTGTGAAAAAATATGTATAAATAAGAATATGTATACTGTATGAATTTTGTACTGTATATGTATATACAATATGTATGAATATGTATATTATCAGATTTGTCTCTGATAAACAAGCCAAGGGTGACAGTGGCAAGGAAAAACTCGCGGAGATTGCAATAGAAAGAAACCTTGAGAGGAACCCGACTCACCAGGCAAACCCAACCCCCATGTGGTCTATCTGGTCTGTGTTATAGTATATCCCCTATAATGTCCATTAAAGGAAAAAGGGGTGTTGGCTCTTATAGGTTAAACAACTGGTGCAGCCATTGGTAATTGTGACCAGACACTTTTTGGGTGATTTGATTTATGAATATTTTCAGAGTCCTGGTTTAATAAACTACAATTTGATGCCAAGTGTACTTCTGTATCATGTATGTTTGCTGAGATATGGCCAGGTGCAGTTTGTTTATGAAGAACGCCTTCAAATCCATTGAAATTCTATGTTTAAATTATTTAAATGAGGATTCTGTGATGCACTAAGAAAGAGGAAACCTTCAGCCTCATTTTGACACCAGGTTTTCCTTGCTATCCCGTAAAACTATGTTCACCAGCAGTGTGGTTTTATAGCAACAATATATCAACCCATATTTATCAATGGCAGCTGGAGTAACCAGCTTGGATATTGTTCATTAAAGTGCTTTAAAACAATGTTTAGGGTTAAAACTTTGAAACTGTTGAAGCATCATGAAGATAAGCCAATTTTTTTTCAGAAATTAAAAATTTGATACAAGCCTCTGTGACATAATACCTGACTTGATATGACTGAGCACATATTGCAAATTAAAAGATTTCTGGACTTCATCCAACCTACTGTTGTACCATGTACTCTATGGTAAGTTTCAGAATGCTGTCCTTATTCCACCCAGTTTATAATTTTCCAATTCCCACTTATTACACATTAAACTCCCTAGTGTTGATTTAATAATTTCAAAGTTCATTTGAGCCCAACAGAACATATATAATCTCTGTAGGGTGTTAATTAATTTTTACTTAAGGGATTTTGCTGTGTAGCTAGCTCTCCGCTACAACACATTAACTGCCAAATGCTAGCATGTGCTTCCTAAAAAAGCACACGAGGTAAGCCACTGCATCTTTTGGAAGTGCTGCTCATGCATAAAGTCACACGATTGTTAGAAAACGCTATCAACCCTGTTCCATACTGTACACCTACGATTGCTGACAGGGGACAGAGTAATACCATTTCTCCAACTCAACTAGATTTCAAATATTTATGCTATCCTGGACTCTCATCATGAATAATGGTCGTCCTTATCGATCTACTAAGTGGCCCAAACAAGGCTGAAATTCCAAGTTGTCATTATTTATAGGCAGCTTATTTGGGATTTACTGATGATTGGTAATAAACCTATTTAATTCAAAGGCCCAAACAAATAAAATAAGATCTTACTCACTCATTGTCTATATTGCTTTGTCCTGTACTGTAAACAGGGTCACGGGGAACTCTATGCCTATTTTAGGAAACTTAGGGCACAAGGAGGGGTACACCCTGGACAGGGTCCCAATCCATCACAGGGAACACACACTACAGGCAATTTGTGAACGCCAATTAGCCTAATCTGCATGTCTTTGGACTGTGGGAGAAAACCGGAGTACCAGGAATAAACCCACTAAGCACGGGGAGAACATGCAAACCCCAAGCACACAGCCCTGAGGTGGGAATTGAACCCAGATCCTGGACATGCAAGGCAAAAGTGATAACCACTGGGAGATTGTGCCCCCAAACTAATATATATATACACATACAGTATACAGTATACAATGAATTGAACTGAATTTATTCAGTGGAAGTGGTTTATTTTTTTATAAATATTTTTCTCTGATTTTCACCACAGGCTCTTTATAACATTCTTTATAAACTATAGCTAATACCACAACTTTCTTCTAAACAGCATTTTTTATTTCAAGCCATAAAGAAATTTAATTGAATAATGATAAAAAATATATATAAATATATATATTTTTAATATATATTTCTTTTTCTTTTCATTGAGAACATCTAAAAGAACTAAAATAATCTGACAAGTTGTTTGAAATTGCACCATCTCTTTCATCATTTACAAGGAATTTACTGTACAAGGAATGATCCGTTCAAATAAACTATTTATGTGAGTTGAAATATCAAAGCATCTTTTTAAAGAGAATACGAATTGTGTTTTTACGCTTCATATTTACAGTCCTTATACTTGGTTATCCTTATTTTTATTATTTTTGTTTTAATCTCTTTGAATATGGAATTCACACTTATATATGGCTGCTTATAAAATATAATTAACACTTGCTCCAGCGCATCCTATTATTTTGCGATTTATATAAGAAAAATGAAGCGGTTAAAGTACAAGGTTAAAAAACACATACCTATACGTACAGGTATTTCAGGCAAGCTTTGTTGTACTTACATCTGAGGTCTGAATACCAATGTGCATCATTTCTCAATAACTCAACAATAAACAAGTCCCAGCATTAGCATTCATTCCTGCTTATTAATGCTTTTGTATGAAATCGAATAAATCCATTCTTGCTTGTTAGTATTTGTCTCAACATTAGGCTTGTGGGAGTTATTAGCTAATATTTCTGCATAAGAATTTCATATTAAAATATAATTCACTTCCCCAATACAAATCCCTTCTATTTGCAAAGGGTTTGTTTAATATCGTCTTGTTCAGTACAAGCAGATTATTAGTCTCATTGGACTGCATGTAAACTTGGTCATGAAGTACCTAAGTGTCTGGAAAGCAATAAGTTAAATAAATAAAATTTTGTACATACAGTACATTAGGAACTACAAGCTGGGATCAGGAAACTAATCAGAATAGGCATTTAGGTCAGTTAGTCGCCTTCTGTTTTCTACATCTACATTTTCAAGCTGTTGAAACAATAATAAACGTAACATATGAGTGTTTGTGTGTTATGTTTTTGCATACATTCTCATTTTACTTTGGTTACCACCTTGTAATAGAGTCTAAGGCGGTTTAATTGGTTAGCACTGTCACCTTGCACCTTCCGGTTCCTGGTTCAATTCCCACCTCAGAGTCTGTTCTGTATTCATGTTCTCCCTGTGCTTGGTTGGTTTGCTCTGGGTTCTCGCTGAGCAATGCTGTGTGTTTATTTTAACCTAGATTACTGGAGTATCCCTTCATTTATGTACAGTGTTCTCATTTAACAAACCAAAACATATACAAAAAAAAAATCAGAGACAAATTGATGACAGCTCTGCTAAAAGTCATCACACTTTAAAGGTGCAAAGTTCTGGTGCAGATAGACTGAAAGCTGGAGGCTTTACTAGAGATGCAGTTCTTGTTTAAAGCAAGCCTAAAGAAGAAACATTTACTTAAAAAAATATCAGGATAACCTGTTCCATAAAGTATTTATCAAATTATAAAATTCAAGCTCTTAATCATTTGGAACTGACTGTAAGTTTTGAAAGTACAAGTCCTTGCACCAGGCTCATCTCAATGAACATGTGCGTCTGTGTGACGCTTCATTACAAGCCTTATATTACTAAGCCTTCTGTTCTGTTCCATTATAAGTAATGAAAGCTGTACAAGGGCTCAGACGATCCTTGCTCAGATTTAAACTTGAATCTAAATCTCTGTTTTTTTGAGACCCTGGAAGATATTGTGAGAGCAAACGTGACATATGAATTATTTCTTGAAGAAAGACGAGAAGCAAAGGTTCCTTAAGGGCTCTTTGAATGAGTTGCAGTTGGAACATCTGAAAATTCCCTTAGACAGACAAATCAAAGATATAGATTTTTTTCCCCCTTAGAGTATAGCACGAAAGCTCTTAGCTTCCTTAAAGGTTCCAAGTGGAGTATGATCTGACTGGTAAAAGGCTGTTGTTAGATTACTTGTGCACTCAGTGGCCACTTTATTACATAGACCTGTTCAAGTGTTCGTTAATGCAAATATCTAATCACCAATCACATGGCAGCAACGTGATGCATTTATGCATGTAGACATTGGTCACAACAAACCGCTGAAGTTTAGATGGGAAAGACAGGTGTTTTAAGTGACTTTGAACGTGAATGGCCGTCTGGTCTGCATATTTCTGAAACTTTAGATCTACTGAGACTTTCAAACCATCTCTAGGGTTTATAGAGACTGGTCTGAAAAAGAAAAAAATTCAAGTAAGTGACAGTTCTCAGAATGAAAATGGCTGGTTGATGCCAGAGGTCAGAAAAGAATGGCCAGAGAACTGAGGCTGCAGTTCAAATGGGCTCACCAAAATTGGACTATAGGTTGCAAAATTTTAAAAGATTGCTGGGTCCTGATTTGTGTTGCAACATTCAAATGGTAGGGTCAGAATTTTGTAAACCCCATGAATGCATGGATCCATCCTGCCTTGTGTCAACAGTTCAGGCTGCTGCTGGTGGTGTAGAAGATATTTTCTTGGCATACTTGCACCAATTGAGCATTTTTCGAATGCCAGAGCCTACCTGAGTACTATTGTTGACCATGTCCATCCATTTATGACCACAAGATAATGCAATGCATCATGTCACCAGATGTCTATGCAAGAATGCACCGTGGTGATATGGTGGACCAGGAGATTTGCGTCATTGATGTGCAGCAGACAAATATGCAGCAACTAAATGATGCTATCATGATCAATATGGAGAAAGATCTCTAAGGAATGTTCCCAGCACCTTGTTAAATCTTTGCTACAAAGAATTAAGGCAATTCTAAAGGCGAAATGCGGTCCATCCCAGTAATAGCAATGTGCACCCAATGAAGTGGCCAGTGAGTGTAAATATTTGAAACGAAATGAAACGTTGATTGTGCAATAATTAATTGTCCCTAAATCTTAATAAGTGACTGAACGGTGTTCTTTGATGGATTAGCCTCCTATTCAGCTTGATGGCCATGATTCATGGGATATACTTTGGATTTGCTGTGAACCTAACTAGGATAAGTGCTTACTAAAGATTATAAAATATGAAAAAAGTATGAAATAAAGCAACACTCCTTAAACCAATCTAGTCTCAGAAGCATATGCCTATCCATGTCCCGAACACAACCTCCTCACCCTATAGGGAAAGTTGTGGCTGCTGTATCAGGGCTGCTTTATAGGATTATGTGAAACAAATGTATGACAATGGCGGATAAACCCACAAAACTATAGATGGATCTCCTATCTCAGCAAGCTCTGATTGCACGTAGACAACATTTATCATAGTCTCTGTTATATTCACTGTAGTGTACAGTAGGGTGTCCTTGTCTTTTTTTCAAAAGACTTTATCGTATTTTCTACTTCTAATCTTATACTTGCCTTCAGTATTATAATGGATTTACCAGTGCTATGTAAACAGAGCATGTACACCTTCCATCTCAAATTTGTTATACTCTAAAGACTGCACAGAATGTGTAGTTATAGTTGTGATCGGGGTTTAGATATGTACAAGCGGGCGTCGAGCTGGCAACCAGACCGTGCAAATAACTGCCACAGAAACAACAGATATATATTTATCGCTAATAATAATATTATTATTATTATTATTATTATTATTATTACTGTAGCTTCCAACGGATGCCATTGAATCATTACTTGAATCATTAGCAGAGCATCAGATCCTAAACAAACATTTATCTGTAAGCAGAACCGAATAAGATGAGGCTCAGAGATACACGCTCAGTAATCTTCATCCTGGATTCAATTAAATCAAATGAGATATTTCTTTTCCAGGAGCAGTTTATTCAGATTTTACTCTCTGCGTTCTTGTCTTTGCCTACGTAAGCTTTATTGACATGCAAGTGACTATGAATGCATAATATTGGATAATACAGGCTGAATGTCAATCCGCCCAAGTGATGTGAGGTAGCGTTCCTGGACGTTCTAAATTAGCACAGCTGAAGAGCTTTCTCTATGATCAGTCATGATTTCCCAGTCTGGACTGTTCTGAATTGTTTTATGCTTTATTAAAGCAGGGGTTTGTTTTTTTGGTTTTCAAAATGTTGTGGTGACATTAATTTGGCAATAGTAATGTTAATGAATATTGAGATGATGTTGGTATTATGTTGTTTTTGAAAGTTAAAATGGCATTAACACAACGTTGACTACATGATGATAGGATAATGTTAATTGAATTCCTTGAACACAATGTTGCAGAAATTATAAAAAAAACAGTATTTAAACAATACTGTTTGTAATTAATACAAAAATGATGACCAGAGGCAGGCTCAAACTCCCGATCGCTGAAGTGAGATACCACTGAACCACTAGGGGGCATGCTGTTGATGCTAGTAAATGTGCATACAGTCCTAAAATCTTAGACACCCTGTGTCTTTTTTTTTTTAGTACAAATTTTGTTATACGTGTTTCTTTTATCACTTTATTTGACTTCTGATTTCCAAACATTACTATTCTAGCAAAGAATTATAATATAATAATCTAATATAAAATAATCTTACATAAAAATATCTGTAAAGTGGAAAGGAAAGGAAAGGAGCGTATTATTGAAAGGACCACTTTTCAGAGAGAGAAAAACAAAAGCTTCTGGATTTTGCTTGCATGGAAAAAGAAGCAGGTGTGGCCAAGTCCTCGGAAGAACTGAGGCTGGTTCTGCGGGATGTTCAGTAAAACTAAGCAGCTAATTTCCTTATAAAACTGCACGTACTGTATCTGAGACTATATTTTAAGCAATTGTTCATCACACCAATTATTGCTGCTGTTTCATCAGGACTTATTAATTATTGTTTACCTGTAACATTAATTATGTACGTGCTCTACAGTAGGTATTTGCATGTGCCTAAAACTTTTGCACAGTACTGTACACAACAAAAAGCAGCACAATAAATTCCGAACAACAGCAATTTACAGAAATGTTAAGAGAGTTATAAAAAAACCTAGATTACCGTCTAAGATGTTTTCTGTGAAAGCAGATGTGTAGCAGTAAGGTTTTTTTAGTGTCCAGACTTGGTATTTTTCTATGAATATATGAATATATCTGCCTGCAATATTTTCTAGTAAATCTATGTGGTCATATCTGTATTTCTATTTTTTATTTTTATTTATTCATTTATTTTTTAAAGGTCCCATACAGTATATTGCTATTTACTTAAACGGTTAACACTGGTCTTAAGGCTTGTCCAAATTAAGTATCTGTTAATAATAAATCACATAATGCATGTTTCATACCGCGACCTCTCTCTATTTAAAATATAAAAATTAAAATTAAAAAA
>JAOTRS010000001.1:25521852-25532475 GCA_028565755.1 Dinotopterus cunningtoni | reverse complement strand
CATACATGTAAACCTGTTTTAAGAGACTCATTAAGCAATATTAGCAACCTTTAAAATGGCATAATTGGGGCACTTTACATCCATTTTGCTCCAAGCATGAATTTATTTTAACAATTTGTTTTAAAAATTGAAAACTACATGATACTGTAATCCATGTAATTCATTTGTAAGTCTCCCTGCAAGTGTACCATGTCTTGTGCCATAAGTTTCCTGGGAAAGTATCCAGGGAACCTAATCAAGTTAACTAATATACAGTAGATGATGGATGGATTAAAGACCCCCAGATTTATTTATCTCTATACTGTTATTTGTCCCAATAACATAAAAAATAATGTTACAATTAAAACAGTATACTTATAGTAAAGCAATTAAAAACTTCTGACCAATCAGCATCGAACATTCAAGACTTTTGCAGGAATAAAGTTAAACAATATATTTGCTTTTATCTTAGACCCATGAGTGTGGCTCTGTAATAATTTGAATCGCCTTAAAAGATCTCCCCAGACTGTGTTCTATCTCTGCTTTTATCCAAAGTGACGGTTGTACCACTATCTGCCAAATCCAACACCAATATCCTTTCATCAAGCCACTAAAACTGCTAAATGAATATCCTTAAGAACAATGTCCAAAGGCACATTTTAATCATCGCACTATCTTAACCTAATCATGAAATGCTGGTGTTGTTAGCAGCAGTGTTAATAGCAGAGCCTGGAGGAAGGAAAAACACTCCCTCATGGATTATTCATGCAGGCGAAACAGTAGTCACGTCTCAAGCTGGTGACCCGTGTTAAATCCCTTCTTTTTTTCCCCCGTTCAGGGCAGTGCCAGGTTTCTCTACACTCAACCCTCTGAACTCTGTCTACTCAGTACATCTCCCAACTGTCTGACATGACAACCCCTTCAACTGTAGTGTACACTGCGAAACATGTAGCCGGCTTACAGGCTAAATATCTCCCAGCACACACTGTCGAGTTATCTGGGAATTTGCACATTAGCTTCTGCTTCAAACACGAAAAAAGCCATTAGCCAACTACAGGAGACATAAGGATCAACTCTGGAATCACTGGAATCTCGTGTCTGACAGCTTTACAGGTTCCACAACAATTGTTCAAAGTAGATTCAACTAAGTGGTCGATAACATTAAATCAAAAACCACAAAAAAGGTACATCACTATTTCTGATAAATAATAGTTTAATCACTACTTCTAATAAATATTATTTATTATTATACAAAATTATTTAACAAAGCTTAACATATACTATCCCATAAACTGTTTAGCAAACATGTAACACACATCATATTACATTCTTTGTGAATACATGGAAACACTTAAATAACAATCATAACATCACATAAGTTACTCTCTCTCTTGTATGAGCACAATAGCACAATTAAATCAAATATAAAATATTAAATAAAAAAATCAAATATCAAGTAACTCAGATTCAAGTGATTAGTCCTTCGTATAAGTAAAGAGCGGTACACACACTCTGTAACACAGTTTGTTCTCTTCTTAGGATGTCTCGGAAACAACAAACTGCATGGAGAACCAGTCAAATGGTTAAATCAGCTTTGTTTACATTCATTCTGAGCCTTGGAGTTAGGATCGCTCTCATCATATATAGAGAAAAGTATATGCTTAGAAGATGTAATGGATCTCATTTTAACGGGTAATGACTAAGAGCTGTATTCAGATTTGAGTCAGGAGTATGTAATAGCAAAATTGCTGCCCTCTTATGTACTCACTAATGCTTATAACTGGCTTTTGATTGGAGTTTTATTTCTGTGATTGACAGCGGAAAGAGTATGCCATCCCTCCCACACAGAAAGCACCGCCAATTTAGCTGTTTTGTTATTTCTGGCCGTAGATGGTTTGGTTGCAGCTTTATGGTTTGATTCAAACTTATAATACTGTATCTATCAATTACCTATACTGCTTATCTTATTGAGGGTCACATATCACATGAAAATTAGAGCACAAGCCAGGGTACTCTCTGGATAGGGTGCCAACCCATCACATGGCACAAGCACACACTGTCACACCCAATCACACATTGAAAACACCAATCATAAAGCACAATTCTTACATTTTATATCAATTAAATTCTATATCAATTTCCACACCAGTTTGTACAGCCAAAATTATTGTCTATATTTTGTACAGCTAAGTTTTTAATTTTTTTTTTTTTTTTACATATGATATTATATATTTTGTTCTTCTATTTTTTCTGCAACTATGTTTTTCTATATTTTATTCTTATTCTAGTCCATAATTTATTTCTTATTGATAATCTTGACTTTAAGGTCATGAGCAGTCATACAGTATAAGCATTTTACGGCATATCGTACTGTGTATGATTTTGTATGTGACAAATAAAATTTGAATTTGATTTGACATGTCTTTGGACAGCGGGAGAAAACTCAGACATGAGGAGAACATGCAATGCAAACTCTTTAAAGATTCAAAGATTCCAACCCCCAACCCTGGGGTGAGGTGGCAATGCTCTAAGCCATTGTGTTGCCAAACCTTTGCTTTATGTCATTTTGAAATTTGTGTTCTGTACTTCTATATACACACACAGAAGCACTAAATGGTGTTCATGAAAAGTATTAAACACCTTTTTATTATGACACTATTAATTAAATAATAGTTTTGTACCTTAAAAATTGGACAACATTGGATTCTTTTAATCATTTGTAAAACATACATCTGTATGAAAAACATGCTAATTTATAGGCTGCCAAATGATTTGGATAAAAGAAATACCGTAGCCCATTCCTTCTGTGTATGCAGATGATATGAATTGAGATATACTGTATATCCAGAATTATTATTCATAATCTATTAATATATCTAATCTAATCTAATCTAATCCCAATCTAATAAAATATATTATACATTTAATATTATTATTTTTTATTATAATAAATATAATTCATAAAATAATGCATTTGTAATTGAATCTCTGTTTCTCACGTATTTATGATTATACAACCGTTATTTCAGATCATGCAATATATAACAGCACTATACAGGCCGTTTAACTATATGTACCTCTCAGTGTCACAGGTCTTCTAACAATTGTTAATTACGCCATCTGTCGGTTGCAGCACAGGTGAAATTACAGTAGGTACTGTATATAATACTGAATATTAAATCCCTCTCTAACCTCCGATCAAGGGCACTACTTGGTGTGTGGAACAAGGGATTGCGCAGCTTAGCACACTAGCTTTTTATTTTGTACTATTTGGAATTTAACCCAAGTTAGCTGATATTCTAAAGCGGAATAGGTGAAATCTCAGAGCTGTTCACCGCTGTGACTACAGTACTGTACATACTGTAGTACCGGTAAGAATTTAAAACTACTTTCATCTGTGTTAATAGCTACTGTAACTGTCAGTCACCATCTCTGCTAATCTGTGCTAATGGAGCAAAATAACTGGTTAAATAAACAAACAACTCATAACTGGTGATAATAAATGATGTTTGTGATACTGTTGCATTTAAGTAATATCACACTGATGCCTATGAGTGCATTACAGGCATGCAGATGTTCAGTATGCAATGTTGTGTATGATTTTGTTTAAATATATCCTTTACTTTTAGGAATAAATGCGATTCTTGTGTTCTGCCTAAATAGGACTATGTGTGGGTGATTTATAAGGCATGACATATTCATATGTAGGGGATTCTTTAAGCAAAAAATAAATTAAAAAATTAGAAGCCACTATATAGTGATCTATTTTATTTTCCATTTTTTTTTAAACATTAACTATTCATATTTTAGCAGGGCATTTGCAATAACTTAGAGATTGTCGTTAGCCAATCAGCAAACAGCAAAGAAGAAAGCAATATCAGACTTTAGGATGTGACATGAAAGTGTCTAGTGCTTTAAAAAAATTGGGAGTTTGAAGCATCTCTCCTCTCCTCTGGGAGAAGATCACATCAAAACATGGTTGTGTGGACCCAGGGCTATCAGTGGAACACATTTTATCCAGCACTCCTCCCTTAAGCAAGGCTGATGCTGTATCCAATATAGGAACCCAACATTATCACAAAGTCATTTATGACCGTCATGTTTCTTAATAACTAGGCATTAATATTTAATAACCATTACCATACTTCTTACAGTGACTACGCTTTGGTCTGTGCCAAGAGAATATTTTCAGAGGATATTACTGGCACTTCTTTTTCTGCTTATCAGCTATTAAAGCAAATAAGATAAATAATAAAGCACAATAGCGAGAATGAAAATATGACTAAAATAAAATAAACAAATGAAATAGAAAAATAAGAGACAGAGGGATATTGTGACTTAAGCGTAGGCAGTATCCTCCAAAAAGCAGATAAGATGTCCTCATTCTCACCAGCCACATTACCACGAAAACTACAAATAAGCAAGAATGTATCTACTGTAGCCGATCTCGTGAAGCATACTGTACAGTACCCTCTCCCGAGCTGAAGCAGGCCTGCTGTTAATACCTGTGGTCACTTAGATTGAAATTGTCATTTTCTTTTATTCGTACCGGTGCCTTAGGTGCCTCCCAAAATCCTCCATGAGTTGGGCTATTACTTTTCTATAAAATTGGACCAGCGGTTATCTATGACTACTCGTGGTGTCGCTTTGGACCAGGCATCTGGGTCTCGCACATCTTAGCACACCCCCCTACAAACCTCACCTCAAAATGTTCAGCTCAAACATCTGATCACTGGTGATGGATAGTTGTATCCTGGAGCTGTACCTTACTCTTTTGGGGTCTGCTCGGAAAATGAGACGCATCAGGTCAAAGGGCTTGGAAATCTCTACTACACTTGGAGAACAAGATGTTGATCAAAAATAATTAACCTGTTAAAAAAAGTCCCCCAACTCACTCCAAAATTCTCCCTTCTAGTTTGTAAGACGCTGGAGTGGTCATAGACTGATTTCCTTAAGTTTTTCCTCTGAATTTCTCTTGCTGATTCGGGCTCAATTTTGCACAAACCCTCACAAAACCTATATAAAAAAGAGAGAAATTTTGTGTTGTTTAGGACCTGACAACTACTGGATTGTGTCTTAGGAATGAGTGCACTATTCGCTGATTTTTAAACAATTTTGGAAAAACTGCCATCCTGTGCTCAATTCCTGGAGTACACACAGAAAGTTTTATGGGACAGAATGTTAAAGCCTCCTCTCTCAAACTAATTAAGAACCAAACCTCCATCCCGAACGGTTCCTCTGATATAAGTATAAGAACTCAGGAGTGCCCTTTGCATTTAAGTTTGTACTGGATATATTCACTGTGTCTGTGAGATTCGCTTGCGGGGGGAGGGGCAGCTGCTGCCAGTGGCCCAAGCCACACCCCCTTGACTCACTCATTTTGTCGCTCACACACACACTTTCTCTCTCTCTGATATCGAAGGTAATCGTCAATCTGGCAATATACAGACTCAGAACAAATTGTTTCAATGTTTTGCTTTCAAAACGTGATATTACGTTGAACCCTAACTTTTCTCCAGGAATTGTACCTATTATTTATTTATAAAACAAAATAGGCAAAAGCATTATACAATAAAAAATAAAATTATTGAAAAAAGGAAAGCTTGAGACAGAATAGTATAATAATGAAAAAAGTAAACAAACGTTTAAAAAACAGTATACAGTAAGTCCCCAACTTACAAACGTTCGAGTTACGAATTTCCGCAGATACAAACAGACCGCGGATGTACGAAAATTTGTAGATGCGAACAAATTGTGGAAGTAGCTTATGTGTACCAGATACCAATATTTACAATTATATACAATATTTTCAGTGTTTACGTGAATGTATAAAATGTCCGGTATATTGTACTGTATATGTGTGGGTGTGGCGAAAGAAATATGTCGGGCCTCACGGGTTTAAATGAATCAGTCCGGGAGCACGATGATAGGTAATGTCTGTCCTGTAAATCTGTCCTGATGGAAAATAATCCTAATATGGGAAAATCCTCAACAAGTCCAGTACTGCACTGAGACAAGAATTGCGACTGTTCAAGTGCGCCGTAAACACCATGTCGCGTAGTCTAACCAGGTTGCCTTTAAACAAGGTCAGGTGACCCTGCTGAGCCTTTGGAGGCGCAGTATCGCAAGAGTATAATGTGGAACCGAAACGGAATGTGGAACGCCAAACCTGTGTGTTTTTTTCTTTATGGTTTACATTGTATATTTGTGTCAAAGGTGTAGGAGACCCTTATCTCACCTATGCGGTGTGACTTGTGATGCAACGCTGTGTTACCGTAACCACTACACCAAAATTGCAAAAATTACCGCGTGAAACTGTGCTGACTCTGCATAGGTGAGATAGGGGTGTAAGACTCACTTTGTCTGACTTATGAATAAATCTGACTTACAAACTTGTTCCTGGAATGAAACTCGTTCTAAAGTCGGGGACTTACTGTAAAAAGCAAGTAAGAAATTAAGTTAAAAAGTAGAAGACAACAAAAAAAGAAAGAAAAAAAGAACAGAACTAATTATTTGGATTATCTTACATTTTTATTCTTATTTCATTTTTATGTATTCGTTCTCCTGTAATGTGGAATTGGAAATGTTAGCTAGCTAATAGGTAGAGTAAAAAAATGTTAGGCTAGCATGATGAATTGCTAGCTGGCTGAAACATCAATAATGTACACTTTAACTAGTCAGAGGATAATAGTCAATAGATAATAGTGCATAAATTACATATACAGTTGTTCTAATCTAATATTTCATATTAAACTGCTTTTCTTTCTTATCCAAAGTTAACAAAGAATTCATTTTGTTTATTCTTACATATAAAAATAAATGAATGTTGTTTGGAATTGATCCTCAATGTATGACATCAAATTAGCGATGATTTAAGCACTGCCTACAACTCAAGCAAGCCACGCCCACTAAACCATAATTTACATATATTTTTAAAAAACATGATGGCAAAAGTGCAAACAAAAAGTCAGAGAGTTAAACTTACATGACTTTCGTGCAGAATCCTCTACAAATAGAGATGAGATGTCTTCATCCACCCCGGCGTCGTTACGAGCGATGCATGTGTACGCTCCGGTGTCCTCGAAGTGAACGTTACTGATGTGCACTTCACTTCCATTAGCTAACAGAAGACACAAAAATGGGACAATAGAGGCAAAAAATGAAATACTAAAAGCATAACAAATCACACATGTGCACACACACACGCACGTTCATTCATGGCTTTAACACTTGGACACTTGAAGCAATTCTACTTCAATAAAACTTCTCTAATGGGACAGTTAGTGTGTTTTTGAGAGCAATTGAGAAACTCATGCTGCTTCCAGGTTGTCATGTTGAGTCTTGTTTGAATAGCCGCCCTCAAGGATTGATCACGGGCCTACTGGGAAAGGTTTAAGAATACGAAAGATCTAGATCCTAAAAAACATGTCAGTTATTCTCACGCATCAGGCCCTGGAGCAAAATAATTCATCAGAGAAAAACAAGATGTGATGGATGCATCTGCAGCATCAAAGCGTCAGAACAGAAAGACTGAAACTTTGCTTCTGTTCATCTAAGCACAGTCCTGTTCTGATCAAATGTTTTCATGTTTCAGTGAAACTCCACAATGCTGTTGTGATATGAGGTTTCTAATTGTGTGTAGAGAGTGTAAAATCTTAAGGAAGAAGGGAAAGAAGAATGAAAGAACAAATAAAGAATTAAAGAAAAAGAATTGAAAAAATGCAAAGAGAAGGGAAATATGTAAAGAAAAAGAAAAAGACAAAAGAAAGACAATATAAAACAAAGAAAAAGAAAGGATAAAATGAATGAAATGACAGGAAATAACAGAAGGATAAAAGAAAGGAAAGAGTATGAAAGAAAGAAAGAAAGAAAGAAAGAAAGAAAGAACATTTAAAGAAAGAAAAAAATTCCTTAAAAAAGCCATAAAACAGAGTAGAAAGCAAGTAAGTAATTAAAATAAAAAGTAAAAAGAAGGTGCTGGTATGTGGGATAGAGAATATAGTATAGAAAAAAACAAGAAAGAAAGGCAGAAAATACAGAAGGAAGAAAGAAGGCAAGGAAGGTAGGTAGCCAAAAGCATTATGGAATAAAAAGGTGATAAAAGATAAATAAAAAAAAACATGAAATCAAGTAGAAAGCAAGTAAGAAATTAAATTAAAAAGTAAAGACAAGAAAGAAAATAAGAAAGACTTGGAAAGATAGAAATATATGTAGAGAAAAAACAGGGAAGAAAGGCAGAATGGAAGGTAGAAAGAAAGACTTTCAAATTGTTAGAGAGATAGGTTGGAAAAAAATGCAATAAACATATTGAAAGATAATATACTGTAACATAAAAAGAAAGAAAGAAAGACAATTTAAAGAAAGAAAAATTGTCCTAAAATAGAAAAAATGCTAGGAAAGTGAGATTAAGAAAAATAAATGAAGAAGAATGGTTTCAATAACACAGGAAAATATAGTGTGGAAAAAGAAAGGATCATCTCTTATGAAGGAAGGAGGGAAGAAAGGAATTCAAAAACACTATAAAATTTTTAAAAAAGACATACAATAGAGTAGAAAGCAAGTAAGAAATTAAAAATAAAAAGAAAGAAAGAAAGAAACACATGTAAATAAAAAGAATATCCAGTATGTAAAGAAAAATAAAACCAAGGAAGAAAGGCAGAAGGAAGAAAGTAAGTAATTGAGGAAGGAAATGACAGTTTGAAAGAAACAATTAAAGAGATAAGTGAAAATGCAATAAATGTAGTGAGAGATAATATAGCATAAAAAGAAAAAGACAGAAAGAAAGGAAGGAAGGAAAATAGTTTCTATTCTATGGTACTATAAATTAGAGTTTAATACTGTATGTATAGTTTTATCATAGTGTCACCTTGCAGTGTGAGCTGTTTGGATAGTTTAGTAGAAATGTCCATGCCGTTCTTCAACCAGGACAGCTGTGGATCAGGAATCCCCTCTGCGTGACACCTCAGACTGGCAGTGACCCCCGGTTCACGAGCCTGACTCTCCGGATACACCCGGATCACAGGAGGAACTGAGGAAGAGGACGGAGAGAGGATTACAGCCTGAATCACTGAGTTCATAAGCGTGGGAAATTAATAAAATTATAGCTTCATGCATTTGCCATCTCATAGCTTTATGCTCGTTGGGGATTAAAGAAAGTCCGGCTCTTTATTGGAACGGATGCCAATTTCATTTCCTGTCTGGAAGGAAAATGATCTCATTGACACGGAGAAAGCCTTGCAGCACCCTGGCAAATAAATGAGCTAGATAAACAGAGAAGAAGACCGCTGTAAAGGAGCCATCGATTTTTAAAATGAGCACCGCCGAGTTCGGGGAGAGACGCACACCTGGGAGCAAGAGCAGGATGCGGGACCTTTCTGTGGAGCCTGAAGTATCAAAAATATTTAAATGAGGTATTGTGTATTCGATGCACAAAGAGCAAAACCGCTACACTAGGAAAGAAGCTGAAGAACCCGGCTAAGACATCTGATATTGAATGTGACATGCAATGTTCGCTCGACGCAGACAGATGTATTGGTGTCAGCTCTAATTGAGGCCAGGCAGGAGGAGAGCATGACAGATTGGTGCATTAGACTGAGGACGTTTGGAGGGGACTGAGTGTGTTTCTCTTTTTTAATGCATGAGTGTTAGACCGCAAGAGAAGTGGGGAACATCCTCTACCATCTGCTCCAGCTTCCTGTTTCCCATAGGGGAATGCAGGGATGTGAAAGTGAGGGTGTGAGAGAGAGAGAGAGAGAGAGAGAGAGTTGAAAATGTACATGACAAAGGAGTGGTATGACTTGGATGAGGATGAAGCAGGATGGCAGAATGTGAGGAGTTCACTAGCGAGGTTATTATACACAGCTCAAAGGCAGATATTTGAATGAAGGAGATGAATTTATTTTTCTGGGAAATGCCTGCTTTCCTGAATAAAACTACCTTGAATTTATACTTTTTTAAAATGACAATTTATGACAAAATACAGTAGAAGTCTATCGTTGGGGATAGAATTTTAAGGACCACATATTAATGGAATAGGATTGCATTAGTCTTTACTTATTAATATCTGTACTGCTACAAAACAGATGATCTGATAGGATATGTGCATTGTTAATGTGCAATAAAAACTTTTATTTATCAACATGTATTTCAAACTGTTTATAGTCTCCAGAAGAGTATTACTATTATGAGTATTATTATTATTATTATTATTATTATTAGTGGTGCTTGCCCAAACAAATCACATAGACTTAATATTGAGACCAATTTTGACGGATTGTAGCGCAGAGCAAGGTACTCCCCATTGAAACAGGAAGTTCTCACAGTTGCATTCCCAACTGTGGATCCCATTGTCATAGAGACATGGGAGTGAATAAAAAAAAAAGGGAAGTTTTGCTATGGCAAGCACCACTCACATTTCCTACAGAAAATATACCTCTCTAGTTATTATTATTATTATTATAATTCTCCATAAATACCAATGTTACCAAGGAAACATCTCACATTTTCCCAGAAGCTGAAGTATACAACAATTTACCGATCTAATCTAACTATATCTATATTTAGAAAAATGTAACAGGAGAAATATTTTTTTTTCATTGAATTAAAATATTGTGCAACATTAAGTGATTATACACTATAAAAATT
>JAOTRS010000001.1:25478059-25496359 GCA_028565755.1 Dinotopterus cunningtoni | reverse complement strand
CCTCCATTATTACTGACACTCCCAGAGACCACACCTCCTCTACAGAGACCACACCCCCTCCATTATTACTGACACTCCCAGAGACCACACCTCCTCCATTATTACTGACACTCCCAGAGACCACACCTCCTCTACAGAGACCACACCCCCTCCATTATTACTGACACTCTTAGTGACCACACCCCCTCCATTATTACTGACACTCCCAGAGACCACACCTCGAATTATTACTGATATTATAAATTGAGTCAGCATTCCCCTGGTCCCCCTTAGTCAGTTTATTTACATGTGTTCTTTAATTATAGTTATAGTTATATTATACAAGCCCAGCTGATACGTATGTTTCAAATGCTAAAATAAAAATGTGTATATTTACTTGCAAAACATGTGTGAACATCTGTGTGATTTTCCAATGTCACAAAATCTCTTCAACTCCTGTACTGTGTGAATTAAAACTGAGCTCTGGCTTTCAGCATTAGTCTAATCTACTTTAGTGCAGGAAACTCATTCAAAGCTCATGACAGAATGAAAAATCATGTCTAATAATACTCTTTGGATCGTATTTAGAATTTTTCTCCCATCGCTCCCGAATGGTACAACGGAAACATGTTAACCATTATCATCTGGAGATCGTGAGATTGATTCAGGAAGTTTTTAGCCTAATCTTTATGTCCTAATGCTAATTAGCCTAATATGCCTTTTTTTTGTATTGTGGGAGGAAACTGGAGCTCCCGAAGGAAACCCACCAAGCACTTTGGAAAACATGCAAGCTCCATGCACACGGATTCGAGGCGGGAATTGAACCATGACTCTGGAGCTGCAAGGCGTCAGTGATGATAGCCATTGCCTACCGTACTGTATATATATTCTCCCAGATACATGCAGTTCATGCACTAATTGGTACTTTTGATGGGTGCAATTATATATGCTACACACAAATGATCTACAGCAAAAGCAAATGTAACAATTTCCACTTTGCATCCTTATGAAGTGCTAATTGTAGCATTTTTTTTGTAAGTAAATAGTTCCTAATAGCTCTTAGGAATTTTGTTTCATAAATTGGCTGCAAATATTCTAATGCGATATCTGAGAATAAATGCGTTGCAGCCTTACATGGTCAAATATACTACTGTATACAGTTTTTAAAACTACACGTTTTGATGAACTGAACTGTTTCTTTAACATTTTTTAGGTGAAAAAGTAAAAATTGAAAGGTCACATTTGGAATAAAATATTAAAATATGATTCTCTGTTTTCACTTTTTTAAGTCATATTTAAAGATTTCAGTCCAGGTCCACTAAAAAAATGCTTATATTTCCAACCTCGGCCTCATTAAATTGATTAACCGTAACGAAAATCTCCCTGAGATGATATGAGTAAAAAACCTTGAAAGGAACCCATATGTAAGATTATAAATGATTCAAATATACATGTGTAGAAAATTAAGTAGACTACCCTTAAGTAGGAAATTTCTTGCATTTTGACAAAAAAAAAAAGCACAAATTAGCGCTATTTTAATGACCAATTACTCTGGCTGATTCAGCAGTTGATCTAAGAACCTAAATGGAAATAAACACGGTTTATTTTATATGAAGACATTTAGTTCATATTTTCCTCTCATTAAATAGCACAAATCACATACAGTACAGTATGCTTACACTTTTTTAAACACACATGCTTATTTTCAGTTGCTAGGATTAAAACGGTACAAGTTCTGTCCTGCTAAGAATTTCTTCCTACTCGATCCGTTATGTCCATCACACTCATTTGAGACCTGTTTGAGGTTTGTCGAAGTGCTAAAGACAGTGCAGCTGAGAAGCCTACGTAAGCTGTCAATGTCTCCTCTGGGAAATGGAAATAATTTTCACAGCTATGTTTGTGCCTAAAATAACATGGTTTATTTCTGCTCACTGGCAAGCTCCCCTCAAATCAGATGCAATTAAGATACATATAAAGCACTAGTGACTGTTTCCTAAACCTTAAATTGCTAATATATTTGTTAGATGTAAAAAAAAAAAATCAATGAATGTAATTCGTCAAAATAGATACACAAGTAATGTAAATCCTTTAGGTGGAATTAATTCAATAAGGTAAAAGGACCTTGCATTGTAATCAGACCTTGCATTGTAAAGGGTACTGTAGGAGAAGCACTATGCCATAATGATTGATTCAAAAAATCTTTTGGTTTAGGTCTTACAGTTCTTTACAAATCACCTGCCTTACTTACCTCCGAACTGGCTATGCATTAGTTAAGTACCAATGTATTCATAATGTATTCATACAGTTACAACATAATCACCAGTGACTCTGATATGAACAAACTCATGACACATCTGTCACAAACTATCTACAAATATACAATAGTTAACAATAAGGTACCTACTGTACGATCACCATTTGCTATAAATTGTCAAGCCTTGTCGATAATTGCCACTTGTTCACGGAGCCCTGGATGCCCCAGTATGCAGTAGTAGTATTTCAGACTGAAACTCGGTTCAATTTTCACGGTCAGTGGTGAAACTTTTTCGAACAGTTTCGGTTATGTAATCCACACCCATGTTATTCAGCCTAGTTTTGGTTTCGGTCAGGGGTTTCAGTCTGACAGGTGCTTGCGCCCGACCTCAATGTGGAAAAATTTATTACTGTACATTACACTTCATGGCCTTGAGTTGGGCACCTCCCCAGACAGACTATACCTGCTGCTGTCTCGCTGTGTGTCCATCCAGTGATGTCTGCGATAGAAGTCTGCGATAGAGACTGTTTTTTACTAAACATTCCAAAGTGCAGTTTGGAATCAAGTACAGTGTAAACTTTAATACTTAGGGTTGGATTTAGCCATTTTATAAATTTTGCTCCATATCTTGTATAGGAGGTATTTATGAGTGCTCCAGCAGAGACAGATCAAAGCTATCCATGTCAACATGGAGCAAGAAGTTTGGAAAGTTTTTTTTTTTTTTGGAGTCTACGATCCATTACAAATGGCATGAATCACCAACAAAGTCTATGAACTATCTATTCCCCTGCTGGACATTGTTCACATAGTTTTTTTGTGCATTGTTCTCGGGCCTGCTTGCATATTTACACCCTCCGATACAGCAGGTGTCAGTATGCACTTACTTGGTTTGTGAGCCACCATTAACACAAGACAAGAACAAGTACGTTAACTTTTCCGCTTTGGTTAATATTATTTATATTATAAATGCCAAAAGTGACGCTCTCGTGTGCCTTCCTACTTTATGACCTATGGATTTATAGGTCAGTGGATGAGCATGCAAAGCACACACGGAGATTTCGAAGGAGACAGACGGGACCGATGACGTTCTACCTTCATTTCTAGGTATAGTTGGCCTCCATATTTGATTCGATCCTTGCCCGAATACACTGTGCTGTACCTGAGAGCACCTCTGCCAGTGAACCCGGGGATGGTTCCTGATTGCAGAACGATTATATCCTCACTGGTCAAAATGAACCAGATTTTGAGGTGTTCTTGGAGACGTTTCCAGGGCCCTAATATGAAAGCGCCCTTAGTCATCGTTAACCTCTTGTTATACAATGTGCATGTGAAAGACCAAGCCCATATATAGAGTACAAATGTTAATAAATCTGATAGTCAAATACATAAAATCTTTTAATGTATCCATAATAAGATATTGCTAAGCTTGTCCCTCAACTTCAATTCTAACTTAACCTTGTCATATGACTCAGTACATTAGTCAACATACCAATGACTTTACATGTTTTACGTGGACAGAATACATCGAAATACTACCTTTCTCTATTTACAGTTGGTTTATAAATTGCACGACACAAAAGCAGTGGTGAATCAGAGAAAGAATGAAAGAAAGAGAGAAAGAGGGCTAGCAGTGTCAGCAGGTCTTTGATACTCCGCTCCATCTTTCTGACAGTAATAGGACGTGATGCCCTATGTGTTTAATTAAACTTCTGAGTTTTGAAACCGAGTGCTGTCTCCTCTGGTTTAAATTGCTACCTTAACAACATCCATAACAACATAACAACAGAGTATACAACACACAGCCCGTGGAGACTTTCTGTTTCTCTTCTGTGTATCTCATACTCTCTCTGTCTCTCTCTGTATGTGGTTATGTGTGTTGGTGTGAGGTAAAGGATTTTAGCCCTGCATGAGCATCAAATGTCCAAATAATTATAGGAATTCATACCACAAGCTGAATACTTTTTACGTTTGTTTTTTACAAGGCTGATGGTGCTAGATGTGCTAACAGCATTGCAATGTTCACAGCACTATCTGTGCAAATGGCAGCCAAGAGTGTCAGATTGGAAAAAACGCTTTCATCATCCCAGAGCAGGATATGAGCAAGGCTTTCAGAAGTGTAGATGCCAGGACAGCACTGGGACCAGACGGCATCTCAGGTTGGGTCCAGCTTGCACCGGTGTTCACTGAGATATCCAAACTCTCTCTGCCACATTCCCCAACATGCTGTCCCAAAGAAACCACAGCATATCTGCATCAATGCCTGTAACCCAGTAGCCCTGACCTCAGTGGTGATGAAGTGCTTTAAAAGGCCGGTCAGAGACTTCATCGCTGCTTCATTACCTGACACCCTGAACCCATTACTGCTCACATATCCCAATTGCTGTATAAGAACACCACCAGGCACAGCCCTGAGCCATCTGGACACCAGGAAGGGAAATTACTATTATTATAAACACTATAATTTCCTCCAAATCACCACCAAGGCGGCGGATCTACCTCGTACTTAGCTTGACCCAGTGTCGGACAAGCAAATCACAAAAAAATATGTTTAGTCATGACTAACCCTCCCTCACCCTTAGCACTGGAGAACCCCCAAAGGTTGTGCCCCTTGCTTAATTCACTGTGTCACCACCTTCAACTCTACAACCTCAGTCAAATTTAATGACAACACTGCTATGGTTGGCTTGATCGCTGATAACTCCATGAAGTCCTACATAGAGGAGTCTGAAATACTAAAGAAATGATGCAAGGAGCACAACAACAATAATTGATAATGGAGTTAAATGGAGAGAGTGGACAGTTTCCCGTTTCTTGGTGTTCACATCACACAAGATCTATCATGCTGGGGTCACATTAACACCCCATCAAACTGCCCTATATGGAGCTATTATATCTTTTATACCTTGCACAAATGGAGACGGACAGAAAGCACGGACATGATTTTGGTTTTAAGCAGGGCATGCTGGCTCCACAGAAGGTGATACTGTACCATCAGCTAAGCGCACCATCCACACTGAGCACCCTGACCTACTGTACAGTCAATCTAAAGCAAGCAGTGTTGGATCAAAACCAGAAAGGTAGTGAAGGATATCAGCCATTCATACAATACACTCTTTTTACTGTTGTTTTCTGGGAAGTATTTCTGTTCCTTCAAAGTCTACACAGAGAAAATGATAAAGAGCATCCATCTTGGCACAGACTATTCAGGCCCACGACCAGGAACATTTCCACATCAATATGCCTATATCGCCCCATAGTGATAAACAGTTGGCAATTGCATTTCGCTATAACCACCTCATCCTGATGTGTATTCCATACACAACTGCACACTTCTGCTCTTTATTATGATTCTAGTTGCAACGCTGCTGCCAACTTTCTTTTATAGCTCTCATATACACAGTTCAGACACACCATTACAACACAAAACATTATGCTCAGTATTGTGTGGTTTCCGTCTGTGCCACCGGGGCGGCTCTGGCCTCTCGGGACTTGACTCCACAAGACCTCTGGGGATGTTCTGTAGTGTCTCTCACCAGGACATTGGGAGGGAATCCTTTGTGTGCTTTGGGTTGCGCAGTGGGGTCTCCAAGGATCAGACTTGTTTGTCCAGTGCATCCCATGGGGCATTTAGAAAACAGGACAGCAGCCTTGGATATTTTTTTTCAATATGGCAAAGTCAAGAGAAAGTACTTTGCATTTAATGAGTAATATCACAATGAAGTTTTGATTTTTTTTGGTTTGTTTTGTTTTATTAACTCTGAAAGAGAGAGAGAGACAGAGACGCTAATGAAGGATATAAAGGGTTATAGCTTCTATAACATAAGTAATAAGTATTTCTTATCTTGTGGACATTCCATAGCCCTAAATATAATGAAAAGTAAATAAAATGTGCTTTTATAAGCAATATTAGAGAACACTGTGCTGTTGGAAAAAAATCATTAACAGTCATTTTGTTTGCATCATGCATGGTTGATTATTTTCCTATAACAGCAACTCAACTTTTATTTTATATATATATATTTACTCACTCACTCACTCATCGTCTATACCGCTTTATCCTGTATACAGGGTTGCAGGGGGCCCTGGAGCCTATCCCAAGAAAACTTAGAGCATGAGGCGGGGTACACCCTGGACAGGGTGCCAATCCATCACAGGGCACACACACACTCACGCACTCATTCATTCAATTTGGAAACACCAATTAGCCTTATCTGCATGTCTTTGCACTGTGGGAGGAAACTGGAGTACCTGGAGGAAACACATCAAGCGCAGGGAGAACATGCAAACTACATGCACACAGAGATGGGAATCGAACCTGGCCGGGAATCCAAATCGGACCCTGGAGGTGCAAGTCAACAGTGCTAACCACTAAACCTTTTATATGTCTAACATTTTAAAATTTTCACATTTAATACTTCTGGGTCTGTAGAAGTACCTTACAGAGATGGTTATGCAAAGATAAACTTAAAGTTGTACAGTATGTAAATGTCAGTGTTATGGTTGGGATGGGACATGATGAAGATATGAGACATTTTTAACCACATAATGACATTTATCTGGCTCGCTTTTGAAAAAAAAAATGTTTAAGCAAAGGTGCGAGTACAGCACTCATTAGCTTTACTAAGTCAATAGAAATACTTTACAAAGACAGAATTACAAATATTGTGCATTCTGAATTGGATTTCATCCGTGCTCAGTCTCAACCGTTCAATAATATCCTCTCTAAACATTCAATTCCACTCCTGTGTATCGTAATGGCTTTGGGATTTGCTGAGGCTGTGCGCTCCTTACACTTCTTGTGTATTGGGTATTGGGTTTGAAATGTGACAATGTGAAGTTATGGAGGATGTTTAAAAATGAGAGCGAGAGAAACAGAGAGAAAGATTTATGTCAGAGCAGAGGGGAATGAAAATGATCAAACTCTTACTGAGCAGGCACAACGATGGACGTAAAGAGACTTTATTTCCGACAAGGGAAACTTTTTTTTTTTTTAAGTGATTAATGGATAAACTTCTTTGAAAGAGACTTTCGGGGGTTAAATATTTTAGTTTTGGAGAAGTGAACTCCAAATATGTACAATATAGGTAGGACAGTGGCTTTGGACCTCCAGGGTTGGGGTTTGAATCTCACCTCTGTGCTGTGTGGAGTTTGTATGTTCTCTCCATGCGCGATGGTTTCCTCCGGATATTCTGGTTTCCTCCCACAGTCCAAAGACATGTGGTTTATCCTGATTGGTGTTTCTCTCTCAGGTGTGCAGTGTGATGGATTGGCACCTAACCAGGATGTACTCCACCTTGAGATAAGTTCTCAGAATAAGCTCCAAAACACAGAGGATAAGCAGTGTATTGGATGGATGGAACTGAAGTATAAATTATATATAGAAGTCTTGAACCCCGCATGTTACAGACTGTCGCAGTACAACATTAGTTAAATTTTTTTTATTTAATGAATATCTGGATTGGATTAAATTAAGGTTTTGGCACCGAGTTATAGTTCATATATGTTGTATATAATAGATTTATTCATAGCTAGTCTTCTATGTATATTTCTTCTGTGTGTAATGTGTGTGTGTGTGTGTGAATATAACTTGCAGCAAATGCCTGCGCCAAAAAAAAACAGGCCCTCGCTTGAATAAACCTAACTTCAATTAAAACTTATGAAAGTTCTCAAGCAGCAACTACCCCAAATGTAGAGATGAGTGTGTAATGATGTTTCTAACTATCTTTTGTGGAGGTGGATTCATATCAGAGCAATGAGAGCAGCCTGTGAAGTGTGTCTCAGGAGGCTTGTGCAGAAGGTTCATAAAATCAGTCTTTGTTCAGTCATTTACACTCACATTGATTTGATCTGGTGAAAAAAAAAAATATCCTGGCTGTTCTGATATTTTGAAAGATTTACAGATATTCTAAGATTTTATAAATCTGAAAGAGAGAATGTTAACAGAAAACTGCAGCTAAAGTTCTTCCTTTTCTAGCGATTTAGTCTTTTACTGAACTCTATAGGCATATACTGTATACAGTACACCCACAGCACAGTTTTTGTAGTTATGTCTGAAAATTTCTGCTTTATAATCAGTAATGCCCTTATTCGCTCAGCAGGTTCTTTTTAATTATTTGTTTAGATGTTAATAAGAAAATGTAGCCTGTATTCCTGGAAAGAAAATAAGAATCTGGAAAACAATGATGCTATTTAAAACAAGAAGTATTGTAGGAACAGTTACAATGCTGTTACATCATAGAAAGATATCAAAATGTTACTTTTTTAAATAACAACGCATTTATTATTAGCGTGTTTTGTGCTTGGTGGCACAGTGGCATAGTGGGCATCACAGTTGCCCTGCACCTCCAGGTTCGATTCCCACCCCCGGTCTGTGTGCATGGAGTTTGCATGTTCTCCCCGTGTTTGGTGGGTTTTCTCCAGGTACTCGGTTTTTCATCCCAGACGTGCAGATTTGGTTAATTGGCATAGCGTGTGTGTGTTGATGCCCTGCACCCTGTACAGGGTGTATCTTGGCTGGGATAGGCTCCAGGCCACCTGTACTGGATCAGTGGTGCAGAGAATGACTGAGTGAGTGTGTGTTTTGTGGTTTTGAGATGCTTTTCCGCACATGACGGATGTAAAGAGTGAGATTGTTCAGAGATTGGTATGAAACTAGGCCATCACTGGAATGACAATTTCCCTCCATTCTGAAACATAAAGCTCTTGACCTGGATTTCTATCATTTTATGCACTGCTCTGTTAATCGGATAATTTCACGAACATGAAGAAAAAAACAAAAAACAAGAAAAAAAAACAATACTCCTGTCTTCAGCCTTGTTTTGGAATCAAGAATGCTGTATACTGTATGCTTTACGTGCCGCCAGCAAGCATTAAAAGCATTACATTACTAAAAGATTCTCGTTTTTCCTAATCAGGTATTCCAAAGGTATTTTTCCCTTCCAAAATAACTAGCAGTATATTTTCCCCATCTCTGCACACACTAGGACATCTTCCATAATATTTGCTTTCCTCGAGTTTATATTTTGAAAAGTGTCACTTCTACATACAGCCTAATAATTATGCAAAGCATTTCCAGCGCAGTTTACCAGCACCGAAGAAAAGCTTGCTGGGCTGGTACGCTGCAGGACACGGGTCTGCTGAAACACATGAGGAGCCATTAATTGGCACTGTGCTGCCAGATATGAATAAGCCAAAATAGCGTCACTTGCAGTCAAGCCCTAAAAGTGTCACTTGCTCTCCAGTTGCCCGGAGGCGAGGGCAAATGGCCTCTGGGGTCAGAATCGGTGGCAGAAATCTCAGTAAACTCATTTAGCTTTTTTTTCTAAAACGCTGTTGGACGACGTGTGCAGACGTGTGAAGTGTGGAGAAGGCAAGAAGAACGGAAAGGAGAGATCTTCTGGAAAACGGCAACTTATTGACATCCATATGTAGGACGGAGCTCTGCAGTTCTTGAGATACGTACAGTATTTCGACTTCGAGACATCGCAAGGACGTTATGCAACGCTACACATGACCTGTGAATCACCACGACACATCAACAGGGTTTGAGTAAGACGTGAAGCAGACAGAGCTCAGTGAGCGTCAAGACAGTCAGCGATGCTGAAGATTTGATTCCCAATCGTCAGGGTTTTAATTATCATTAAGCTTTTATAAAGAAACACTTTTAAAGATGTACAAAGCACTATGGACAGCTTGCAATCTCACTCACGCAAAAAGAAAAGCTTTCCCCTTCAGTAAGCTCTTGCATTTTAGTGAACACCCTAGTCTTCTTTGGATAGCTTTCTTTTTTCATGGTGTGGGAGGTTTACTTTAGTAGGGAGGCTAAGTCTTAAGGTTAGCACAGTGATCATAGAAATGCAGAAAAACTCAGTATTCAGACAATGGCTGTGTTCTGTTCCATAATTAAGTTAAACTGTATTCCTTGCTCCCCATTTATATTCATTTATTAATTTATTGGTGAAATATAGATATCGGCCACTGTATTAGACACACCTACTTAACTACTTGTTAACACAGCTCATCACATGGCAGATTATCGTCAAGACAAATCTGCTGAAGTTCAAACTGAGTATCAGAATGGGTAAGAAAGCTGATTTAAGTGACTTCAAACTTGGCATGGTTTTGGTGACCGAAAATTTCCAAAACTGCTGATCTACAGGGATTTCTGCACACAACCATCTCATTTTTCAGAATGGTCTAAAATAGAGAAAATATCCAGCGAGTGGCAGTTGCATGGCTGAAAATGCCTTGTTGATGCCAGAGGTCAGAGTGACCAGACTGGTTCGAGCTGATAGAAAGGCAACAGGAACTCGAATAACATCTTGTTACAACCGAGGCATGCTGAAGAGTACTGTATGTCTCATACCACAACACATCAAGCTTTGAAGCAGATGGGTTAAAGGCGCAGAAGACCAAGCCGGGTGCCGCTCCTGTCAGATAAGCATATGAAACTGAGGCTACAATTCACATTGAATGGGCACACATGGGCTCAACAAAATGGGTCAACAGAAGACTGGAAAAATGTCTGATGAGTCTTGAGTTCTGCTGTGACATACGGATGGTCGGGTCAGAATTTGGCGTAAACAATATTAAAGCCTTGTACCAACCATTTAGGATGCTGCTGGTGGTGTGATGGTCCTGGATATTTTCTCGGCACATTTTAAGCCACTAATGCTACAGCCTACTGTACCTACTGAGTATTATTGCTGACCATGTCCACCGTTTTTTTTAACCACAAGTTTTTTTTTGAACATCACAGTGAGGTCACTGTGCTCAAGTGGCCTCCACAGTCACCAGATCTCAATCCAATAGAGTGGCTTTATGGATGTGAAACCTTTGTGGAGATTCCCCTCATGGATGTGCAGGAAACAAATCTGCATGATGCTTTTATGTCAATATGGAAAATCAGAATCTCCAGAATGTGTAAAGAATGTTTGCAGCACCTTGTTGAATCCATGCCATGAAGAATTAAGGCAGTTCTAAAGGTAAGCGTGGTCCAACCCAGTTCTAGCAATGTGTTGCTAATGAAGTGGCTGGTGTGTGTGTATGTGTGTGTGTCTACATGCTCATCATTTACAAATTGTTATAATGTAAATGATACAGTTTTGTCATTCATAACAATAAATTGTGCACAAAATGAATGCCAGCCTTTTGGTGCTATTTGTTCCAGTAAGGATGGGTAATATTGTTCGTTCGCTTCCAGCGAACTGATGAACACTTATATTCCTTCCTCTGTTCACAGTCATCTGAAACCTGAACTGTACCTGTTTTTCAGGGAACTATGCAGCCTAAGACCAGTTTCTTAACAGTGAAAAAAAAGAAAAGATGATCTCTTCCTGCACAGAACCAACCACCTCAATCACCTGCCATGTCAAACCACAAATGGCAATTTCATACAATGCTGAGCCTCACACCGCTAGTGGCTCCGTGCCGCGCTGTGATCCTCCAGCACCTGGCCATTAGGACGACGATTCCATCAACTGGAAACTTTAAACTGCACACATTCATCTTTCATTTATTACATCACGTATCGTTATCACATCTTCCTACAAGTTTATTGTAAATTGCATTTTTTTTTCTTTATTCTGTGCAGCCCTATAAGGCATTTTACTTGCAGTCTCTCATTCAGTATCATTTTTTTTGTTTTTTTGAAAGTTTAACATTTTATAGGAGCTGTGTATTCAAAATAACAAAAGCCTGTCTCGAGTGAGTCTATAGGGACAGAATTGGAAGCTTTTCCCAAAAGAAAAAATATTTTGCAATAGGTGATTTTTTTGCTGTTGTTTGACAAAATTAACTAAAAAATCTTTCTTTTAATCAGGATGCATTTGTATTCATTTAAAAAAAAGCAAACAAAGTGAGACATAGCACTTTCTCTATCAAGTAGCTAATATTAATTTTTATATTATTTTAACTGATATTAATTTTATTGATCTACTATTAACTTTATTTTGGTTGCATTTTACTGTTAATACGTAATAATTAAAATATTTATATAAAAATATTTAATATTTAATAATCAGAAGCACACACATATACAGTATGGGTTATGCTGTTGTGCTGAATATCAGCACGACTGTGATGTCGTTGTAAGCACGAAGGCACAGCCTACAGTAAGTACTAAACATATTACAGCAGTGCTGATATTCAGTACAACAGCACAACACATCAAGTGTGAGTGTGATATTGCTTTTCTACAAGAGTTCCACAAACGCCATTTATTATCCACAGATTACTGGGCGATGGTGGCTCAAATGGTTAAGGCTGTGGATTACTGGGTTACTGATCGTAAGGTCTGGGATTCGAGCTTTATGACACTCAGCAAACAGGAACCTCATCATCGTCCGTGTGTCATTTTTACAACAATGCTGAAATCGAATTTTTGTTATCCCACTGTTTCAGTATCTTTTAGAACTTCATGAACAATATCCATATCTATATTCTCAGCAGTTTCTGCGTTGTTTATTATTCAACATCTGGTGTTTATACTGTTTATGAATGGAATATATTATGCATACGGCATGTCTGCTTTACTGTAGCGCCTAAAACAACAGCTTGATCAAAACAACGTTCATTGTTGTGTAAGACAGCAAGTAAAACATTGTTACACAGAGTAACTGCGTTAAACTACAAAATCTATTATAAAAAAGGTGTAAAACTGATTTACAGAAGACTTCAGTCAGAGCCGTGATCACGGCTGTAGAGCCGTCATTAATGTGAGAGCACTGAGTACCCCTCATCCCTCCCCTCTGAGAGAGCTCGGCCAATCAGCTCTCTCTAGACCTCCGGCTGCGAGAGGTTACAGCATCACCCGGGAATCGAACCAGCGTCTCCGGATGATAGGGCGTGCACTTCACCACTGCGTCACTCGGAGGCGGAGTTTTTCATTCCTGATGGTGTGGGAATATTCCAGGAACTGAAAAAGTGACTCATTGAGCCTGAGGAATCATTTACACACATGAACTGGCCACATCAAGTCAAATCAAATATTAGGGTGTGTGGCTTTTCTGGCATATTTAGTTTATTGTAATCTTGTAATATTTAATACTAAATATGTTTGAATTCATGCAAATAACAGTATTTTCACTTTTGTTCAGCTCTTATAATCTGAATATTGTTTGTGTTTGAGTCAATATAAATTGCACAATCAATGGCATGTTTTACTTTTTCCTCCATTTTTGATACTCCTCATACTTGCCACTGGTGTCTGAGGAAAACTGCTTATCTAGCCTCTACTACTTTTTCTGCTTTCTCTTTCCACGAATCTCATGTGAAATCTCTCGCTCCTCCTGAAGCCCACGGGAGGCTGAGAGGCTGCAAACTGAACCATTTCATGCCTTCATGGTCTGTCACTCTCCATCATGGGCTGGAATCAATAGCTCCAACACAGACTTGTGGCTCCACCATACCACACCATCTTGATTCAGTCACTTACACAAAGCCAACCGGATCAATGTTGATTACCTACGCACATGTTTACTACATGTTCATTTCATCTTCTCTTCACTCTATCCGCTCAGATAGGATGTGATCTAAATAGGATTTGGGGGCGAAGAAATTTAAACAGGGATCTATGTCATAAAGAAAAATGGATGCCTTTCATATTATAGTTTATTACACAATTAAAATGCAGTTAAGTTTTAGCAGTTGTACTGAACACCTCTGGGAAAACTGATTATACTGAGATGAATTTTGTGTGTATGGAAGGGTGTAAAAACTGAATTATTCATGGCATCTCCCCAGTCACAGCAGATCACACTTTAATATTTATCAGACTGAGTAAAAAAAAAATGTTAAGGCTTCAGGCATCTTTTGTTATGCGGAGATAAATACAGACAACTTTGTCCATGTTAACATATTAGATACTGTGTGTTGTATTGTGTGCTTCGACTTGTATATCTATTCTTTCCCACCTGGATAGTCAGTTACACCTTGTCATCATCATACAAAGGTCTAAACCTTAAACTGTAAAGAAAGATAAAAAACTAGCATAGCGAGTGAAGACAACTTTTTGGTATATCGGAGTAATTTCCATGACATAACGATATCCCGAAAGTTCCTGACCCACTGGGCAAGTGAGATAAGGTGCCAATAATTGTACCTATTTAAAAGAAACATTCTTGAGATGTTTCTCTTCAAATGGTGATGCCAAATGATCAATGGTGATACTAGCCACTTCAATTATTGTATTACTGTACATACAAACATTCCTATTCCTACAAACTCCTTTCCAGTGCAGCCTCTATGTCTTAATGACCCTGCTGTTGCTGTGTGATTTCTGGACACTAGAGGCTCCAAACTTGGCTGAGAGGTTTCTGCCTTTAAACTGTATGATGTTGAATTGAAGATTGATAAACTAAACAGCCAATCAGAATTTTGGTGTATCGTTGGTACAAGCATTTTTTCACAATTCT
Organism: Dinotopterus cunningtoni; assembly: GCA_028565755.1. Classification (NCBI taxonomy): domain Eukaryota; kingdom Metazoa; phylum Chordata; class Actinopteri; order Siluriformes; family Clariidae; genus Dinotopterus; species Dinotopterus cunningtoni. The sequence continues at coordinate 25,481,713 of JAOTRS010000001.1, read as the reverse complement.
TTTTAATCATTGTCTATACCACTCCATCCTGTATTTAGGCTTGGAGCCTATCCCAGGAGGCATAGGAAACTAGGTCGCGTACACCCTGGACAAGGTGCCAATCCATCAACGGGCACACAAACTACGGGCAATTTGGAAAAGCTAATTAGCCTAATCTGCAGGTCTTTGGACTGTTGGAGGAAACCCACCAAGCACAGGGAGAACATGCAAACTCCATGCACACAGAGACAGGAAACGAGCCTGGCCGGAAATTGAACCTAGACCCTGGAGATGCAAGGCAACAGTGCTAACCACCACGCCACCATGCCGCCCTTTATTACACTTACAGTACACCATGAGAGATTTTCAAGGGGAATGCCTAAAGGATGGAAATCTGATAATCATTTTTTAAAATTTAATAAAACCTTAGAGACTGTTTTGGTGTGATTTCCTAAAGATCAACAGTTTCTAAAATAAAAGGATCTGCCGTTGTATTTGTTAAAAGCTATTGATTTAGCAATTGCCCTCTTTGTTCAGAAGTAAAGAATAATGGATTTTGGTACTTAGTACTTAGCTCACTTACTCACTTATTGTATTTAATTTGTTGTATTGTTTGTTTGATGAAAGTACTTTTGTGTTACTCTTTTGCAGAGCCTTGGGTTCTATAAGCTGCATATTGAATTGATTGACGGTTTAGGAGGTCATGTTTTTGGGTGTACTCTGAATGTGATACCTACTGTATGATGGGCGCCTATGTGCATCGCTCGACCTTGTCGCTAGACCTACACACTTTTTATTGTTTCAAAAAATTAAAGACTGTTTTGCAGTCTTCTTTTTATTATAATTAATTAATTAATGTTAGCTAGCAACACAGCTACTGCATATTCCCGTGCTGCTCAGAGGCTGTGGTGCATTACAGTATCTAATCCAGGAGTTGATCATTCAACACCACAAATATTACTACGCCAACTTAAACCATACTATTTGTGTTTTTATGTCTTCTCTTGCATGATATATGTTTTACTAATGATTCCCTCGTTAAATGCTTATTAAATCATTTATAAATTTTAACCAGAGAATGCTGTTATTCATTTTGCACACATGTAGAAAATAAGGGGCAAAGTACATTCAGGTGCACTACATCAGCAATACACCTATGAATTAATGTCTGATTGGGAATAATATGCAGTATATTACAGAGCCTAAAGTACATATGTTGCAAAACTTGTAATAACACCCAGATGTTCTATAGTTAAAGTACAATAGCAGTTACTGTAACTTGCATGGCTTTTATGTTGTTAGGAGAAAGCTCAGTGTTTTTTATCTCACTTTAAGCCATGTTTCACTTCTGGTTGGTACTGTACTGTACGTATGTGAATTATGAATAGTGTGATAACACTCAGAGTTGATAAGTAAATAAAAAATCAAACTGTGAAAGAACAGTTTCTAATGGGAACTGGTTTCTTGCTCGCCATTTACCATTTTTGCAACGGTTAAAGAAAACCATTACACCAGCTCCATCTATGCCCTGGTCTTATAACCACTGGGAAGGCATGAGATGACCTTTGTGATCTAAGCAAGAAGGGTTGCTTATAGTTTGGGTCACTTGGTAATGGAAATAGCAATGAAATGTGGAGTACCATGGAAAAGGGCTTCATGTTTTCCTTTTGTTTTTTCAAGAATCTGTCTGAAGATGCCACACCCAGCCATGAACCGATGCTTTCCATAAATACTGTTCTGTATCAAGTTGGGATGGAAGAGATGCAATTGCAACAAGAACAAAATCACATGAAACAACTACTGAAGCAAATCCACACGAAAAATTGAGTGAACCCACCGGTACCACTCCCAACAACCGTTCAAACTCATTGGAGCCTCGGCTGAATGTCAGGGGTTCATACTACAACAGTCACTAGACTCAAGAAACCTTGAACCTTTCCTGAAAAGAGAAGTTTATCAAGTTAGTTACTGGAAAAGCAGTCTGGAATACAGCTTTCCTTTAATCACTTTCTTGATTTTATCAAACAAGTATTTGAATACGCAATGAATTGCAAAGAAAGTAGGTGGCAGGTGACAAATTACGAGTGAATGTAGGAGCGGGTAAGATAAATCTCGTCTATAAAACTACAACCAGGCAAAGATTCACTCACTCACTCATCTTCTATACCACTTTATCCTGTCTTCAGGCCTGGAGCCTATCCTAGAAGGCTTAGGGCACAAGGCAGGGTACACCCTGGACCCATAGCAAGGCACACACACATACCCTCACTCACACACTACAGGAAAATTGAGAACGCCAATTAGCCTAATCTGCATGTTATTGGACTGTGGGAGGAAACCGGAGTACCTGGAGGAAAGCCACCAAGCACAGGGAGAACATGCAAAGGGCAAAAAATCAAACATGGTTAAGTCAGATCAAATATATGAACAACTAATTTTTAAATTGTAGCTTTAGGCACTTTCCAGCCTGTCTGTAAAACTTTTAATCGAGTTTCTATACTGTACATAATATAATAAAAAATTAAGGGGTTGCTGTACTTTTAAAAAGAACTTGAAGTCAGCATGAGTCTTAATACCCTGTTCACAACAGCTCTAGAAACTGATTTGCTCACAAGTGGACAGCGCTAAACACATAGCACTTTACACCAGGCCTCATAAACGTGTCTCCAGTGACCATGTGTGATCATATAAAAGAATGAGACGTGTAACAATGTGAGAAGCTAATTAAAGCAACTAGTTCCATCCCCGCTGTTTTAGCATCACCTTTATCTGTTAGCCCAGAGGAGGAGAGCTCTGCTGTTCAGCATGATTTTTAAACCTGATCGATTTCGGATTTTCCAGCTAGGACAATGAGGCTGTCGATTTGATGGATCTGAGACAAATGCAGCCGCATTCACATTTACACCAGAAATGTGGTCATAAATGTCCCACTCTACTTCTGAACATGTGTTGAGTGATCTGAGCACGATTTGTCTTGGAAGCACTTTGGACCTCGTTCACACCTGTGCTTAAAGCTGTCTACTTATGATCCAATCACCCACAAAGAAGGTTAACACTGGGGGTAAATGGAGCCTGAAATAAATAGCAGTGCTCTCTGGTTGGCTGAAATGGCCTTGTTAGTTATTACGACATGGGACAATTTCAGAAAAATCACAGGAAGTGCTCGTTTGAAGCTCTTAGGGCTTTTTTAGCTCAGCTTTCCATGTTGCAAGAACAGCATTTGAAATATAGAAACAGATCTCCTTATTAGCTCTATCACTCCTCTAAGACCAATAGGATTAAATTGAACAAATGACAATGCATCGAATGAAGCTTTAAAGACCCTAAAAATCTGACATATTATTTTTTAACAGGCACACACACTGTTCTCAGATTTACTTTTATAATTTATTTAAATATCCTACTGAGTTAAACACAAGCATACTAATATACAGGTGGAGAGAGTTTACTTTTGATATACTGTTCACTTCCTGGCAGTACATTTATGATTGGTTTGCGTCTAATAAAATATTATAAAATAAAATAAAACAACAGTAGACATAAGGGATAAGTTTAATAGTGAAAGTAAGAGCATTCTCACACACACACACACACACACACACACACACACACACACACACACACACACACACACATATGCACAAAGCCTTTACTAGATAACACGCACACTTCCAG
>JAOTRS010000001.1:25454659-25470551 GCA_028565755.1 Dinotopterus cunningtoni | reverse complement strand
AACAAAAAAAGCAAATATTAACTATTGTGCTGAATCAAGTACCATTCCATAAGCTGACAACTACTGTACATTTGCTACTACAGTACATACTGTACACCACATGTGCAGATATGAATATTTTCGGACTAGGAATATTTAAGCATGAATATATTGCCAATGCAGTACTGTGTAAAAGTCACCATATTACAGAATTTTTGTTATAAAAACAGAACAATATCTGCATGCCTGTAAAGAAAGCAACATATTACATGACAAACCAGTTTTCAGATGGGAAAAAAAAACTTAATGTAGGTTCCTGGGTTTTTCCTTAAAACAGAAAGGAGCGAGTGTAACAAAGTTTACCAGGAGAGCTCATATTCTCCAGCACACTCAGTAAAACCTAACAGCTGTTTTACTTACAGTACTGTGTAAAAGTCATAAGCAAAGAAAACATTTAAAAACATGCCTTTAAAAACATTTCTCTGTAAAAGTGCATAAAGATCACTAAAAATAAACTGTCAATATTTGGTGTGATTAAAACAGCATTTATATAAAAAAATAAAATAAAATAAAAAATAAATAAAAAAGTGTGTTAATGCTCCAAGTTACTGATTGGAAGGTCTGCAGTTCAAACTCTGACTCAACCAAGCTGTCTCTGTTTGGCCCTTGTGAAAGGCCCTTAACCCTGTTGTGAGTAAAGTTTAATGGCTGACCCTGCACTTTGACTCCAACCTCCTAACAAAGGAATATGCAAAAAAAGAATTTAGTAAGGAATGTCACTACAATATGTGATAAATGGAAAGGGTTGGTTTAACTCTTCAGATGACATTCTCTGTCCCGAATTCTGGCTAATGCTGCTGACTCCCAGCTCCAGGTTCGTTCCTGGGCTCTGTTCATCTGTTCGTTTAATCTTAAGGCATTCAAACTTTCAGTTAACTGTTTGTTTACAGCACTGCACTGCAAAAAAATGCATTCAAAAAGCTTTTAAATCAACAGAAATTTCATGACACATCAGCATTATATGTACATGACAATATTGTACATATTTCAGCTGATATTATCTTACTTGACTAACAATTTGAGGATATTTTACAGATACGGCATCTACGATAAAATACAGGGATCCTTCACGTCCCTTAACTGAAAACCTACCTTTGCCATGATTTTCTCCTTAAACGAGAATTACCATCACTCAAAACATGGTTCAGAAGCTCAAAGGGAAGCTGTATTGTTGTGTATACCAACATTAAGAAGCAAAAGTTTGTCAGATTGTTTTTTTTTTTACTATCCTTAAGATAAGTTTGAACAATGTGCTTGTCATGAAAGATCAAAACGTCTGATGAGTCACAGACGGGCGGAGGGTGACAAACAGGCACTGTGGGTAATTCGAGCAAAATCAGCCATGATAAAGGTGTTAAGCACTTCAAACAGTTCTCCCAGCTAGAAAAATCTGTTTTCGGAGCAACTTGTCAAGTGAGGCTTCAAAATGACTGCAACAGTTTCATCACCTACAGCAGGAGAATTTTTTTTTCTTTTCTTTTCTTTTCAGTTTGGAGTGCTTGAGCCACTGCTTTTTTTTCTCCCTCAGGGCTGATCATGAGAGGGTGAATGAAAAGGCAAGAGGAGAGACAAAGAAAGATGAAGAGTGATAGAAGAGGAGGAGCAGCTGGACTCTTTGGACTGTGTGAGTGGTTTCACTGACAAACGTCAAGGCTGTCAGGGTCCATCTTCACATGACTGCTCGATCTTCTCCTGCTTCGTGAGCATAAAGTATATAGAGCCACTTTTATAGGAACAGCTGTACCTGTGCTCATTCATTCAATTATCTAACTGTTGGAGACCTTTTTTTTTTCTCCCCTCCAGTCTTCAGCTGCCCAGTTATAGCGTGCATGAGTGTGTGCTGTAGCATCAGTTTCCTGTGGGAAGGGAAAACCTTACATGGTCTTCAGCTCCCATTGAACAATAACGGCCCAGACCCGTTGCTCCTTTAAGGGACATTATAAGAGATAAAACACAGACCAAACAGACCACATAGCATTTTCAATCACGATTTAGGTTTAACAGCCAACAGGTTTATGTGACATATCAGAGTAATTATTTCTTAATTTACTTTATATCATTTAAAAAAAAAATGCAATCAGAACAGATGAACATTGTTGTCTCTTTTGTATAGAACATACTTTAGATAGTTTTTCTGTTAAATTAAAAATCTGTCTTGTCTCAGCTAGTCAGCTAATTAAGTTTTTTAGTTAGTTAGTTAGTTAGTTTTGTTAATTCATGTTGTTATGTTGTTTAAGTTGTTATGTTGTCTGATTTAAAGGGTTTGTGACACCTGGGTCGTTGTGGGTTCTTATAGGCTACAATCCAAGAAATTCTGAATTGTGCTTCTGTACACCATATTTGACAAAAGTGGTTATTAAATTTATTGTAACCTTTCTGCAATCACATCAGTCAATCAAACTACCCACTGCCATCTACTACTTTCTTTTTTCTTTCATTTTTCTCACCATGTCCATCCCACATCAGCAGTTTCTGAAATTCTTCTGAAGTTCACATTTTTCTCCATTCTAATGCTTAATGTTAACATTAACTGAATATACAGAACAATACACAGTACATACAGTTTATACTGTACTGTACACTTTATTAATAGATGATGTTTTTAAACAGAGACAGACACAAATAGAAAATACAGTTGTGCATTTTTTTCCCTTCTTTTTACTTTTTTTTTTTTTTTTTTTTACAAGGTATTTGTTTTTATTAATTTATTCATTCATATTACCTGCCTGGTCAAAGCCACAGTAATTTAACTAATTTGTGTGTACAAATGTAGCAAGTAGAACCAACATACAGTAATGCACTAGAAACTATGCCAGGTAGGTGGCAAGCATTGTACATTTCTGTGTTCAAATCAAACAGACATTTACAGAAAACTTTAAGCACAGTACAGTGATGAGACTCAGTAAAACATTTAATCGGTGCAAATGTTTTAAAGAAGGCCGTAAGTCTGTGAATAATGATCCTATTTAAAGTTGCTCAGAGGCCACTACAGTGAACATTTGACAAGTGGAACGCCTCAACCTTGAAAATTGACAGGTCACTTGTCACCAACATGCACTACGAGTTATCGCCACATCCCCGTACAGTCCTGACCTTGGTTCAAACCATTTCCACGTGTTACAGTAGTTCCTGGAAGGCCAGGGTTTCAGACATGAAGCAGGCAGTCTTGCAGAAATCTTTACCAAATAAAAAATTGTTCAATTACAGCATGTTTTTTTTCCATTAATTTATTATTAACAGTTATTTATTATTACCACTACTTTCAGAGCTGCTGTTATGGAAAATGCATTCCCGGGTAAGGTGAAAACACTGTGGTATCATTGGACTTCAACAGAACACCTGCCTTCTGTATTAAGTGCAATTCTCAAATTTAAAATACAATCATTTAAACACACACACACACACACACACACACACACACACACACACACACTATTTTACTCATATGCTGAGTATTCAAAAATGACCTTCAAATAACCTTTATTTACTTTGTTCAGCTTTTCTAAGTTTCTATAACCACACTGTGTAGTCCACACAAACACGCCTTATCTTCAAACCCATATGAAAAAGAATTAATTAATGCAAGGCTGTTTATTACAGTTAATCGCTGATATTGTGCATTCCACACTGACTCATCTCAATCAGGATGCACAAGAGTGTTTTGGCCTTGCCATGAATAACACAGTGTCTGACGACAACCCTGTTTCACCCCAGACTGTGTTCCAGCATAAATGAAGGTGTGTGACAGCAATATACAGAGCAGTGTTGTGCAGCGGCCAGGGGTGACCTGATGTATGGTAATAGGTCATGCTGCTCTGGCTGCTCGAATGTCCTGTTGGGAATTTAGCAAGACTTAAACAGAGTAACAATCAGTAATAGGAACATGTGATGCAACTAGTGATAAAAGACAAAAGCTTTAATATTTCTACTAAAAACAGGCTAGTAATGAAGTGATATATAGTAAAAATAAATAAATAAATTAAACATGCAAGGGTGTGCTGTTATGGGCCGAACTTCCCAACGTGTTCTTCTCAGACCAATACAAATTCATTTTTTATTTTTCAACCATGACAATTACTTTTTATCCATCTATTTATCCATCCATCTATTCATCCATCCATCAAGTATACCACTTACAATATACTGTGTATGATCAGGGTACACCCTGGATGAGGTCCCAACCCATCGCAGGACAAAAGCACACACCCAATCTTAAAAAAAAATAAATCAGCCCAATCCATATAACTTTGGGCTGATGGAGGAAACCGAAGTACCCGGAGGAAATCGAGACAACACGTAACAGAGACAACACGTAAATTCTATGAACACAAACCAGACCAACCCTTGGGGTGCAAGACGACAGTGCTAACTACTTAGTGAATATCTGTTTTAAACAGTCTTTCCTTCACTTTTTATTTATTTTTTTTAATTCAAATGAGTGACTGGCCCCAAAATTGCTATGGTAGTTAAAAATTGTTGACATGAATATCTAGCGGTGCCCTTAGACTGAACCGTGCTATTACAAAACAAAACAAACAAACAAACAAGTTCTAATTAATCAGGATTGAGAACTTCAACAGAACTTTTACTGTACATGCAGTAAGTGAAGCATTGAACATCCTTCTTGGAAAGCTTATCTGTTCCAAGTGGTTCTACAATATAAAACATTTAACGCAAAAGAACACAAAAAGGAAACTGAATGGTTGTTTTTCAACTGAAGTTATTTTTTTTCTCTGCCAGCAGCAAGATAGTTGATAAATACCAAAGATAGTGCAGATAACTCAATAAATGCCAAACTTCAAGAAAAGACACTAGATAACTGCTGATAAACAGTACTCTTAGATTGCCCCTATCCTTACATGACATTCACGTTAAATGTTATTCTTCTTGGATTAAACTATAACATGGACCACTGAACCATATGGAATTTATTTAATCTGGCTGTAAAAGAAACTTTGAGTAACTTTAGATTCATGACAATTTGTGCAAGCAACCTACACACTTACAGATATTAAGGTGCTGAACTATACTGTACTTTGTCTCTTGGTTGTCTGTGGGATGGTACCATTAACCCTTTTGCATATATTAAGTTTGTATTTTTGTGGCTAGACATGCATTTTCAGAACAAGTATGACTATATGTTTTTTTTGGTACTTGGTGTTAATCATTCATGGACATCTTAGAACATTTTATTAGGGCCCAAGCACTATGACATCAGCCCTATGTCATCATCGTGTATGAGGGCCCTCTTGTTCTTCTAAGGATTTTTTCCCCCATAATTGGCATACTTTTTGGGGGTCTTAACATGCTGAAAATGTCATGGAAAGTGGCAGGCAGATCAGCATCTGCTGCCATTAGGATGCCTGAGAGTCCCTCACACGAGATTTTGCTGCTTAGATCATACACACTCGCACGTATGCACACAAACCTTGGTATGCATGTACTGTAGATCTCACTGAGCGGAACAACTTTTGAATTGCATGTCATTGGATCTACTTAACAGGAAGTCAGTTATTTTGGGTCGTTTGAAAAACATACCCAATGGATTTTGATGTACTCCTCCTAGGGTATTTATATGATCACCAACAAACCAGGCCTAAGTGATCTCAACACATTGAAGATGCAAAATTGTGGAGGAATTTTTGATATCTTAAATGGATCAGCCATGACGATGCCTTAAACTTGTGCTGAACAGTGCTTAATAACTTTTTGTGTTACATTATATTGAGTGACATCATATTGAGTAATTTCTTCCACCATCTGGGGCTTTTCGAAGGTCTATACATAAAATTTCCCTTTTTCTAAAATTATGTCAAAGTTATTGGTATGTCTTCTTTAAATGCATGTAACCACTGTGCCCAATTTCTTTCTGGTGAACCTGGGAGGTAATGGTGCAGGGTGCTTGGGCCCGCTAATTGTTGCTTGCAACTATATTTTAACTTGGTTTACATAGTGGCCATGAAAAGCTTACATATGAACTGTATATTTGTGCACTGAGGTTACTAGGCTCATTCTTCGTAATGTTAGCTGCGTCTATCACGCGCCTATCATGTTGTCACAAATTTCCTCTCATGCACATGTTCACACGTTTGCCATGACCAGTCAGATAGAACCAGAGTTATTACTTTGTCCGATCAGATCTCACCACGCTCTTACCAGACGCTCATTGTGTGTTTTCAGCGTTGTCACTGCATCCGGTGTGTTGGTATAAATACTGCGATGTGGACAGTGCTTTCCATCACAGAGTGAAGGTGTGAGGAATTGGATCCAGTATTTATACTTAAATCTTTGAACGTGACATAGACACACAGTAAATAACACAGATAACCTGCTGCATGTGTACCATAAACGTTGTAAGCACTAGAAGAGCATAAAGTGAACTTGCCGTCTTATACAGCAAGACGTGAGTGAGAACGCCATTGATGCTGCAACAAAACAGTGACATCCTAATGACAACTCAATCAGGACACAATCCAATCTTTCCTGTCTGGGTCATGCTTGTAGAGCGTCAATGAAGTCTCCTTAGCTAACTGGTCAATATTGTCATTACTACTTCCTTATTCTTCCTGCATCTTATTTCGACCTTGTACTCACCAGGCTTGTCCAAAAACAAATAACATGGCAGTTCACTACGTCCTTACCGGTTTCTACTGCGTTCCTGAGAAGTTGTACATGTTCTTACTGCATTCACTTACCTTTTTGTTGTCATAGCGGGAAGGTAGCTCAGTGTAATGACTTCAGTTCATCCTAACAGATATTTTTCTCTCACACTACATGTGCTGCTAGTAACAAACTTCTTGTGCCATGTTTACTAGTTACTTGTACTGTAGCAGGATGCTGTAGTAATACCTTTGCAGTCTTTCTTAGCTTTGATTGCCATCATTAATCACAGAGAAGATCCACATCTCGTAATTAGCCCAGCAACATCCACTTGGCTTACATAACATAGTAGTTACCCTGTTTATATAGTAAATACCTAGTTATTACAGAAAGTTTTTTCTCATATGAGAACATCATCAGGGAGTTTGGCAGTCCTTATATACCCCAACTTATAATTAACTAAGAAGAAAGATACACACTAGAGGTACAAAAGATGTATACTTCATGTAACCCGTACCTCCACACAAGAAAAAGTACAGTTTGTTGCCTTTATTTTTGAGCATGTACTGGATATTAGGAAATATTAGAAAATCTATCACATCTAATAAAATCCATCTCTCTTTTTTAACAGCGGGTCCGTAGAGCCGACGCAGCGGAATGACTCGGAGGTGAAACGGTTGGTCAGCGTTGCAGTAATCCGATGTTAAGTGCCTCATTCAGGGCCACCAGTTCTCCTGCGAGATGAAAAGATGACAGCGTTCTTAGTCTTCCACCGTTGCCGCATTTTAGCAACTCTGGCAACCCTGACACCTTGAAAAGTGGAAGCTCTTTATATCTACAGTAGGTGCTTGGTGATAAAATACTGGTACTCCTCCGTCTATCTCATCTCTCCTTCATCCACCACTTCTAGCTTTCTGAATTTTTCATGGGATCCCGCCAGCGAAAGGGCTTTGTTTGAAATCCCGACATGTTTTATTTATGGTGTGCGGACTCTGGCCTACAAAGCCTCCACTCCTCTGCCGTAAAAAGGGTAAAATCCCAGCAGAGACCTGCCCACAGGTTGTGCTTAACAACAGGCTCATCTGCCCAGGGAGATATTCTCCAATAGTGACTGTCCCTGTTTCCTGCCTGGCTATTATTCCAGTTCTCATAGTGTGTTGTGCTCTGGTAAGCTTTTCGCCACATCCTCTGGAACTGTGTCACCTCAATGACACTGTTTATCCCCATTGTGTTTCTTTCTCTTTTCTATTCCTGCCATCACACTCTATTTTCGCCACAAAATGAAAATTCTTTCCCACCTGCATCTGCAAAACCTACTGCCTGCTGTTTCACCTGTAATTCGATTCTCCTCTTTCTCCTGTCACACGTTCTTGACTTCACTTTCTCACAAACCCCCCTATGCATCGACAAGGAGCTCATTACCTGCTAGCAGACTGGGAATGTTTTTTTTTTACATCTCTCACTGTAAAAGACAACAACAACAACAACAACAACAAATCTCACTGCCTCTCTGATATTCAGATTTTGTTTATATATTGGTGAAGAATTGAAAACTCCACTAACCAAAACTGGGCTATTTCATGCTCTCTTAATCTTACTCAAGTCAATTTTTGTTCTGGTTTTAAGCGTCCCTGTTGAAACCGCAAATCTCTTTGGAAGTGATTATTGGTTTATACAGTATGAATTACTCTGAAACACTTTTATTTCCAAAGCAAAAGCTGTAGACATGGTGGACACTATGCATAAATCAAGGCTGATGATACAGTATAGGGGTTAAAGAGGGTCTGTACTTTGTTTTTTGTCTTATCCGAGAATAAAATAGGAGGGTTGCATCAGGAAAGGGAATAGAGGGTTAAACCTGTGCCAAGTCATATGAAGTTCGGGAGGTCCGGTGTGGCGACCCCTCGACGGGAGCAGCCAAAAGACAAAACAGTCAATGTTCACATGTTGGCAAATTGTCATGGTATAAGAGGGGACACTTGTTTGTCTGTGTTTGCTGCATCATTGATTACTTAATTCCAGTGTTGGGTGAAACGCGTTACAAAGTAACTCGTTAGAGTACTTGGATTACTTTTTTTGATGTAACGCGTTATGTCCGCCATTTAAGTACTAAGTTATTTAGTTATTTTTTCAAAAATGTAATCTGTTATTCAGACAATTTATGTAATCTGTGAGCCAGACAGAAGTCATTCCCAGTCCGTTAGTGTGTGTGCGTGCATGTGTGTGTGTGTGTGTGTTTGTGTGTGTGTGTGTGAAACAAGCCCCACCCCTCATAACCCACCCCCCTCTGTTATTCCGCAGTTATACCCCTATCTCACCTATGCGGTTTGACTATGTGAGGACCGATGCGCGGAAGGATGAAAACCTAATCACAGCGCCAAAACTCAGTGAATCATGATGAACCGTACTTACGGCCACCGCACGAAACCGCGTAGGTGAGATAGGGGTATTAGTAGTTAACAGATTATGGGCCAAACTTCTCTGAGTGATGACGGTAGAATAATTATAAAGGTCTTGACTAAAAAAAAATGCATGAGGAATCACAAAGGAGTTTTCATTTTCTGTATTGGAAAAGTACTTGAACTAGTTACTATTATCAGAAAGTAATGCTGTAATGTAACTGATAACTTTTAAAATACATTAATTTTGTAATGTAATTAGTGACTTTAAAAAGTAACGTCCCCCAAAACTGCTTAAAGACCCTGCTTTAACACAATGTGCTTAAAGACATCAGTCTTACCAGTCCAGATTCTGGTGACTGGTGAACAATGGTGGTGAAAAGTATTGAAACCTAAGATAATAAGAATTTTTTGCAAGTTATTTTACGCAAGGAAATTATTACAGTATACAACAATCAATATTTAATATGAACTCCCTTTTTCTTCAAACCTTGCTATATGTGGCTGGTCATAGAGTCAAAAAGATGTCTGCAGTACTCTGGTGTCAGTTGCCTAGTGTTTACATTTTTTTTTTACTTTTAGGAGACGCCCTTATCCAGAGCGACTTGCATTTTTATTGCTTTACACACCTGAGTAGTTGAGGGTTAAGGGCCTTGCTTAAAGGCCTACAGTAACAGTTGCAACTTGGTGGTCATGGGGTTTAAACCTGGGACCTTTTGAACCGTAGTCCAATGCCTTAACCACTGAGCTACCCCTGACCCATAATGTTGAAATGTCCCATAAGCGTTTACAGTTATCATTTAAGTATTACATAGTTTAAGCTATTTTTGTGTAGAAGTGGACACCCCGACGTCAGAAAGTAAAAGTCCCACCACATATTTGTTCCATCCAATAACTTACACAGCTGTTCAGCCAGATAGGCGAGAACTAATTAGTGACATCACCTGTTTTGTGCACTGGCAGAACTATAATGTTGTCTTAATATTTTTGCCCATCATTGGCTCGCACAATTAACCACCTTGGAGCTTAAAAGTCAGCGCCACGGTGGTTTAGTGATTAGCACTGTCGCCTTGCACCCATGGGTTCGATTAACGTGTTTTCCAGTGTGCATGGAGTTCTCCCTGTGCTTGGTGGGTGTCCTCTGGGTATTCCAGATTCCTCCCACAGTCCAAAGTCCAAAATTCATCAGATCCTTTTGTGAAACCAAGCACTTCTATCCAAACTACTTAATAGACAAAAGTCTATCCAGACACGATGGCATTGTAATTTAGCCGATATTAGCAAGATCTGTTGCAGAACATACTGTACAGTACTTTGATACATAAATTACAAAGTCTGGGAAATGATGCACATACAGTATGCCGTACATGAGATATGAGAAGGCTTATCAAGTCGAGACACGGAACAAGTAAACACAATGAGGCAACATACCAATGACAGACCAGTGGTGGAGACAGCCCTGTTTGCAGGTCAAGGTAATCTATCTTGTGTATTGAAAAAATATAGTAAAGGATGTTGTCCAATCAATTAGTATGAGCTGGTTTGCATACAGCAACACTTAATTACATTTGTCTGATACAAGGTTTCCAGTGTAATTGCCTTAAATTCTGTATGTGAAAGATCTACTTTAAAACACATTCCCCCCACATGAGTGTTTTTAGCTGTGCGGTGTTGAAACAAGTGGAATGAAGTGATTGACAGTGACATCGTCAACTTTTTTGAGAAGTAGAATATATAATGTATATTTTCAAAATCTGGTTTCATGAGCCACCATGCAGGTGTGGGTTAGTGACAGTGTTGAAGCAGCAGCACTAACACACACACACACACACACACACACACACACACACACATACAACATTTCTCTCATTCTGTCTGCTGTTACTCATGATTATAGTTTAGATATAATAAAGACAGAGATTAAGCAGAGATTAAGGATTGACAAACGTTTTTTTCAATTCTTCACAAATTAATCTTAAGTACTTAAACCATCCATCCATCCATCCATCTAGAAACCTCTGTAGTCCAACTAGGCACTGTGGAAACCAAAGGTGACCATTGTCTACGTAGTAGGACCTCACACACACATTTACACACTACAGGTCATTTGGCAATGCCGATTAGTCTAATCTGCATGTCTTTGGACTATGGAAGGAAACCGGAGTACCTGGGGGAAACCCACCAAGCACTGGGAGAACATGCAAACTGAGATATCCCTGAGATGTACAGTAACTCATGGGGAGTAATTTATGGGGAGATGGTGGGGTTGTAAACCACCAATAATACAATCCAGCTAATTCAACACCCTCACTTTCCAAATGTCATATCACAATGATGAATTAAAATGACTAAATTACTTACTTTTATTAAATATGATAAAGTGGTTGTTGCCTTTCTCGATTCAATAGGATTGACGAGCAAAGAATAAGCACCACCCCATAACCCCCCCAGGCCCTCAAACTGGACCCCCCACCCTCCCGGGTGAGACTTGGCTGCGTCCGATACGTTCTCTACATGCAACAAACATTAGCATGGCGGGCGTAAACAATGCAAAGAGAAAGAGTAAAAAACATTCTGCTGTTATACAAACTGAATGTAGAACATACTGTTTTGGAACTGTACAGTATGTCTCCTCATCCTAAAATGAATGTGAAACTAAACCCCCTACATGAGTGGAAATTTTAACACCCCCAGTGTTGAACCCAGTGGTTCACCCTAGAGCTGATACATCTTAAAAGTAGACTTGGAATTTATTAGAGATATTATACTACTTTATAAAATATTAAAAGGAATAGTTCAAGCTTTTTCACTTCTATCTTAAATAAAAGCTGAGGTTCATATAAATACATTACAGTAGGTCTTGGTCGTTATTAATTTTCCTGCTTTGCAGACAGACGGTGAAATTTGTCAAGAATAAAGTAATCATAATGTAAATAATTGAGCTGAATAAGCTATAAAAGTGCATTCCAAAGTTAAGATAGGACACTTGTGCAGTCCCAGTGAGCTACAGTACGTAAATCGAGTTTGTATCTTTCAAAGTTACATTGTATTTAATTTACATTTAACTCTTTTTGGCTATGGCTAACAATGCATGGTCAATAATTTCAATGTGCTAAAAATGGGTTCATGCTGGAAATGAAAAATCCTTTGACATTTGCACACTTAGAGTTGGTTTGCATGAACACATTTGATATGGCTTTAAAATCTCTCTTGTTATTTATTAAACATTAATTATACTGTAGTCTGAAAATACAGTATTTCAACTGCTACAGTTTGTTTTCAGAACTTATAAACTTAGAAACCATACCTACAGGATGCACCAGCAATGCTACACTTATTAGTTTTTAATGTTTTAGGAAAGCTCAATAGGCTCACTTTTTTTTTTAATACTAATCATTTGTTTTAAAGTGAATAATTAACCCGGCTTGGTTAATAGAAGCTATATCGAAAGCAAGTGGATTTGTTTCCAAAGATCAGAATCACGCAGCAAACCATCATGTGTCGCACATTTTCATTTCTGCACTGCTCTATTTCTGTGCACAAAAGATGCTGCTGTCATTTCGAACAAAATCCACACTTTTGATAAGCAGTTAGTTTTTGCACTAAGTGCCGTGCCTTTGTTTTATGACAAAGCAAGCAGTAACAAAGCTGCTCAAAGGGTGGCACCAACAGAGCAAGTGCATCAGCCCACACACATCCAATAATCAGTACTCAACCTACAATTCCTGTTGTTAACAGCAGCTACTCCGAATATGATGAAACTCAGACAGTTTCTGAACTTGTGACAGTCCTGGTGAGACTGCAGTGTGACATACATAATTGAATATAATTTTTACACTATTGTAAGCTATGAATATTGCTCAGCTATTGCGTCAAACATTATGATATATGAATATGAGCTACTCCACCACATTTAGGAAGGCATTTACAGTGAGGGTAAAAATATTTGTTTTTTTGGTTGTTTTTTTATTTATTTAATATATAAGGAACATTTAAATGAATCTGGGTCTTGTGAAGAAATTTCTCATGAATGGTGGCATGAAACCAATCAATATTTGCAGAAAACTTAAAAATAAAGCACAGTAGCTGCCGTAAAACATTTTAATGGTGCAAACATTGTAAAAAAGACCATATGAATGATAATCCCAGTCAAGGTGGCTCAGATCCCATTGCAATCATCTGTGTGAACAATCTGAGTAGAATGCTTGATCCTTAAAAAGAGATGGATAACTCGAAATCAACTTACGGAAGAAACTCATCTGTCTGTAGGAACTGGACACACAGTCATACAACAACATCACTAGCACATTACAGGAACTCGGCTGGAAGTTATTGCCACATCCCCATACAGTCCTGACCTCGCTCCAAGACATTTCCACATGTTTGGGGCTATTAAAGGAGTTCCTGGGAAGCCAGCATTTCAGACATGAAGCAGGCAGTCTGATCATGGCTCAGGTGTACTTAGAGAACTTTCTACCTTGAAGGTATCCAAGCACTAGTAAAACGCAGGGATAAGTGCATTAGTGTAGCAGGGGATTATATAGAGAAATAAGTGTAGTATTTACTATCATAAATGTGTTCCATGATTCTGCACAATCAAAAGTCCTATTTTGACCTGAACACTTCTAATTTCGTTCCACTTTGTGTTTATTAATGTGAACCAAAATCTATATATTTAAAATGTATATAGACAAAGAGAAAACATTAATAACAGCACAATTAAAAAAGATACCAAGTGATATAGACGCATAAGACCTTAAACATCCCTGTCAGTAAAACTGGTTCAACATGCACGTAGAAAGGTCATGGAACCGCAAGTAATCCTCTCCAGACAGGTGCTTCTTGTGAACTTTATTTATGGAGTCCATCAAAATAATCCTTGTAACCTTGGGTGAAGTGAAAAAGGTTTGTCATGAGGAACGGGCCAAAATTCAGGTACAATGCTGCAAAAAGTGAATTATCTCTTACTGTAAGGGTCTCAAAGTCATGTACAAAGTCAAAAGACATTACTTTCATGTAAATGTCAAGTGGATATATGAACCGTTTGACAGCAAAATGAGATAATTCCATTTTGACAGTTTTGAGAAAAAGTTTTATTTTTTGCAAACTGATTTTCTTCATTTCACGAGGGTGTTAAAAAGCACAAATGCCAAAATATTAAGCCTCAAGTTGTTTGGGTATGAATTTGGTATCACTTTTCAAAAAGCTATAAGTCCACCTCTCACAGTTTTGTCACAATGAATAAAGCCTGCAGTTTTTTTGGGCTCATTTAAGTATGCATTTTAGTGTGTGCAACTTTTTTAAGCTATGCAGTATGTTTAACAAATTGTGTGTGTATCTGTGTCTGTGTGTATATAGCGCTTATAGTAACTCGTGATGTAAAATTTAGCTTTATTTACTTTTAAAATATATCTTTTTTTAAATGAACGAAAAATGCATTAAATCATTTGAATAGTGTTACGTAATTCGTCTCATGGAAGAATATCTTTTTTTTTTCCTACAAAATGTTTCTTGACTCCATTTTCACTTTTAGAGCTTTTAGAAAATGATATTAAATCTACTCAACATATGATAGCCTAAAGGCATTGCTAATGGCTTGAGAACATTTAATAATAAGTAAATTTAATTTTCTTCTTCCCATGATTTTCAGGAAATCTGGATGATGCAACTTTCTGATAAACATGTGATGCGTGGAATATTTTAGCTATTTCTTAGAGGTGAATGTGTTCAGACATGAATAAACGAAAACATAGATTTTTCTATTTAATTATTTGGATAATTAACTTATTTCAAGGTGAAACATAGCTACGATGAACTTATCTTAAGTCTTAAATTATTAATTAAAATTAAAGGTAGTGCTATGGGACTACATACAGCAAACAAAAGCCATTCACGGCAAAGCCAACACATTGAAGATTTGTCCCATCAGGCAACCGCTGTCAGAAATTCCACTTTCATCGGTTCTGATGTCGTTTAGTCAAGTGACAGATTTTTCTTGATAAGGTTGTGATATGTTATTTTTCTGGGGTGTCAAATGTTAGAATGTCACAGCTGACTGGAGCGTAGTGTACAGAACCGCACCGTGATGTGACATGAAATCTGTGATTACAAGTGAAAATCAAAGACATTATTTCTTAAGTAATGTCAGATCAAAAAAAGGCCAGAACTTACATTATTTAGAATCTGATATATAAGATATATTTTTTTATTGTATTAAAGGGCATACAGTATGTAAAGGGCAGTGTGTTACACCAAAAGGAGAAAAAAAAAAACATGACCCAGAATCCAGAAAAAATCCAGAAGCCAAAAGATCTATAAAAAATGTATACAATTACAATAATAATAATATGAATAATAATAATAAAAGTAATAATAATGTATATACCGCTTTATCCTGTATATGGGTCGCCGGGAGCATGGAGCCTATCCCCGGAGACTTAAGGCACAAGGTAGGGTACACCCTGAATGGGGTGCCAATTAGCCTAATCTGCATGTTTTTGGACTGTTGGGGGAAACTGGAGGACCCGGAGGAAACCCATCAAGCACAGGGGGGAACACACAATAGGTTTAACCTTAACCCTAACCCTCCATATACACAGACCACAAGACGGGAATCGACGGTGCGACCTGCTATTCTTACAAAACCTGGACTTTTTTTTTACTTAAATAACTGACAAAGCATGAAAGAAAATAAAAAGAAGAAGAAGAAAATTACAAAGAAAGTAAAATGATAAAAACTAACAAACAAAAAACAAAACTTTGAAATAATATTTAAAAATCTTAGAAAATTGAGGGTTTTATATTAAACCCAACTGGAAAAAAGTTGATATTTTTACCTTATAAATACACAATAT
>JAOTRS010000001.1:25400019-25419654 GCA_028565755.1 Dinotopterus cunningtoni | reverse complement strand
GTAACTGATTACTTTTTAATGACAGTAATTTTGTAATGTAATTAGTTACTTTAAAAAGTAACGTCCCCCAACACTGAATACTTACTGTAATACTCTATTTATTAAGAATCGCATGAATTAGCAGCAACTTAATGACTAAAATTGACTAAAATGCTGTATGCTATTTTTTAATTGATCATGTTTGTTTCTTTTCTTTTCAATCATCCGATTGGCAATGCGAGGCAACATTGATCTGTGAGCCCGAATTAAACCCATGCCAATAATTAATTAGTTGACAGGCCTAATTTAGCTTCATGAACAAGACTGTCAGGGAGAAATTGATGAAGTTGTGTCTGCCGGAAACCTGAGGAACCTTGTCCTGGTTTAGAGTCTGAAATGAAGATTCCGCGTCCTCTAGGAGACAAGAACAAGGGTTTGTTTTATATTTTCACCGGCTTAGCTGTGACAAAGAGTCGGCCTCTTTCGCCCCAGGCGAATGCCATGGCCTGGCTCGGTGCCGACGTCAGAGTTTAATTGATCCGTTATATAATGTGAGGTTCCCGCACTGAGAAATACACTTGAAACAGAAGGAGCTCGTTAGGAAAACAAAAGGTCCATCTCGATGCCTTGATTGTGCGTGATTAACTGCACACACAATATCAAACTCCCTGCTGCAGTCAATAAATGTATTAAATGGCAGGGTACAAGGTTAGAACCTTATGTCATCAACTCAACTCTCTACATTTTTGGACATCTTACACTGATCCAGTCTATTCACGATGTGGGATTTTACTGAAAAATGGGGCTGAACTATAAATTCTATCTTTACTAGAAGCACAGGAATCAAAAGCTCGCTCAATGTGCTGTTGACTTGCTCAGTAATTAGCTTCATATTCGCTGAGGCAGTGCTCTCATATTGTTAAGAGTGGCCGAACAGAACAGGAAAGATCAATACCTTGTGTCGGAATCTAACAAGCGGTCGATAGTACGGAGAAGTGAATCCGGGCCGAGCCTCTGCAACGAGGACGCTGCTGAAGAGCAGGACGGCCATCCAGGAACTTCTGAAGCCTCTCATTGGCTCCTTTCTGTTTTAAAAAAAAAACAAAGCAACACAAATAAATCAAAACAATGGCAGATTTGGAGTCTCGAAAGCACTTTGAGTTTAATCGCTGCTTAGCTCAGGATGGTGCATCAGGATCGAGGTGATTAGAGCAGACAATAGGAACTGCCAATCTGCAGCGGCTTTAAACTAATGCTGTCAGTATAAAACCCACATGCAAGATTCAATCTGTCTCAAATTAATTAAGGAAACAGAGGCCTTGTAAAGGAAGAAAGATTGAAAACAAATGATACACAACTCAGTCCCGGGGCATTACACACGTGATGTATAGCAAACTCAGCGAAATTTGGATTGAATGCCGTGGAGCTCGCCGCCTGAACTAACATAATTTAACCACGCCCTCTATGTCCAATTAGTTGACATTGACATCGATAAGCGTAACACACTTCATGTGTAATGTAGCACTTTTATTATGACATATACTTATACTTGACAGGTTCGGTATTAGTATGTAAACTTTTGATTGTAAAGAATGATTGTACACAGTCATAAGAATAAAAACTCCCTGTATTTCTCTATATAATCCCCTGCTACACTAATGCACTTATCCCAGAGTTTCACTAGTGCTTGGATTCCATCAAGGTAGAACGTTTTCTCAAAACCATGATTGCACTGCCTGGGGACTGTACGGGGGTGTGGCAATAACTTCCAGCTGACTTCATGTAGTGTGCAAGTGGTGTTGGTGAATGATTGTGTGTACTGTTCCCACAGACAGGGGCGTTTCTTCCGCAAGTGATCCGTTACCTGATTTTTAAGGATTAGGCATTCCACTCGCCAAATGTTCACTGCACCGACTGTAGTGGAACTCGCTTCAAGCCATTTCCACATGTTTTGGCCATTTAAGGAGTTCCTGGGAGGCCAGTGTGATTATGGCTCCAATGTTTTGAGAAGACCTTCTAACTGTCTTCTGTTATTCTGATTTTAATTCAAAGTCCTGGTTTGACCTGAACGCCCCGCGTATAATGAATAATTAATAACAGGATGTGCTACTATAGAAAATGAAGAAGGGACAGAAAGGAGAGTTCCTGTTACTTTCATCCATTAAGTGTTGATGATTTTTCTTTAACAATACAATGTTTTATTCTTTTTATTCATCCATCGTTGAAATTAATGGTTGGCTGCAATAAATTTTGACTTCACGCAGTTGGTCATTGTTGTAAGAGAAAGTAACATCTCTGAGGACCCAACCTACTTGCAACTTATACACTGCCTACACTATTTGGAAGCATCCATCATTTACAGCAGTCCTTGTCACCTCGTCCAGGATCGTCATTTTACTCCGTCTAGAAGTCCCATCACCGTACTGTGCTTGAAGTCTTCTGTATATTTTAATCAAATTCATTTCATCGCAAGTCCCACTTCGACTTGAACACTCATTGCATAATATTTTTTTAAAAGTGATCTAGAAAGCTGAACAGATGAAGTCTATTGGTGTGCAACTAATGTGCCACATGATTTTAGTATAAATACTTCTGTGCTTGACAGGCCCAGAAAACATCCCAAAATAAACTCAAAATAAACTGCATTGTGTTTTTTTTAAACTAGTAACTAAAAAAAAGAAAGCATCCTGGACAATACCCTGGAATTTTATTTATTTATTTATTTATTTAATATGAACAATATGGCACAATTGAGACTCTGCCTACGATAGTTATACTGTAGCGGTTTTTATATAAACCAAGGGTCAGGGAGAGACCCACAGGACACATACAGTAAGAGAAGTGCCAGAGGACTGGAAGAGTGAGGAAGAGAAGAAATCCATTATGGAAAATAAACCAAAACAAACAAAAAGAAAACAAATGTACATCTAGCAAACTTGGATGAAGCTAATTTGATCAGTTTCTTGGTACAAAGTTGAGTTTTGGTTGAAACTTGCTTGTTTGGTTGAGACTCTGTATTGTATCCCCATAGTGAAGCATGGTGGTGGTGGAATCATCTTTTGCAGATGCTGTTTATTAGTTCTAGGAACTTAGAAAGCAGTCAATAGGCACAGCTAAATGCAGTACAGTATTTGAACCAGCCAAATCCTGTACCAGCCTTCTCCTGCTTTAAGACTTTATTAAATTATTATAGGCAATAATTAAATATTCATTTGTGGATGGAAAATCTCTGGGGAGAATAGGCAGGAATCTAAAGCTACAGTGAACAGTTGAAGACGGAACAAAAATCAAATCCTTAGGATGATTTTGTCTGTGTTTACTGAGTGTAAGATCCCTTTTTTTTCTCTCCATTCTGTTTATTTTTGATAAAGAAATACTGAATCTCTTGACATTTATCTGCAGCATTTGATGCACTGCGCTGATGTCACGTAACCCTATTAAAGAAAGTTACTGTACACAAGGTAACTTTAATGTTGGACTAAAAATGTTTTTTTTCTTTTTTTATTATTAGTATTATTATTATTATCATCTTGAATTGCAAATCTAAAATAAGAAGTTGGCTCGAAAAGCGCTTGTGCTAAGCAGAACGATGTCACCTGGCAGGTGTATCGGAATGTTTAATAGTGTCTCTTTCTAGGTCAGAAAAGTTTGCTTTGTTATACAGTAAGTTGCGCCTCTGTGTTGCTTCATTATAAGTTGCCAGTCAGTTTAATAAGCTTGACTCTTTTATAGTTCTTTTTAGCTTGAAGCTCTTTAGCACTGCAGTAACTGTTTTTCATTTTAAGCCATTCATTATTAATGCATATTTTTAGCAGAAAGGGAGCAAGCATTTAAAAGGAAACTGTAACTAGCAGTACTGTATATAGTAGTAATAAACTCCATTATCACATGCAAACCACTTGTCTTCATATAAATACACGAACAGCTTGATGAATATTTCATCATTCTTTAAATGAGAATCCGATTTATGACGGTCTTGTTACTTTATGTCGAGGTAGTTAAGTCGAGTGTATTACTTGTTTTTAGCAAGGTAGTAGACGAGCAAAATCTAAGCCGCCTGTGTGTGTCCAAGTTTAGGATTCAGTCAGCATATTTTAGACTCTGATAGTATGTTCTCTCGTGGGAAACGACTGGCAAGAGAAAGCAGAGAGTTGAGTAGAGAAACAGGGACAGGGAAGAGGAGGACAAGATTGAAAAGCTGTTACTCCGACTATAGGGACAGTCATCATAACTTCACCTTGTGGTCATAAATCGGCCGTGGCATGGTAAAGCGATTCGGCATTGACTTTTAAATGAGATGTATCTATCACCCGCGATGTACGCGATGAATCACATGCTGACAGGATCCCAGCATGCATCACAGCCTCAGGCAAATGGGGTTTTTCTAAGAGCGCTTAGCCCAAAGCAACTGCTCTGGGCTGAACACAGCGGTGCTCAGAAATTTTCCAAAACACGAATGGGTTCATCGAGATCTAGTGAAAATAGGATTAATATTCAAACCATTTTCTGGCTTCCATCTTCAATTACAGAAGTCAAAATGTTCTGTAAAAAGTCCATAGCCTTTATATAATGTATAGTGAATGCTGTAGGGAAGACAGAACTCGTTGATATCAAGTCTTAAGAGTGGCAAGGTTGAGTCAAAATGAGGCCAAGTCAAGACCAAAACCATCAAATCCTTTTGAGGTCAAGTCTT
The DNA here is from genome assembly GCA_028565755.1 of Dinotopterus cunningtoni. NCBI lineage: Eukaryota > Metazoa > Chordata > Actinopteri > Siluriformes > Clariidae > Dinotopterus > Dinotopterus cunningtoni. Next base: position 25,414,982 of record JAOTRS010000001.1, on the reverse strand, counting down.
TATGTACTTAGGTCAAAAAGGGTATAAGCCAGAACTGTCCCAGAACCAGGCCAGCTAGAATCAATCTGAGCAATAGATTTAGAAGACAATCTTATTAAGCAAAACCCAAGACAAAGAAATGCGCCATAACTGTAAGTCTACAGCCATAACAGGAGTGTAATTTTTGAGGAAATATCCCTATATTCATCTATTCGTCCATCCATTCATTAGTCCATCCATTATCTTTAACACTTTTCCTGTGTAGTCTTGTGGACTGCCTGAAGTCTATCCCGGGGAAATATGAGCACAAGGTAGAATGTTCTCTTGCACAGAGAACAATCACACTCACTCACCCAATCATACACTATGGGCAATTTAGAGATGCTAATCAACCTAGATGGCATATCTGTGAACTGCTGGAGGGGAAACCGGAGTACCTGGAGGAAACCCACTATTCAAACCAGGTCTTTTCTGGTCTCCCAGACCAGATGGGAGATTCGAACCTCCTGTTGGGCGACAGTGCTAACCACTAAGCCACCATGCCAAGGTGATATACGAGGGATGTTCAAGTACAACCGGGACTTGTGATGAAATGTGTCATGAAAAAAGGCTTAAAATTAACCGACATTTATGGAAGACTTCAATCACTGCTGTGAAGATTTAGCTATTGGAACGGTTGATCCTGGAAAATCAATGGATAAATGATTTCCAAATTGTGGATGAGACACAACTCTCTATAGGAATTTTCTACACAATTATTCCCCAACACCGAAACTTGGCTGGGAGCTATTTCCACATCCCCATATAGTCCTGACCTTACTCTAAGCTATTTCCACATGTTTGGGCCATTTAAAAAGTTCCTGGGAGGCCAGCCTGATCATGGCTCCAATGTATTGAGAAAAGCTTGTAACTGCCTTCTGTTATTCTGATAAAATATTATAAAATGTCCTTTATTTCTGAAACATGAATAAAGGACAGAAAGAAAAGTTCTTGTTACTTTAATCAATTCACTGTTGATGATTTTTCTTTTTAACATTACAAAGTTTTATGCTTTTTAACCATCCATTGTTGAAATTAATGGTTACCTGCCATGAATTTTGACTTCCACGCAGTTGGTCATTGTTGTAAGGGAAAGTAACATCTCTGAGGACCCAACCTACTTGCAACTTACACACTGCCTACACTATTTGGTAGCATCCATCATCCTACAGCACAAATATTTGGCCTGTGAGGAGGAACTAGAGAAACCACTAAACACAGGGAGAACATGCAAAAAAAAAAAAAACATCTAAACAAATCTGTCAATTTAACTCATTAAGAGAGTCATTCTTTCCCTGCAATAAGCAAATCAGCTGATTGATTTCTAGCGCAAGCCAGGAGCAGTTCAGGCCAAACAACTTGAATGGGGAATGGACATAATATTGCAATAAAATAATTAGAATCTTGCAGTGATTAATTTGTCTTTATGTCCTGTTCATCTAACTTAACGTTACCGCAAATGTAAGTTGATGGAAAACAAATAGGGCTGTCATTTCTGCTTTGTGCTCTCTCTCTCTCTCTCTCTCTCTCTCTCTCTCTCGCTGTTTTATTTATTTTATTTTATTTTTTTAATCACAAGCTCTAATTTCTGACTGTATAATATCATATATATCAGGGTATGTTTACACAAATTAAATAACTGAATGCCTTTTGGAAATTTAGGATTTTGGATACAGCAACAATAGCTTGTATAAAACAGAGGTTGTATAGTTTGCAGCTGAACAGAGGCAGTAATCTGATTAGCTTTTTCTTGCTTTTAATCCTAAAAAAAAAAAAAAAAACTTACAATATTTTCACAATCAATCTTTTAATCACTCATTTGGCTCAGCTCTGCCCAAGTAGCACTGGCTATAATTAATTTTTCTTGGTGGAAATGTTCTGACAGCTCTCCTAAAACATTCTACATCAAACTGCTTTCCCAATGAGAGCCAATTTAACCTGGTTCTGCAAAACTACCAAAGCTGTTACTATAATTGTTACTATAAACATTACAATAAACTGCAATTTGGCGGCACAGTGGCTGATTAGTTATCCCTGTTGCCTTGCACCTCCAAGTTCGATCCTGGGTTCGATTCCTGCGTTGGGTCTGAGATGTTCCTAAATGGATGCATGGATGCTGGAAAAATTACAATGTAATGCTGATTAAGCTTTCTTGAGGCTAATGTTGCTAACTATAGCTTGTATTGGGTGTTTAGCTGCAACTGATCCATTGAGTTTGGATATGAACATTATTTTGAACTGTTTAGCAATATAACATTTAAACTGGAGTTTTATCTGCAGTCCCTCTTTTTTTTAAGAGCTAAAGATAAATAGGTTTCCAGCCAACTGCTAACAGCTAACCGAGTTTTCAACTTTTAGTTGTGTTTTGACTTTTACACAGCTAAATTTTGAGGAAGTCATTAAAAGAATGGATTGAAACTTCTAAATATACGCAATTAAATCAGTTGGTACTGATTTAGCAAAGGGGTTTTTGGGGCCAAATTCCATCCATCTATTTAGGAACCTCTGTTGTCCAACTGAGGAGGCCGATGGTGACTGGTGTATTTATTTCCATTTTTACAACCGTGATAGGATCTCACATTCACACACTACTGGCAATTTGGGAATATCAATTAGCCTAATCTGCATGTCTTTAGATTGTGGGATGAAACCAGAGTACACAGAGGAAACCCACCAAGCACGAAGAGAACATGCAAACTTCATGCACGCAGACCCCAAGGAGAGAATTGGACCCGGACCCTGGAGGTGCAAGGCGAGAGTGCTAACCACTAAGCCACTGTGCCGCCTAATTTAAAGTTACAGACACTAAAATGGCAAGAAAATCTCAAGCTAATGCAAGAAAATCTCAAGCTATATATACTGTATGACACTCCGGCAATACAACTGATTTATTAACAACTTTAGTTAAAAGTTTTAAACTTAGTCCACTCGGTTCTGTGAACAAATCATCTGTATGCAGCTGACACATGAGTTTCAAGGCCCTAGTGCAGGTCCTAAAGGCAGATTTGTGAGTCTTCAGCATTGGGTTAAAGGAATAAAAACAGAAGCATATGTTATCTGAGTTCATTTATTATTCAGGGAAGTACTCTGAACTTTCCGTGAACCTCTGCGCTTTTAGAATTGCGCTTACATTAGATCGATGAGCGTTTTTGGACACCAAGGTCACCCTTTGTCCTGCTGGCTCAGACAGTGTGACCGCTATTAGCATTGATTTGACTCTAAATACCTGAATATAGATTGTTGGTATATGTCAGTGCAGAGCGCTTTTTCCACTGACTCGTCTTTTCTTTAGTAAGCGATGAGGAAGAAGTGGTCAGTCTAAATTGGTATCAGTCTAAAATACCAGACAGGACCTGCTATTTCTGTGAAATTTTGTTGTTTTTAGACCTCAGAAAGAAAATTCCACATAAAATTGGCTCAAGTTTGCAAAATGTGAATAAAACACTAGACTGTGTTAAACTAAAGTTCAAAATGCAGCTTAACAAAAGTGATTTATTGCTTTGAACTTTACAAAAGGCGTCACTGGATCCGTAAAACGATGGCTCTGCTGGCTGCAGCTTCGTTATCATGGATATTTCCTGTTTCCTTCCTGTTTGTCCTGCACGTCTGCTAGTCTTAATGTTTTGATTCTCGTACATTTTTCACCAGGATGGATTTGCTTTTTTCTTTCAGCCTACAGTAGTTCTTTCAGAAGTGTGAAGATTGTAGGATTAAGGGAATGCAGGACCAGTGTTTTACTCTTGCTTATTATCGAATCCTGTAATCGCTACCAATGTCAGGGGCAGAGTGCAGACAGATAACAACGAACCAGAATAATCCATAATCTAAACATGAAAACAGACAAAAGGTTAAAACTGTTTAAAAGAAAGTAACACTGCACACTGGAAACTAAGGTTCATAAATGCACGTTAACTATGAATGATAACTTCACATTGATGAAATCCATTGAGGGAAGAGAAGAGTATACGTTGACAAACGAATGAAGGGCTACCTCTATTATTATTATTGTAACTAAATTAATAAGCCACAACACTAACATAACTGCCAGGTGAACTAAATAACGTTGGTTATAAATTATATTCCAGTAAACCGGTGGCAGGATCATGGGCATCCTTTCACCATCTACTGTATGCATTTATATTACATTTATAGCATTTGGCAGACACCCTTATTCAGAGCAGCTACATTTTTATCCCCATATATATCTGAGCAGTTAGGGGTTAAGGGCCTTGCTCAACTAGTTTCCCGTGCATTAGGGTTAGGGTTAGGGTTAGGGTTAACCATAACCCCACCCTGCCATTACATTCATGCAAATAAACGTCACTTAATTAGTACAATGATGTAAGGAAAGAAACAGGAAAGCAATGGCGCTAGACAATCACACAATTACACAAAGTTGGTCATTCTAAATCTGTAACTTTCAGATTATTGCATCTTTACAACGTCACAAACTCATTCAAATCCCCCAAGAAGGCTGGTCGTCCACAAAAGACACATGTAAGATAAGACAGGATAATGCGGAGAATCTCAACAAGCGGTTTAACACTGCAGCTGGAATTGCTCACTAGTTCGGCGCTGAACAGAGTAAGGATCTGTCTCATCATATGGTGTCTCAACGTTTAAGAGAATTTGGACTGAAAGCCCACTCTGCAGTGACCAAACCTCTCATTAGCAGAAAGACTCAAGGCGATTGTTGTGTGGCATGTTGTATAGACAGAGGACGACTGGTCCAAAGTTAACATTATTGATGTAAGCAGTTTAATTTAGTTGGGTCCGATGGGAAATATTATGTTCATCATTAAACTTGGGGAAAGACTGAACCCAAAGTGTGTAGAGAAGTCAGTGAAAGGTGGATGGGGAAGAGTCATGATTTGAGGGATGTTTTCTGCAGCAGGAGTTGGGCCTCTTATACAGCTACATGGCAGAGTGAATTCAAAGACAGCAATTTTCATGCATGACACCGCCCCCTGTCACACAGCACAACGGGTATCGCAGTTCCTTGAAGTTGAAAACACTGAAATACTGAAATGGCCGGCCCAGAGTCCTGATCGAAACCCAGTAGAAAAATCTCTGGAAAAACCTCTGGAGGCAAAGTTATGGCCAAGAAACCCACTGTGATGTCCTGTGGCTGTAATCTTTCTCTGTGCTACAGTCATGGCTGTTTTTTAATTTTGATCATTGTGTTTTCTACAAAATAAAGTGCCTTGATTATTTTGTAAAACACTGTTCTATTACCATGGTATAGCCATGACAAAAAATCTTTAAATGTTGAGCAATAAAGATTATGTTATTATTGAATAAAAGGGAAAAGAGTTAGTAGAGTCGTAGTAAAGTAGAAATAGGTAAAAAGGTTAAAGCTAAAAATTATCTGATCAGCTTTATTGTAATCATGTGATATTATTATTTTAGGTTGAAGCCCACGTACCCGATTGCCAAACAAAGATGAACTCCTGAACTGTAATTTTACTAAATTCTGTTTGGTGTCACAATATATGGTATTGGTTTCTACTGGATCGGTTGTTTAATTTTAGAAAATTGTACAAAATTTACCTAATTCATAGCAAGATTTTGAATCTACTGTCATTTAATTTTATTACAATCAATGGGAAAGAGAGAATAAAAAACAGTTTATGTTTACGCCTTACTTACGCTAAGTTGTACTTCTTTTGCTGTCAGCCAAATACGCTCCCTGTTCGGTAATCGGAAAGAGAGAGAGAAATCGAAAAAGTAGACCGGATAAAAATTAAGTTTTGTCTTATAACCACTCTAGCAAGTTAAAATTCACTTATACCACTTCAGCTCTGTTATTCCAGCAAAAGTGAAATTATGAAGTAATCCCAGTAAAAATATTCAGTTTAGCTTTTCTAATTATTATCTATTGGAGCAGGAGTTTGTTTACAATAAGCAATTAGCAAATTAATAGCCTTTTTTACAGTAGATTATTAAATCCGACACATAACTGTTTATACTGTAACATCACTTTTACTCAACGTTTTGATTTCACGTACTGTATGGTGCAGGTTAAACATCAGTCAGATATCTTTGTGCTGCAAAAGTTTCATTCAATTCTGTCTGGACAGTTTTGTGTGATGCTGTGACAAAACCAGACTAGACAGACATACAGAAATTTTTCTGGTCCTCTAATGTATAAACCGTAAAGATAGAGTTTTGACCAATGTACAGACAAAAAAATCATTTACATTAAATAAGAAATGATCAATAGCACCTCAGAATTTATTAATTTATTTTTTTACCAAAGTGCCAATATTTACAGTTTGGCCATGACATTTAGAATTTTGCTCTCTTGCTCTACTGTCATACAGGAGCTTTTTTTTTTTTTAAATCAGACCAAACAGGACTAAAATTCACCCAGCGGAAAGGACAATTTACTGAAGGTGAACGGACACGGGAAATAAAAGACACTCATTTGCATGTGCCAGTGGTTACTTTTGCCTAACCAAGGTGGACTTGGACCAAAACCTGGACTTTTCTTGAGCCTAGGTCTTATAAACCAAGAACAAACAAGTGGGCGTGGCTGCGATGTCTCTGGCTGGTGAAATGAAGTCACTGTTTGTTTTTAAGAAGCACTCAAACAGGATTTTTGTCTCATTATTTACTTTACTATTTCTCAGAGGATGTATGGTAAAAAAATGCAAAGCAATTTTTTTAAAGTAATAAAAAAAATAAAACTCATCCTCTCATCTCATTTACTGATGTATGCTAGGTTCTCTTGGCCTGATTCTTCTAGTGGGTATAAATTAATCATTTTAAATTCATAGAAATGATGAATGAATTCTTGCTAGCGAAGTTGCCAACTCTGGATTCCCTATGAATAATTTTCGTTCTGTTTATTCTTATTTTTTCTTTTCCATATGGTTACTACAGTATTAGATTGATAATAATTTTATTACAATGTACCATAAAATACAACCACTTTTGAAGACTTCTGGTTGATTTCGCCAAATATTTCAATAATAATGAAAAAAGTTTATTTTTGGCTAGGAGGTTAGCACTGTTGTCTTGCTGTTGCCAGCGTTGGGGTTCGATTCATGGTTCGTGTGCCCTGTCTCCTGGGCTGGGCTGATAATATTATAAAACACTGACAATTTGTTACAATTTAATTTTTTTTATACATTGAGTGACTATTTATCCTATTAAATGAACATAAAATCTATTTGCCACTTTGTATATTATACACTAATTTTTTCATAAAGTTATACTGTGTGTAGAGGTCTCTAATGAGCATGTGACCTGCACTAACGGTTTCTATGAAGGTTGACATGCCGGCTGATCATCATTTGATCACATGTCCTGTTTTTTTTTAGCCAGATTAAAACAAGAGCTTTATCCTAATCCTAATCCTAATCCTGGCCCATAAATATCCCTGACCTTAAATCCTGTCCAGGTAAGAAAAATATGACTACAAAATAATGGACTAGAATTTTGGCCTTGTTTGTTGTTTTATATACTTTATATACTAAATATAAGTGAGAATTAGTACATTAGTATATTGGGTAGTAGTATATTGTGTTTTTATGTACGTTGCGTATATACTAATTTTAAGTCGGACTTCATATGCTTATTTAATAAGAAAAAAATAATTTATTTGATTTAATTTTATAACTTATGTATTTGATAAAGAATGCAACAAATGAATTATGTTTGAGATTAAAACAAGACAAGACAACAACAATGTCAACAAAATGTCTCTGTCACCAAATATATTCTTCTAGGTACTAAATTGCATGACTTATACTTCATGAAATCTACCTCTACTTCTAAAGCTATGAAGAAAAAAATGATTTAGACATTTGACCTTGTTGTGACCTTGACCGTTTAAATCGCGTCCTAAGGCTGCTTTCACACTAGTACCTGGGTACGACTGCTCCCCCTGTTTTCACATTGCTCCGTACCCGAGTACACTTGTGTATTTACACTCTCTGATACAGCAGCACCTTGTTGGCTTGCAAGCCTCCGATAAACCTGAAAGAATCAAGTCGACCTTTGCACTATGCCTAATATTACTGATATTCTGGAGAAAATGTCAACAGTGACTGTTCCTACTTTATCAGCTATGGCTGTGAAGTTCAAAGGAGGAGAATCAGCGAATGCTGCACGCACACAGAGATATCGGAGCAGACAGATGGCGCTGATGATGTCGGTTCTTCACAGTGGTTCATTTCCATCTTTTTGGAATGGTTAGCTTTCATATTTGGTTCCAGCTGTGCCCCTGAGCGGAGTTCACCATGGCTGAGCAAGGATCAGCGACCCATGCTCGAGGTGATTTCAAGCACAGTATACTGATCCCTGCCTGAGCCCAGTACAGAACGCTCACGTTACTCAAACATACCTGATTTTGTACGCAGATGTGCTTGGACCCGAGTCTGGGTAGTGTGAAAGACTGCTGGTTATAATAATAACTGAACACCCGTAGTACTGTTCTCTTAGCAAAGTTAAGACAGGTCTCAGAGCTCCTCCAAAATACAGTATGTGTGTACATTAATGCTCCAGCTCAAATAATCATTTATTCATCATCTATACCGCTCATCCTGTACAGGGTCACAAGGTCCTGGAGCCTATCCCAGGAAACTTTGGATATAACGAGGGGTACACCATGGACAGGGTGCCAATCCATCATAGAGCGCACACACACACACCCACACACTATGGCCAATTTAAAAAGGACATTCTACCCCATGTGCATGTCTTTGGACTGTGGGAGGAAACCCAATAAGTACAGGAAGAACATGCAAACTCTATGCACACACAGACCTGAGGTGGGATTCGAACCCAGACCTGGGGGTGCAAGGCGACAGTGCTAACCACTAAGCCACCAAGCTGCCTCCAGCTCAAATACTCCTCAGATAAAGTGTTTGTTCAGAGCTTAATTTCGCTTTATTTCACTCCTCCTCCAAATGCACTATTTAGTTTTTTATGTAAATATGCTACTGTCGAGCCACGCCCCCACACCACACATCCTCCGGAGAACAGGAAGACGTGGTCAAGGTCACATTAGGGGAAGAAATAGAATTTGGCTTTGTTTAAGTCCAGTCCAGTACAAATATGGAAAAAAAGCACAAATTGTTTTTTTTTCTCTTTTTAAAACTGTTTCTTTTTTTTTATTTGTTTTGCTTGCACATGCACAATGGAGATTCATCTGTCTAAAAATCTACTTCAAACTGTCACCACTGTCACCACTGGTATGCTCATTATGGAGCTAAACCTTCATTCGTATTTCCCTCTGAAGCACACAGCACACACACACACACACACACACACACACACAAAATCTTTTTTTTTTCTTTTGTCCGGCGTCCTTCCTTCAGCTACACGCCGTCAACTCCATCACCGTTACATGTTCAAACGTGCTAATCCAGCTCCGAGATGATTCACTAAAAGTATTAAAGTAGTGAATCTCTTATCGGAGTCAAGACCACAAACTGCATTTCAATGGATTTCTGAAACGGAGCGATTCAGCCAGAACGCGAACACGGAGCAGACGTGGTATTATTGTTAAACAGAGCGTGATCGCACGCCGCAATGTTTTTGTAATAAAAGGAGTCAAGTCTCTCTGGAATCTAAATGCAGCCAATTCGAGCCCCTGCTCAAGTAGAAAACGTCTCTCCCTCGACGTTCATGCAAATGCACAGAGGTATCGAACGGCTCACGGCTCAGTCCCGCTCATCACGCCTGCTCCGGCATGCCGGTGAAGATAATATGCAACGGTTGACCTCAACAACAACAACAAAATAAAAGTAATAAAAGTGTTCCCCAAGGTCCGAGTCCAAGGATTTCACCGAACTCACATCTAATCAACTCCTTGTGCTTTCTTAAACGTGGACGAGATAAAAACAGAACCTAGACTGGAGCATTGTGAGAAATAAATCTCAGCTTTCTCAAGGTTACATCTTTTGTTTTTATCCTATTTTTAACCCTAATCAGCTACTCCGTATTCTGCATTGTTCTAGCGTTCATCCGCCTCTATGCTTGGTCATCTAGGTCACATGACCAACGTGCTAAAGCTGCTGAAATTGTTTCATTTGCAATCAGAGAGAGAGAGGGAGAGAGAGGGAGAGAGAACAGGCATTAGAGGTCGGCTAATCACTTCAGCGAAGCACTCAAACTCATTTTTTAACCTCTCCACTCTTTGATGGCTTTGATCATTCTCTCCTCTGCTGCTCAACATCTAAGAAAAAAAAAGAAATATATACCAGTTGCTATGAAATATGCATACAATACCTGGTAGCAGAGTGACAGACCTCCTCTCCATGAAACCTTTAATCCCGGTGACATTTTTGTCAGATAGTCATGATACATTATACAATAAAATAGCAATATGCTCCAAGCTCCCATGACGGCGCAAGGCATTAATCCGACTGGTTTATGTGTTATGGACAACACCTGATTTAGATCCGATGACTGCTGAAGGTCAGTAGATGGTGGGAGTCAACAGGAAACTCATTAAATCATTTAAATGTACACTTCAATATACATTGAAATATTGGTGATGTGTTTAGCGATGCTGGTTTGTTGTTCCCGTAAAAGTTTAGCTGTTGTCTGTAGTAGTGATGTCACAAGAGGACAACTCAATGTGGCTTAACATAGCACTCTACAGAGATGAGTATAATGGTGTTGGTGGCCATACTGGTATGAAAGTTGAAGAATGGTCCAGTATATAGATGGAGAGGTTAAAGGTTGCTTGTTTCACAATCATCAAAATGGCATTTTCAGCAAAGATAAAAGAACAGTAGATTTCAATTCTTACTGGTTCATCATCTATCACGGTTTATCCTGTGTTCAGAGTCGCAGGGGGCCTGGAGGCTATCCCAGGAGACTTAGGGCACAAGGTGGGGTACATCCTGGACACACACACTCATTCACACACTACAGGCAATTTGGGAACACCAGTTAGCCTAATCTGCATGTCTTTGGACTGTAGGGGGGAAACCGGATTACCTGGAGGAAACCCACCTAGCACATGCAAACTCCATGTACACAGACCCAGAAGTGGGAATCAAACCCAGACCCTGGAGGTGCAAGGCGGAAGTGCCTCTTCTCTGACTACTTCTATGTAACCAAAAAGCAAGAAGAAAAAAACATGAAAGTAAGATTTTTCCACGTATTCCTGTCTTGAATAGCCTCAGATAATTAAAAGTTCTGGGCTTGAATTCCAAACAGCCTAGAATGGAAATCTAGTGAACAATGTAGTGTGTAGAATCCCGTATTCCACACACCGAGCAGTGCCCTTAATCTGGGGTTAGAGAGGGATTTGGAATTTAGCCTTGTGTTCGACGCTATAGTTAGCACTGTAGGTCTCATTAGCTTTAAACAAAGTGGTGAGGTGAGTCATGAACCTCGTACTCGCATTTATAACTAGCGGCTATAAAAGATTAAAACACAATATGGTCGGTTCAGAGGCGATTAAAAATGACTTTAAAGCAATTATTAAGGAGACAACATAGAGTGTTATTTAAGATGATGTTAGATGGGTTTTCTTGTTGAAAGTGCTTTCAGGACTTGTTTTAAACGGAGAACTTTCTCAGAATTCTGTTCAGAGAAAATCAATCACGAATGGCATGGGTGGATTTCCAGGGTAGATTTTTTATCGTACCGGGTTGATTAAAGCGGCAATCTGAGCTGTTGTGTTATGCAACAGATGTAAGAGTGTCCAAAAACTCCGTGTTGAGTTGCAGGACGGGTGCTACGACGTGCAGTCAGCTGCAACTTGTGCCCATTAAAATGCAACAGCTGACTGGATGACTTGGCACGGATGTGTTCACGATGCGGTGACAGACACGTCTTCAGTACAAAAAGAAAGAGAGGAAAAAAAAAGTGAGAGAGAGAGATGGGAAAAGAAACTCAGCCAACAACCAAAGAATGTTTCTGGTTCAGCACTGACCCAAGGAACACTTACTGTACACTGGAAGAACCTGATCTAGTAGTTTCTGCTATGGAGGAGGTACTTTTCTGCAGGCCTGAATATACTGGGATGAGCTTTAGACTACAGAGCCAATCTACATTCCTTCTCATTTTAATCCCTCCCTGATACAACCTTACCGATTTTATCCAGACTTGGAACCAGCACTAAGTTTGCTCCACAGCCCCAATGGCTGGGACGTGAGCCTGAACCTTCCACATGGTGCATCAACATCCGACACTATAAATATAATATCTGTCCAAAAAAGTGTCAGAATTTATAGTTAAATATCAGGTAAGGTTCAGTGTTGTCTGCTTGTGTTAGTGAATGTTGACAGGTACTCATTTGTGAGCTTCGCAATATGACCTGTGCTGACATTTAAAAAAAAAAAACTGAAACTAACAGACCATTAACTGCAAAACAGTCACTCACGAGAATGACAAAAATATACTCAAAGCTCAAAAGTTCATCTTTGTGTGTGTGTGTGTGTGTGAACACTACTGCTTAGAATCCTACCATTTATGAATGTTATAACCCATCCTTTTTTGACTTCCTAAATTTGATTAGTAGTTGGGAAAAAAAGTAAAATCCCAGCTTAATACAGTACATACACGCCACATGGGCGTTCAAATCAAAGCAGGACTTTTTGATTGCGCAGAATAACAGTTATAAGCAAATAAACTTCTAGATAAACTATCTATATAATCCCCTGCTTAAACTAATGCACTTATCTTAGTGTTTCACTAGTGCTTGGATACCATCAAGGTAGAAAGTTTTCTCAGTACAACTGAGCCATGATCAGACTGCCCGCTTCCCGTCTGACACACCGGCCTCCCAGGAACTCCTTTAATGGCCCAAACATGTGTAATGGCTTGGAGCGAGGTCAGGACTGTACGGGGATGTGGCAATGACTCCCAGTCGACTTCCTGTAATGTGCAAGTGGTGTTGGTGAATGATTGTGTGTACAGTTCCTACAGACAGATGAGTCTCTTCCACAAACAGGCAATAAGTTATTTGCAGGTTTTCATGGATCAGGCGTTCCATTTGTGAATGTTCACGAGAAACGACTGCAGTGGGCTTCGAACCACCTCGGCCGGGATTGTCATTCAGAGAGTCTAAGAGGCTCATCACCCTGCTTGAAGTCTTCTGTGAATGTCAACGGGTTTTGCTGTACTTCAAAATTTCTTAAGAAATTTAATTACAAGTCCCGGTTTGACTTAAACTTCCTTCATGATAAGCAGTTTATAAAAATTGTAAGTCTGCTATAAGGTGAAGCTTGTTTTAAAAATTTGTGAAAGGTGTCTTAAGTGTTGACGCTTTGTAACACGTGTTCTAACACATTAAGTTTATCCGTGCAATGGAGACTGAAATAGAGAGGCTGGTGAGAAAACAACTGTTTTGTGTGCATTAATGGATGAAATATTATAACTTGGCATTATTCAAGTAAAAAAGCATAGAGAAATAACATTTGCTGTTATGAAGGTGGTACCAGCACCTCCACTTTGCATCAGGCCACATCAAGCCACTCTGTTTTTGATAACTTTCCTATAACACCATGCCCCTGGGTGTTTTATTTCTTGTTAGAGTGCCGCAAAATAAAGCGGGGAACAATGCAAATGATCATGGCCTGGGGAGCGTGATGGAAATCTAAAACAAACACATCCACATGCTCTGTAGTTCTCGTTCTTTAGTTGTGCAAAATAGGTTCTGGGATCTCAGTAGAAAAGCTCTCTCTCTCTCTTTCTCTCTCTCTCACACACACATACACACACATGCTTTCTCTCTCACACACACAGAACAATGGAAGCCAACATGCAGCCAACTTAATCCTGAAAGATCAGAGCTTAACAAACACAGTGTGTCTGAAAATCCACTACAGTTTGTTCATTAATACGCTTGTTAAAGCACAAAGACTGTCTCTATCGTCATGCAAAAAAAAAAAAAAAAAAAAAAGCTTGCTCATAAGGTTTAGCTTCCGAATCCACACACGCATCCACTTGGTATTGTGTAATTCTTCATGCAGGGTACACAGAAAACCAGTGACTTGTTCAAAGAAAACACGAGAAAGCTATAACTGCAGGTTTAATAGAGTGATAACTGGCACCCAGAATTGTTAATCTACTCACTTTCCAAAGGAATTCATTCTACAAAACAATCTCATGAATGCAAATTCATGATATTCCACACCAAGCTGAATTTATGAAAAAGCCGTTAAAGACTAAGGATAGTTTTATATGCAAGGCTAGTATTTAGTGTAACCTTCAGGCGACTTTATTCATGTGAACGCCAATATAATATTTTTTTCATATTTTTGTTATCAGTGCATGAGAAAATTCATTAGTAGCTACTACTACACATTTATAAAAAGAATATGAATAACTAGAGAGGTACATTTTCTGAAGAAAATGTGAGTGGTGCTTACCGTGGCAAAACTCAGGCCCGCCCATGTCTCTATGACAATGGGATCCACAGTTAGTTTCCATTTAATAGTTTCTATGGAAGTTGCCATAGCAGGAAATGCAACTGTGAGCCCTTCCTGTTTCAATAAGGAGTATCTTCCTTATTATATGTCAATGAGGCAAATTTGCGCACCTCTTGCATCCCAGGGGTACAACTTATACCCTCTTGTGGGTTATGTTTTGACACAGCTTGTTAGCCTCTCCAAATGTGGTAAATTTAAGATTTCTACAAAATTTTCGCTCTGTGCTACAATGCGTCAAATTTGGTTACAATGTTTAGTCTATGAGACTTTTTGGGATGGTTAATTTACTGCCCACCCCTTAAAAAAAGTCATAGCACCACATTCACGAATAAGCCGCACAATATGACACGTCATTCATGGGTCAATTTTAGACCTTTTTATCCTTCAGTTTTATATGTCAGACTGAGCTTTAGGATGTGGTTTCTTTCCGTTAACTTGTATCATTTGGTCATCTTCCAATTGGTGGTGGTGGTGTGGGTTGGACAATTTTAGTGATTATTAGACCGCTTTCATATTTGTTGGACAGTATTTTGGTGGGAAGTTTGG
>JAOTRS010000001.1:25313711-25329412 GCA_028565755.1 Dinotopterus cunningtoni | reverse complement strand
ACTCAATCCAGCTATACTAATCATCAACAACAGGTGTGCTCGAAGAACCAACTTAGCCAGATCGTAATTAGCACGATAATCTCATCTTAGATGTGTCAGTTCTTCTCGGATGTGTCAAGCGACGTATGAAGAACGGACCCCTGGGAAACTTGCATTCTTAAGAAGTCCATCTGCCCAAAACATACTGTAAGCTAGGCTGAAAATGGTTCATGCGGCAGGGCTATAATCCCAAATACACCAGCAAATCAAAACTTAATGCCTAAAGTTAACAAAAATGGACAAGTCAAAGTCCAGACCCAAACCCGGTTCTGTAGTGGGATCTTAAGAGAGCTGTGGATAAATTAATGCCTGCAAACATCAATCAAAACAGTGATTGAAAAAAAATCTTCAAAATAATGTGAAAGTATGATAAACTCTGGCAAAATAATATTATCATCAAGTTATTGTTGCTAAAAGTGGTTGTACCTGCTTGTGAATTATAGGGTAAATTTTTTTTTTTCTCAACTGGTTCCTAAAAGTTTTTGAAAAAAAAAAACAAAACAACAACATTGAAATCTCTTGTGTTTGTTGTTGTTTGAATGCAAAATGAGATATCTTAATTTTAGAAGTTTTAAGTTTTTTTTTTTCCAGAAGAAGGAGCAGCAAGAAGTTTTACAAGCCGAAAAAATGTGCTCAGGGTTGTGGTGTATAAGGTCTTATCAGGTATCAACCAAATGCATATACAGTACATCTTCGGTCCCATAAGGTTATAGCAAAGTTCAAAAATCCTGATTAGAGAACATGGCATAGCAGACATAAGCTCGTGTCTCATGTACACAAATTGATCACACATCAGTGTTGCAGCATTGTAGCAGTATCTGTTTGCTTACCATACTTTCATAAATAAATGTAATTTAATAAATATTGACATGCATACTTGCTCCCAAAGGCAGCAAAACCATTGCTAGTGATAGTTTTAAGCTTCTAAAAAAAGAATATACTGTATAGTCTGAATTTGGACAATAATTTTCCAAAATGACTAAAAGTGGATTTATCTCATTTTGCTGTCAAACTGTTCATTTCTTTCTATAGAAATTGGTGAGAATTATACAACTTCTAAATTTCCTCATACCCACCTACAGTAGACAGAACGAGACTATCACTATAACCTTTCATACAGTAAGTTGGTCACCTTATATAAAAACAAAAAAAGAAAATGCAACAAAAAACTGGACACTCTGTTTTATGTATTTTAGAAAAAAAATCACACAAAAATCTAACCCATAAACCATTTGGTTTGTAAATATTGCCTAGTTTAAGTTCTCCAGACTGCTCTTCTCATGGATTATACATGATGCGGTGTTGAACAGTTCTTGTTCATGCCAGAGAATATGATGAAATGCCCACCAGGGTGCCTCTGCATGTAAGAAAACATGATGAAGTGCACTCCAGGGTGCCTTTCCAGTGAGGAGTATGTGATGCAGTGCCCTGTAGGGTTCCCCTACATGCAAGGAAATAAGATGAAATGCCACAGACGTGGGTACTTCTACATGTGAAAACTTGCCCTCTAAGGGGCCTCTATAGACACATTCGGAAATTAATGCCCTCCAGGTGCCACTGTTTTTTTCTCCCAAAGTTTCCTGTGTGTTAAAAAAAATCAGTGGGAACCTTACTCCTTAAATAGCTTTTTCAGTAACTTCCTAAATGAGGAGTAGCGTTTGAGCAATCACCGTCCAGACATATGCTGTCAAGAGCCCTCATTAAAACCTCTTAACTTACTCACTCACTCATCTTCTATACCGCATTATCCTGTATTCAGGGTCGCGGGGACCTGGAGCCTATCCCAGGAGGCTTAGGGCACGAGGCGGGGTACACCCTGGACAGGGTGCCAATCCATCGCAGGGCACACACACATACACACACTCACACACCCATTCACACACTACGGGCAATTTGGGAACGTCAATTAACCTTACCTACATGTCTTTGGACTGTGGGAGGAAACCGGAGTACCTGGAGGAAACCCACAAAGCACGGGTAGAACATGCAAACTCCATGCACACAGAGACGGGAATCGAGCCTGTCCGGGAATCGAACCCGGACTCTGGAGGTGCAAGGCGACAGTGCTAACCACTACACACTTGTGTAAGTGTGTGTTTGAGCCACCTGCTAAAGGGCTTCATCACCATTTCCTTATCATTTCCCTTATGATGTGGAGCTACAACAACAACAACTACATCCATTAGTAACAACTGCAATTTCTAACCATAATTTTGAAACCAGGTTGTTCATAATTCATTGCTTCTTGTTTTCACAATTAATTAATTCTCACCTAATTTAAATTCCAAGTTCATAGCTCACACTCTGTGCTTTCTTAGTCAGTCTGTTGGATGAGGATTACAGATTTACCAAACTAAACTTCAGTGCATTAGTCCAAATGGCTCAGCAAATACATCAAGCTGTTGAATGCCTATGCAGAACTTATCTGGAAAAAAAAAAGTATGACAGGAATAATGTAATCTCTAGCCACGTTTACATACACAATGTTCCTTTAGTCTGTTTGCATGGACACTAATCAGATAAGATGTGTGTCAGTCTGCCTTTTGTGAAGTGTTTCATCTCTTAGAAACATAAGAATAGAAGAAGCATTTTGTTAAAATTTTGCAAAAAACTTGTACAGAATAAGCAATAATATGGTGAAGCTCCCTATACAGTAGGAAGAAGTTTATTTCAAATTTATGAAAGGAGACTCCAGTGTCAGTGCTTTGTAACATTAAATTATTAAATTAAATAAATAAATTCTTCAGGACAGAAAATATCTAAAAGGTCAAACTGCATATATTTTTCAATAACTTTAGGAAAAAGAAAAAAAAATCAAGGTTGGTAAGGGGGCAAATACTGTACACTACCAGTCAAAAAATCTGTACACAGTTTTTAATCCCATGGTCTTTCCTGAACAATGCTGAAGTTAATTGGTTAATTGCTGACTGATGATTTCTGAGGCTGGAAATCTCTAAATGAACTTTTCCTCTGCAGCAGAGGTAGGTCTTGGTCTTGCTGTCCTTGGAAGGTCTTCATGAGAAACATTCATCATGGTGCTTGATGGGTTTTGCAAATGCAATCGACAATACTGTTCTTGCCAGAACCATTGCAGAACAGCTGACCTTCATGTCCTAAAATAACAAATGACTGTTGATGTTGTTACTTTATTACCTAATTCCATATGTGTTATTTCGGTTTTGAAATCTCCTGTAGTGCTCTGGAACATAGCCTGGTACTGTATAATTATAAAAGTAATAACAAAAACTTCCAGATTGACCATAAAATGTTCCTGTGGTATAAAAGCAGTAAATAATTTCGTCACATTATGTGTTATGGAAAAATCACACAACTTAGGGGTGATAACAGTAACTTTCCTATGCACCGGGCTCCAGGAAACCACCCTGTAATGGATTATCTCCAATCTTCATCACCTATTATTGATTATATATTTTATATAGAATAAAGAGAAGCATGTACTGTATGGGTAAGAAAAGTTAGTAAACAATAGGAATATACTGTATACATGGTGTTAAATAGCAGATTTAAAACAGGGGCAGAAAACCAAATGATCCTAAATTACATCCCTGATGCACCCCATGTTAATCACCTGCTGAGCCTATGTGAAAAATACACACACAGGTAAATGCACACAAATTTTCACTTAGTGATGCAGATTCATTTAACAGGAATGCTACAAGCATCTCTCATCGTTCTGTATTTATTATGAGTTGAAGTAAAAGAGCAAACTCAAGCCCTCTCACACAGAAGTGCAGAGGTGGCTGGATCACAAGCCCTCAGCTACGGGGTACTTTTTCAAAGCAATCCGTATTCTTGTAATGAAAGGAATCCCTGTTGTGCTTCTGCATAATGTCTTATGGTCAAAGTTGTCAGTTATGTTAAGAGTTTGAAAAGCATTGCTCCTTTTTTTTTGTATGAATATACCTCTATTTTAGTGTGATTGACAAACTGTTGTGAAAATAGGTCCAAACATTATCCTAGTTTTGTGTTTTGTATGTTGAAGTGGCATAAGTGTTAAGTATGGTGTGTAAAATAACTTGTATTGTAGATTGTTTTAATCTCATGCCAAAGTAATAATCTTCCAATCCAAACTCTAGTCTAGTAGGACCACCCATGAACTCAAAATTGAAAAAAGCAATACTTTTTATTAATATATATAATATTAATAATTGAAGATACCAGTTTATATCTCCTGATAAAATTGTGGTATATACTGTATTTTGTATCAGTATCAGTTTTATGCCATTTCACATTAGAGAATCAATTTGGAAAATTGATCCATCGATTCTATTAACTGAACTGACCTACGGAAGATCGATTACATTACATAAACAATTAAGACGTACAGCTTGTCTAGTGT
Source organism: Dinotopterus cunningtoni (assembly GCA_028565755.1). NCBI lineage: Eukaryota > Metazoa > Chordata > Actinopteri > Siluriformes > Clariidae > Dinotopterus > Dinotopterus cunningtoni. The sequence goes on along the minus strand of JAOTRS010000001.1, from coordinate 25,325,013 downwards.
CTGTTATTCTTAAGGGTGTTAGCACAATGTGCTTGTTAATGCTCATGTTGCTTGCATCTTGCTAAGTTTTTGTGTTTTTTTTTCAGTGTTTATTGAAGTCAAATTTGCAATTTCATCATCACTGCTAAAAAAATATTCAGAAAGCTTTAAAAACTAAAACTTGAATTTATGCACTAAGCACTACACTGAGTTCCCTAAAAAATACAGTATAACAGCTATTTATTTTGCATTTGCAAGGCACCAGATTAGGTATTATACACAGAAATAATCTATAAATAGAAAAGACATGCACACAGTAGGTAATATGCAAACACTGTGTATACCATTTTATATAAAGTATTCGAGCATCCTCAGATTTTGGTATCAGCTTGGGGATCCAGGAACTGACAGATACGGAGGGCTGACTGTAATATGTTTGTTACATCCATAATCCACGTGTGGTGGTCTGGGTGGTCTGTTTTATATATATTCTAAGTATATATAATTTATACATATACTGTAATATTGAAAATGTCTAAGGTTTTCCCAGGATGCCCCACATATTTTGCACTTAATTACTGTACTGTATCTCAGTATTGAGGCTACATTTTGCAAGCCCCAATTTATTACTTTTCAATTTATTATTTAAAAACACACATATTGCTGGGACTCTTGCCTACAGTAATAGTTCATTCCTAAACCAGAGCTCTCAGAGCAAAAAAAAAAAAAAAAGCTGTCAAGTTTACATGAGTAAAATGCCAGAAATGTTGCAGTGCATCCACGACTTGCTGGAGTTCATAATAAAGAATTCCCTACACCCCTATTAGTGCATCTCATCATTCTCTCCAAAAGCATCTCATTAAATTTGGTAGAAGTTCCTCCACACTAGAAGAACATGACAAATATGTTCACTGGTTCTCACTTCCCTAATGTCAGACATGTCTTATATTCCTAGAGAAAGATGTTCGAGTTCAGTGGACATTATCCATCTCACAGTGATTATAAAGAAAGTCATTACAATAGTCTTTACAATACCGTTTAAATAATTAGCCAAATATGTGTTTGAAAAAAAGCAAATAGTTTTTATAAACACAATTTGCCAACACCCTTATCCAGAGCTACTTACATTTTCATCTCATTATACATCTGAGCAGTTGATGGTTAAGGGCCCAGCAGTGGCAACTTGGTTGTGTTGGGGTTTGAACCTGGGACCTTCAGTAGTCCAACAGCTTAACCATAAAACTACCCCGGCCTGCCTTTTATAAAGCTGAAACTTATGAAAATAAGCAAGTAAATAGTTTTCTTCTATTTTCTATTTCTGATGTCTAGAGGAAAGAAACATTTTTATTAAACTAGATGAAGGGTTATTTATACCTCAGCATTATTTACATCCAGATTCTGATTGTCAGAAGGTGTTGATTAATTTTCAGTAACAGCAGCTCTGACAGGATTTCAGAAGGAAATTCTCAGGTTTTTTATAGAAAGCTTGTTGGGGCACTAGTGGCTCACAGTAGGCTGCTCACCTGCCATGCAACAGGCCTAGGTCCGAATCCCAGCCGATATCAGGGCATAAAATTGGTGCCATGCAGATCAGACGTTCTGCTGTGGCAACCCTTTAAAGGGAGCAGTTTCATCTATAGACATAACGTACAGTATATATGAAGTTTTTTTTCTAAAATGTCATCCTTTTTACAGTAACAAGACAGGAACTTGTCTAATAGCCCGGACTTATATTTAATTAAAAAAATTTTGTTATTTGTGAAAGAAATTGCATAATAGGCAATATAATGAAGTTTTCTGTAAGGAGATGTTTAAAATTTATGAAAGCAGTGCTTTGTCAGGAAATCAGCAATTAACATCAAAAGAATATCTAGGACATTGGAATTTACTCCTTTCATTTGTTTATTGTTTTAATTAAAAACTCTTTATTAGAAACAAATTCAGAAGCAGATCATTATTTAATTTAATATGAAGAAATGATGGGGACTCAAGACTTTTGCACAGTACAGTACCTCAGCCTCAGACCTCAGCTTCTTACTAGAAGAGAATAGTTTCTCAAAATGTTTGTGATGGGATAGGAGGGTTTTGCCATAATCTATAATGCTTGCTTTACTGTCCTGGAGTCACTGGCAGACTTTCTCATTTCTCAGGTTATAGAATCACTCTCTCAGCAGTTTATCACTGCAATAACATAAGTAATAACAAGAAGTAACTTGTTTCCTGGTTGCCATAATTATATAATAAAAAGGTTTCATTGTGTTGTGTATATTTATTTATTTATAAATGGGATGAATTACTGTCTTACTTTTTGAACCTCATGTCTGATATAGCATATTACTTATTTTTTTCATAATAGTGAACTCTGATACAAGTTTTATTCCTCGTATAAGACCGTGTAATTATATTGTTATGTTATGTTGTTATATAGTATTCTTTTTTTAATTACTTAAATTAATTTTTGGATTGGAAAGTTTTGTTTTTTTTCCCCTAACATGCCGAGACTGTTAAACAGTTGTTCATGGGTTAGTTTTTTGCTGTGACTGAGATAAAAAGCAGTCTCCACTGCTTTGCTCAAATGACTCCATTATTAGCCCTATATATTGTGGACTAGCTGTGTTCAAACAGCCGAGCACGACTGAATACACCAGTAACAGAGCTAAAAAGAAAACACCCTGCAATCCTTCCCTGATCTTAAATGGTCCTTCTCTTTTCTCTCATATCTGTCTTTCCTCTCTATTTGTTCCCCAATTTTCTTTTTTCAGATGGTACAATAGACTGGAAAAGTGGAGTAATTTAGACCCATAAAATGTGAGCGTCTGTGAGATATGTGGATAAAAAAAAGTACACCAGAAAAAATAAGATTAATGTCCCTATTCTATTGTTATTATATCTTATATTAGTCTGAGTTTTTACTCCAGTGCTGAAATTGACATCGATTTTTTTTCGGACCAACCTCCATATCCACTCGGGGTGTGATTCATTCCAAAGAGCAAACCCACATATCAAATATTTTGAAGTTGCCTGAAGTTTGAATTAAGCTTCATACTGTTCGTGTGAGCTCAGTTTATAAGTGAAGTGGGACCACACGATGGCTTCATCAATCTGAATAAGTGGGCTGTTAAAGCAGATACACAGAGAAACAAAAGTAAGCGTTTTGAATGATAATACCCATCCATCACTCATCAGCAGCAAACCTCTACGTATGGACTTATTTATTTATTTATTTATTTATTTATTTATTTGCTGACATTTATCCACAAATATGACATTAATGTAGTTGAAGTTGAAGTTCGGGATTCTGCTCTTTTTGATACAAGAAACCTAGCCAGCTTGTTGTAATGAGTAAAGAACATTCTCTTCTTCAGGCCTGTGAACTTTGTAGTTAATTAAGTTAATATGAACATTTATGACAGCAAAATGAGATATCTCCATCTTGCTGTTTCTTCAAATAAATCAAGAGGTATAAAAAGATTTCAAAAAGTATTTTGTGCATTGTTTCTTTGAGTCACAAGGGTGTCAGAAAGCACTAATGCCAACATTTCATGTCAAAATTGTTTTGGTTGTACCAGTGTAAATCTTGAATTATTTTACAAACTGTTGTAACTTCATCTCCCTCAGTTTTTTTGCAACTGATGACCCACCCTGCAGTTCCAATGGTTGAATTTGAATTAAAATAATGAGGAACATTAAAAAAAAAAAAAAAAAAAATGCATCATCATTTTACAAATTACAGCATCACCAGCCTCCTTCTCCAACCTCTTTCCACAGCCTTCTTGTACTCAAGTCTCAGATTCACTTTAGTTTTTGATAACGGGGCCCCACCATAGTACAGTACAGTGACGTGCTATATAACATCTGATTGGATATCAACCCACTGCATAGTATATGCCTGTGCTCCCTTAAGGTTATAACAAATTTAGAAATCCTAATTGGAGAACAGGTTGTACCAGACAGAACCAGACGTCACAAACAAAAAATCTTCATGCACACAATCACAAAGTGATCACACATTTCCAGAATGCTGTAGCATTATCTCTATTGTAAATATTACTAAATAAATAATGAAGTTCAAATGCATCAAAACCAGTGCTAGTGATGGTTTAAATCCTTAACCATAAATGATGAATAAATATAGATTGTTTTATATATTCTTAAAGAGAATATATACAGTATACTGTATATATACAATTGTATGCCTGTGGACAATAATTTGCCAAAATTATAATTAAATTTAATGATGAAGTTACACATGTCTTCTCCATGCCTGTTTCAGTTTCTTGTGGGTTCTCCAGTTTTCTCCCACTAGTTAAAATTGTCCAAGAGGATCGGCTAATCTGAATTGTCTGTAGGTGTAAACACTTAAGTGCATATTTTATGTATTTGTATTTTACTTAAGTAGTTTTATCCTTTTTTAAGGATAGTTTTTACTTCTACTCAACTGCATCGAACAATAAATATCTGTACTCCTACTTAGCTACATTTGTGCATGCAGCTGCGTTACCTAACAATAGTTTAGTAGTGTAGGATTGGAAGCAGGAATTCCGCCACCTACTGACTATTATGTGTAATTGCACGACTTGCCTTTCCTTCAAGAGAGTTATTGTGTTGGAAAAAGGCTATTATCTACGGAAAAAGGCTACTATTAACAAATACAAGCCCAGTACTTTTGATAATTAAGTAGATTCAAAGGTGAGTACTTTTTACTTAAGTACTGTTTGCCCTAGGGAATCTCTATTTTATCTCAGGTGCAGGATTTCTGTACTTTGCCCACCTCTGGGTGTGAGTGTGTAATCACATGTTGTCTCTCTATCTCACCAATCTGAATACTCATTAGCTCCCATCCACACCAGCACTTCTTCCACCCAGTGGGCTTTGTGTTTGTTTGATCACGGGGATATTTTCTCTCCTCCAGAGCTCCAAGTCACTTGTCATCATGTCAGCGCACACAGGAAGCATCAGCTCACACACCTCCGATATAATAAGAACCAACAGTCGTCTGTAAACAAACCTTTGGAAGTCTTTGACTCCACAGCTGCATACTCCAGAGAGCCACCGAGTCAGAGAATCACAAAGTATGCCTGGAGAGCATTGTCGTGGTCTCTAGCTCATACACTCCTCTTTACTTTTTGGCACATCGCGGCTCTTGCGATTGAGCTCGCTTAAACTTTTCACTTCGGGATTTTCCCTCGTCTAATTTGGATATAGTGAAAGCCTTGGCAGATTCAAATTCAAACTTTAAGACAATTTTCAAAGCTGAAACATGCATACACTGTCTCATTTCCTGACACACACTCCCAGTGTTTCTATATAAAAAAAAAAATCTGGCTTCAAATAATACAGCATTCAAACTGACATTATAGTATAGTGGAGTGGATAGGAGAAAGGAAATCTTTTGCAAATCATAAAGCAAGTGACACTGCTAAAAGTTTGTGTTACTGCTATTTCATTTTTTATATAATGCTCTTTGCGAAAATAACCCTGAGCTGAGGTGAAAGTTGAATCGGGGGAGGGTCTCTTGGAGTATGAGGTTACATTATGGAGAAAATCTGATTTGTTCACTTAATCTCTAATCGCTAATCTCATTTTTGGCTAATCCAAAAAAAAATAATAATACAAACAGCATAGGATGTTTTTGCCCTTCATGTTTTTGGGGAGTTCATGCAGGGTGGAGATTCAATTTTTCATTTCAATTTTATTTGTATAGCGATTTTAACAATTGTCATTGTCACAAAGCAGCTTAACACAATCAAAAGAATTATTTAAGTTTGTATGGAATGAATCTGTATGAATCAAAATTGTCAGATAGTCCCTGATGAGCAAGCCGAGGGCGACAGTGGCAAGGAAAAACTCCCTGAAATGGCAACAGGAAGAAACCTTGAGAGGAATTCCCTTTGTAATTCTTAGACGAAGAAACTCGCACGTTCTCCAAAAAGCGCAAAAAAACGGAAAAAAAGCGAAGCCCAATAGTATGAAAACGTAAAAACTAGTTGCTATTAATATTATTATTGTAAAAACAGAAAAGCTGTATAATTTAAATGCTGATACAAACACAAAACTTTCACGGCAATGATACAAAAACAGGAAGCTACGTCACCAACAGGAAGTTGATTAAGCTTTCCACAGATCTGTCCAAATGTCTAAAAATGATAAAAAGTAAATTTTGCATAATCAGTCCTGTTTAAACAATGTTTCTTTTAGAGGAGAATGAACAGATCAGATGTAATAGATGCGAGATGTAATAAAGTATATCTACACATCCACATATCCACATATCTACCGGAGTAAACAAGTATCTACTTTTAAAATGACTGAAGAAGTTCTTTATTATGTTCATACAACAGTCTGAATGTAAATCAATGTAGAAGCATATTATTTAAACTAACATTAAGATGTTTTATAAGGCACTGGTGGCTCAGTGGTAGGTGTTTCACCTGCCATGTGGAAGGCCTGCGTTCGATTCCCAGCCAGTGCCCAAACCCCAGCCAATGCAGTGCCGGTCCCAAGCCCGGATAAAATGGGAGGGTTTGCGTCAGGAAGGGCATCCGGCGTAAAACCTGTGCCAAGCTTGTGTGTGAGGACCGGATGTCCCCTGTGGTGACCCCTTGCTGGGAGCAGCGGAAAGACCAATAACTCTTTAGGGATTCCATATAGAGCATATTTAATATAAAATAGCTTATATTACCTGCAAACATTAAAATGACCTCAACTTAAGATCTTGAGCAAGTTCATACGTAATAATAGCATGCACTGGACAAGTGCTGGTTTATTCTATGCTGGATAACAAAAGTAAAAATCATATTACTAAATTAAATCTTACTTGTATTTATGTAGATGTGCAACAATATATGCAATACATTAGACTTTCACTTGAAGCTTGCTTGTATGGAAATGTAGTGGTTAGGCCTGTCGCCTTACACCGACAGGGTCTGTGTGCATGGAGTTCTTGGTGGGTTTCCTCCCACAATCCATCTATCAAGCATCCACCAAGACATGCAGATTAGGCTAATTGATGTTCCCAAATTGCCCGTTGTGTGAATGTTGACCTGAGGTCCTACCACGGTTATAAAAATGGGAATAAATACACTGGTCACCATTGGCCTCCACAGGCCCTAGTTGGACCACATAGATTTCTAGATGGATGGATGGATGGATTTAAAGTTTGTTTTAATATGTGCCATTTACTCTTTGAGATACAGTATCATCGTATTATCTTTTATATTTATTCCATTTTTCACTTAGCATTGGCAGTGTAGCTTGAAATTGTCACGTTAGAGATAATCGCCCTTGGGAGATCTGTTCTATTACAATAAAGCTAACAATCCTGTCAGCTCTTTAAATGTTACTGCCATCCCCCTGTTAAGAAGAACCTTCATCCCAATGTGCTAGCAGGTAATTAATTCTTTACTGAGAATGCAAGCGAGCTCAGATAAAGAGACACAAGAAGGAAAAGTGAACAAGGAAACAATGTAAGGACAGGAGAGAGGAAATGAAACAGGATTTGCAGATCACAGTGGAGAAGACATCTTAGTTTAAAAGGCACTACTTCGTCCTTCAGCTGTGTTTTCTTATCGGAGAACTCTTTCCCAGTGGGCATGCAGACTAGACCACAGGCCACCTGTAGAAGGTGTTTATATGCCAAGACTCCGAAGACTGAAGAGGGCTTTAAGTCATCCTAACAAAAATAAAATATTACTAATAATCCCATAGAGATGCCCAAAAGACAACTTTAGTGAGAGGACTGAGATGAGTCCTGATAACATCTGGGTTGTAAAGATTTTTTTTAATGGTTTTAAGGGGTCCTAAAGACATCCCCAATTAGACTCCAGTTTGTATGGTCCTGCAGATATTCTGCAGCCACACCTGTGCCTACTGGGTTTATTATTCAAAAAGGAGTTGAGAAAAACCCTTGGATTAATAAAAAGAAAAAAAACAACAACACAGTTCTTAATGTTTTATTAAAGGAGAAATGGAATTTGTCCCTCTGTTTTCTACGATATTTACAAAATAAGTGGCATGCGAGGCAAACCAGGACTAGATGAAATTTCTTGTGAATGAAGGAATAAAACTGATTGACATTTATAGAAGATTTCAAACTCAGTACGGTGATGAGACTCTTAGCAGCAGTAAAAAAATTAAATGGTACAAACCTTTTAAAGAACGCCAACGAGGTGGCTCGGCGCCCACTGCTTTCATTCCTGTGAACATTCAGCAAGTAGAGGAAGTATCGCCAGATAACTTGTTGGCAACTTGAGGAAGAGACACATTTGTCTGTGGGAAATGTACACACAATTAATCACAAACACCACACAGATTACAGGAACACAGCTGGGAGTTATGGACAAGTCCCCTGTACAGTCCTGACCTCGCTCCAGGACAATTCCACAGGACTGGGCTATTAAAGGAGTTCCTGGGAGGCCAGGGTTTCAGACATGAAGCGGGCAGTCCAATTATGGCTCCAGCATACTGAGAAAGCATATCCAAGCACAAATGAAATAAGTGAGATAAGTGCAATAGTCTAGCACAATATTATATTTTATATAAACAGGTTTTTACTCTCATAACTCCTTCTGTTATTCTGCACAATCAAAAATCTCAGTTTGACTTGAACGTCCCTGGTAGAATTCCTAAATGCTAAAAAAGTTATGTATTTCCTACCAAGCATCTCCAAATCCAGACACCAGATATACACAAGAAAAAAAAATCTTAACGATGCGTATGCACTAGATGCTTGAATCAGATCCTTACATTAGATAACAGCAACTGCCAAATGTAAAGGCAAACCATAAATATGTGCAGTCTTTTATTTCCGTTTGGTCCCCAGTGAGATTTGTTTGAAGGTTTTATTTCACAAATCATCCATTTCTGTGGATGCTTTACAATGCCCTTAAACATGACCTGGGAACAGAGTGGGATGTACAATAGTTGGTTCATGGCATGTGGATTGACTTGTATCCTGAGGGTACAGAGAGAGAGAAACGGGGGGGGGGGGGTTGTGAGAGCTTCTGCACTGAGCTATAAACTTCTCAGGACGTTAATAAAATATGGTAAGCTATACAATAGCTCCTGTTCGCGTGTGGTCACGCACCGATAACAGACAGCGATGAAGAGTGATGCGTGTCACTATGCGGTTTGTATTACTTAAAGCTTGTAATAGTAATAAAGTGGTACGGAAAAAAAAAATAATTGACATACTACAACAGTCAAATCTCAAGGACAGAAGTTAGTGATGCTAAACAGATTAAATGATCCCTTTATAAGCAATCCATCAAAGCAGTAAAATAAGGAACACATAATGAGGACATTTCGTGAGACAAATTTTATCGCTGTCCATAAACCCTCACTATGCAGTTCACATAGTCCTGCCTTTTTTTTCTTTTTTTTCCTCCTAAGTTGACATTTCCAGCTGGAGAATAAGTTGTCATGCGGCGCTCCAGACAGAAAGAGGGTTTGATATCAAGGGATCTTGTGTCTTCAATGCCTCCCTGTGGAATTTGTTGAATTAATTAGAATCTCAGAAGCCTGCGCCGCTTCTGAGAGGAAATTTTAGATCAAGCTTCCCTTTTCTCAGTTTTTATTCTTCTGGGCTGGCTGATTCATGCTTCATTTGAAATTAAAATGCACACATGGATCACTCGAGACTCGAGGCAGTTGGTTGGGGATCTTTTCGTGGCAGATTCTACACAGTTCTGGAGTAGCCCACGATGAAAGCCTGGATGTGTGGGGATGCATTCGTTTCAGAACAATGAAGTCAAGTCATTGGAAATTTTCAGGAAAAAGAATTGATTTGGATCGCATCGCTGTTCGCTCCAATCGTTTTTTCCCTCGCTGACCTCGCTGTGAACTGTGGCCGAGGTATGAGTGAGAGATCTGTCACTAACGTGCTTGTTACCTTCTTGGTTTGTAATGAAAGAAGGAGATTGGATCAGGGTCGTCCGGTTTGAGGAGGTACTTAAGGGCCATTACGCTCCTCTATCACGCGTTATGGAAGTCCAGCAAGGTGTTATGATGGGGGGAAAAGGTAGAACATGCACTAATCAACATGGTCATGCAACCATGTAGGTCACTGAATGTTAGATGAACATGAAAAGAATCTTGCTAAACATCCCAGTGGGAAACGTACTGTATTGGAGATTTGGTGTCAGTTAAGTGAATACCTATTGAAAGATGGTGTTTCTTATATTATCACTAGCGTTCTGAGACTTATATAGTAGTTTATATACCATACCAAGAGGCACTTACAATGTTCTTTGGATTTGACTCCAGTGCACTCATATTTGTACACTCTTTGATACCTAGGGGAAAGTTTTTGAGTATCCAATGTACATTCCAATGAGATACTGTACCACATCCATCATGTATACCTTAGGTATAGCATATATAATGCTGTATAATCCACTCTCAACCACTTTTCTCATTTCGTCTCCAACTTGTTGACCTTCAAATTCCCACCCACATGCCACGTGGTTCATTAGTTACTACACGGTGTCTCAAAAATCTCTATACACAAAAGATATTATCCCTTTCTTTTTTACTTACATGTTAACACAACATCCACTTTATAATTTCCATTTCTTTGTAAACACACACACACACGAGTCATCTCTCTCTGAACTTGTGTTATCCAAGTAATTGATTAATTATGTTAATTTCTCCTATGCACACAGTCTCCTGGGACACCCTGTAGCTTAATTAGTATACATTGTGTAACACGGAATATTATAACTCCTAATCACAAGCAATCAGTTTAAGATGTTTTCCGTAAACCATTTTTGTGTTTTGAGAGGGACGGGCTAATCAGGGGAAGGTACAATCAAGTGTGTTTAAAAAGACGTGTGTTGATTTTGACACTCTGGATCTAGTGCTTTAGGCTATACAAGAGCTCTCAGAAGGATTGAGCCTTAGTTGCAATTTCTAAATTTAAGATTGTTCATTTGATTGATTTGAATGCTGAAACTGCCCAGTGAAATTATGCTTTTTGCTGAGGCTTACTGTCTAACTATAATTAAAAAAATGGTTGTCATATGTACAAAATATCTACCATGTGGAGTGCGAAGTGACAGTAAGCATAATTAATGAACGAGTTGACATACTGTATGAGGGGCGTTCAAGTCAAACCGGGATTTGTAAAGAAATTTCTCATGAATGATGGCATAAAACCGATTGACATTTACAGATGATTGTTATTTATATCCATGAATGACGATCCCGGCCGAGGTGGCTCAGAGCCCACTGCAGTCGTTCAAGTGAACATTCAGCGCCTGATCCTTAAACATTGACGGATAACTTCTTGCTTGTCTGTGTGAACTGTACACACAATCATTCA
>JAOTRS010000001.1:25273925-25286429 GCA_028565755.1 Dinotopterus cunningtoni | reverse complement strand
TAATGAGACTCTAATTTACTATCAGACATCAAAAAAGATTTGTTGCTTTATTAAGGATAATAGATTTTTTTTTTCAATTCACCCCCCCCTCTCTCTCTGTATTTCTCTATTTCTCTCTCTCTCTCTCTCTCTCTCTCTCTCTCTAATTCCAGTACACCAAATCCATTTTTGGTGCTCTCATCCAAGCAGTGAAGCAGAACACTGCCTGTAGATGTGCTGCCTTATTATTTTTTTTCCTAATCCCTCACTCTACCTCTACCTCTGCTACTTAATGCATTTCCTTTCCTTCCCGGCCATTTCTGATCAGATTTATAGCTCAAACTGACTTGTGTTGCAAAGCACTACTCAGCACTGTCTTGCACAATTTAGCAGTTTGTTTGTACTTGGCATTTTTACTCTTCAACCATTTTTTTTTATTATTTTTTTTTTTATTATTAAAGTAGACAACTAGTCATCTTTACTAATTATTTTTGGCCTATTACATTCACAACAGCTCGTACATCAGTCAGGATGCATACACAAGCTAATAAATAACATTTCCAGCGTCCATGTTTATTGTTTTTTTTTTTAGAGAGGCAACAAAAAACTTGATATATAAAAGTGAAGTTCTGCACTAACAAAGTAAACAAAAAAATGAATGATTTAAAGAGTCCACCACGTCTCGATTCGCTTACCAGCTGACTTTGGCATGATTCTAAACGCAGATAAACACAACACACATGATGGTCCCTGACGATCTCTCACTCTGATGGCGAGCTAAAAGCCAGTGCCTTTTACATTGGACAGCTCTGCGCTCAAATAAGAAAAGGCAAACGCAGTGGGCGCATGCAGCACCTTGGACAGCTCTACTGTGTGCAGGGAAGGCCTGAACTAACTCACCAGACCTGAACATGAATAATCATTTGCTGTCGTCCACGACCTATAAAAGGACTGTGGAGGACCAGTCTAGTCAGTAGGTTCTTTTGATAAACATTCTCATGTCAGTCTCCTATTTTTACAGACTCTGAGATCTCTGGGAAGTCTTCGCCACGGAGCTACATAGTGTGTGTGTGTGTGTGTGTGTGTGTGTGTGTGTGTGTGTGTGTGTGTGTGTGTATGTGTGTGTGTGCTGGCTACACTGAGAAGTCACTGCTTATTTGCACTTTGGTAATAAAAGATAACTAATTTTGTTGGAACCTGGTGTCCGTGTTTCACTCCGCTTTGTCGAACTGCTACACAGATTTTATATGTTTGGCCAAATGCCTGGTATCATGTGCATTTGATACATTAAAGTACATAAACCATTTTAACATGTCCTGGTAAAAACCAGGGTAACAAAGGGATTTGTATAGAAATCCATCCGGAGAAGAACCAGGAGGTGTTAGCTCATGAGAGAGAGTGAGTGAGAGAGAGAGAGAGAGAGAGAGAGCGTGGGAGAGTTAACACATAATATCAGAACAAAAAGGAAGAAATGTAAAAGATAGACAAGATAAAGTTCACACAATGTTATAAAACCTTACATTACTGAAACAAGTGCCAACTCATAATGCACTTATGGATCACATGAAATAGTTAATTGTGTAAGTGAGACTGCGCAGCATGGAAGCTCGCACCCTTCAACAAACCCCTCATTTTAGCTCCTTCCATGAGTAAAGGTTGTTATTCCTGTGAGCTAGCATGCTCTGCTCTGAACTAGCTAAATGGGATCGGATATTGATGCAGAACCTGTGGATAAAAGCGCTGTCACTATGCAAGGATTGTTAGTAGCCTTTAAAGCTCAGAGCATATTAGCTGTTTTTTAATTTTTAAAGAATTTTATTTTATTTTAACTGATTATACAAACATCAGACTCAGACAAAAACACATAGGCAAAGAAACACACAGATACACATAATCAGATGTTTTCATGGTTGTTTTTGGTTGTTTCTATGACCTAATAATAATAAGCTCAATTTGAGAGTTCTACATTTTAGTGACATCATTCTCATATTCCGGTAGTAGTAAAATGTACACATTATAAAAGTATTTATTTTAACTTTTGTTCCACCTGACATATTCGAAAACCCAAATACACAGTTTGGAAGCCTCCCCATTAACACACACCGGCAAGACTTCCATATAAGAAAACATTTATTTTTAATCGTCATTGACGTATGCTGTGATACCAGCACAGATCTGTGCTGTTTGAGTTTAAAGAGTTATTCGTATATTTTTTGTTGTATTAAGCTTTACTTATGATGGGGTTTCCTTATAAAAAGGCAGAAGTGTAATGATAAAGAAATAGTATCACACAAGTGATATGGAAGTGCTAACTTTTCCTTCTCGGTACAAACAAGGCTGCATTTGAATTCATCTTCGGATTGCAAATGAATGTGCCATATCCGTCAAATAGCTACAGGCAATAGAACATTATACATACGACTGTATTGTTAACAGCATCTGGTAATTGAATTTTTAACATTGTAATGCAGGAGTCGCCTGTAGAGTAGAAGGTAGATATGGCAATGTAATTTACTGCATGAGTGATATACTCCAGGCATTCTTTTTTTAAAAAGAAGTATTTTTTCATTTTGTATCTTTGTGTCTCACATGTGAAATGATCTTGTCCAGCAGATTTACATGAGAACAACTAGCAGAAAAACATACACAGACAAATAGGGCTTATTTTGCATGAAAAAAAAAGCCCTAAGTCCTGATTAAGGCCCACATTGGCCATTTCATTAATAATCAAAACGGCTATCGAGTCAGTCACATCATTAGACATCACCGACAAGCCGAGCAGTGAAGCTGTCCAGGGTTTCTGCAGTTTGGTACTGTACAGTATGTTGTACAGTAAGTGACACAAACCTACAGACTAAAAGTGATTTCCGGCAGTCGAAAGGAAGCCTATCGATCCAGACTTTGTTGTTTTTTTTAGATCATGTGATGTACTGTAATTACAAAATAAAATAATAAAGAAGCTTGCTGAGGGCCAAAATGTTTGGCCTGCACTGTAATTATTTTAAAAGCTCAAAAAAAAGGCAAATGCTTTAAAGGAAATGAAAATCAATTTCATAAAGAAACTCCTGACCAAAGAAGAAAAATATGGAGCTTTTGCTAAATTAAAATTTTAATTAGTTGGCCATACAATGCAGAGGTGGGTGTAAGAGTATAATGTAGCACATGTAAATGCTTTAATTGCATTAAACAAATATAATTACATAATTTTTTGCATTGTACACCGATTTAATTCGACCACAATGATAAAGCCACCACTCCCAGAACCACTTTTTGAGCCCTGGAATATACCTGTGCCATCAGGAAAGAAGAAAAAGCTGACATTTAGTACATTCAGGTCATCAGCTGACTTGATTTATTGCCACACAATGTTGCTGAGTCTAGACCTGAGAAACTAAAACAACCGCAGATCATAACACTGTCTCCAGAGGCTTGTAAAATGGTCACTATGCATGATGGGTACATCGCTTCATGCGCCTCCCTTCTTACCCTGACACGCCCATCACCCTGGAATAAGCTCAATCTGGACTCATCAGTCTCACATGACCCTTTTTTCCATTGTTTCAAATTCCAATCTTCATGCTCTCTAGCAAACTTAAGCTTTTTTCTGATGCGTCTCACTAACATGGTTTTCTTATGGACACACAGTTTGGTTCCAATCCTGTGATTTCTTGTTGCATATGCACATGTGTAAATGCTTTTACTTTTGATTATACATGGTTGTGATTTCTACTGTCCTTTTTTCTTTTACAATGCTTCACCAAGTGTTTAAGTGAACATTATTCATGATTTTTTTTTTTCTGAACACATTTCTTTTACAAAGTTCACAGTTCAACAGTATCCTTCCAGTTTTTCATAATGTGACCTAATTTCAGCAACTTTGATGTTAGTTGTTATCTTTGCTTTATGCAGACCAATAATTTTAACTTTGTGAAACTGGATATTTTTGTTGGGCCAGGCGGTATATTTGTGGAGAAATAGGAAAAACATTTCCTTCTTAGTATGTTCTACTATTCTGTATTCTATAATAGTTTACTTTTTTCTGCTGTAGTGACATCATTTGTATCTAAAACTTATTAATGTGGTTAAGTTTTCTGTGTTCTTTCCAGAAGTTTACTTTTTATATTTTCACTAGAAAAAAAAAAAAAGTAATCATTTACCCTGCAGCAGGTTCTCTCAGAATGCCTCCTGACCCACAGGTCATGATTATCATAGTGTTGAGAGAAGCAGCTTGCAGGACCTTCACCACCAGGAGCATGAGAAACAGAGAGACGAGAGGGAGAGTGACCCTGAATCAGCCATGCAGTGGAGCAAAAAGGATGCTACTGCTGTGAGGAGATAAAAGCGCCTCACTCATGTTTGTATTCACCTGGGGAAGCCAAATGGTATGGAAAGTGGTTTTATGAGGTTATATTTTCTGGGGTGAGTAAGCATGTGCATCTTCTCTTCAATATTAAACAAAAGTGCATGAGTGCAAGCCAATATGCTCGGTAAAAGTGTTTCCCTGAATAGGTTAGATTTTAGGTAACCTAAAACCTTTATCTACTCTTTACGACTTTCTATCATGTGTTGTTGGTTGAAATGCACATTTCAGACATGAAAAAGGCTGGGAATAATAATAATAACAATAATAATAATAATAATTATTATTATTATTATTATTATTATTATTATTATAATGTCTGTGTTTGTTCCTCCATACTCCCTCACCCGCTTATTCTCTCTGCTGAGACAGCCAGGTGACGTTTAAGATAAATGGCCTCAGAGACAACTGAATTCTGGATGCAATTCCCCAGTGCTGACTGTAATGGCTTTTTATCGACAGGGTAAATCCCTGCAGGCATCAAAAGTGCCACACTGGAAAAAGAATTGAAGGCAACATTCCATTCCATTCGTGATCTCCAGTTAGGTTTTATTTAAACCATATTTCTGGGCATCTGGACATCCCTGGGCAGCAGCTGTACTATACTATACTACAACTATACTACTTATATTCATGAGGTCTGTTCGAGTCAAAACGGGAATTGTGATGAACTTTCTTGTGAGTGAAGTCATTAAACTGATTGAAGACATTTATAGAAGAACTCAATCACAGAGACTCTTAGCCGCAGTAAAACATTTAAACGGTGCAAACGTTTTAAACAAGACCGCACATTTATGAATGGCGATCCCGGCTGAGGTGGCTCGAAACATACTGCAGTCGTTCCTGTGAATGAAAGGTTTACTTTGTGGATGCCAGCTTGCGGAAGAGACGCATCTGTTTGTGGGAACTGTACACACAATCAGTCATTATTCATTATTGCCACATCCCCTGTACAATCCTTAATCCAAATAATTTCTACATGTTTGGGCCATTAAAGGAGTTCCTGGGAGGCTAGGGTTCCAGATGTGAAGCAGGATGGCTCCGGCGTACTGAGAAAATGTTCTATTCAAGCACTAGTGAAATGCTGTGACAAGTGCATTAGTGTAGCAGGGGATTATATACAGAAAGACAGGGAGTTTTTACTCTTATAGCTCTGTACAGTCAAAAGTCCCGGTTTGACCTGAACGGATGCCATCACAAGTCGTATCAAATGCTGAATGGAGTCCACGTGTGCAATTAAAGTGTCAAATAACCTCAGTATTTATGTAAATGGTGATTTTTATGCTGATGATGCTGTTATGTATTCATCAGCTCCTACTGTAGATGGTGCTCTTGGGAGACTTGGCAAAGACAAAGTCTGAACTCAGGGGGTCTGTGCTGACATTAAACGCTGACACACATAAAATCATGTTGTTTACAAAAAAGCAAGTCACAAATCATGAGCAGCTTTTACAATGCAGAGGTGATTGATTAAGTGGTTTCCTCTGTAAAGTGGATTGGGGTTTTCATACACACAGGTCCATAAATATTTGGACAAGGTTACGATTGTACATCATCATCAAACATGGAAGAGGCAGTGTTATGGCATGAGTGTGTGTGTGTGTGTGTGTGGATGTCAGTAGAACTGGGTCACTGGTATTTATTGATGATGTGCTGATAGAAGTAGTAGGATGAATTCTGAAGTGTACAGAGCTGTGGCTTCTGCCCAGTTTCAGTCAAATGCTGGAAAACCGATAGGACACAGTATAGATGTGTAATGACCCAAAACTTACCCCCCCCCCCCTCCCCAAGGCAGAGAAATTGAATGTTCTTAAGGGGCCGAGTCAGTCACCCAACTGAGCTGTTTTTCACTTACGGGAAGACAAAACTGAATGCAGTAAAGCCCTGGCGAAGCAGCTTAATAACGGAAACTCTATGTGCTTGGCATCCAGATTTCGGGAAGTTTTCTACTTTTAAATTTTTTTGCACTCAAGTATGAAATAATCATTCTGTTTATGGTTGTGTCAGTTTCTCCAATTATATTCAAACTTGTGAAAATGAAGAAACTTTGTTTACAAAAAAGCCTGTACTTTCTTAATGGTTAATGCAATTGTTTTACCCCTTTAATTAAAGCTGAAAATCTAAACTTATAAATCTAAGATTATATCTACTGTATAAATATCTATATCTCATCTTGATTGCTTCAATGGAAATCCACTGTGAAGGCAAAACTATGAAAATAGTTCCGTTGTCCAAATACTTATGGACCCAACAGTAGATGACTCTAGAATGAAAGGAAATATAAAGAAATAATTAGAAAACCACAGTGCTCTAGAGTGAACCATGGTAATGATAGCATCATGATGACAGCTACCCACGAGAGGCTAACTAATACCCTCTTACCCCAGGGGTAACTCAGTGGTTAAACTAATTGTGTTTAAATATTACTGCTCAAAATGTCACAGGTTTAAACCCGAGCACCACTAAGCTGCTGTTGTTGTTTTCAGTTTGTACTGTATGTCTGTCCAACCAGATGTTGTCACAGCTTTATTTAAAACTGGCTGGACAGAATTTAATGAAACTTTTGCAATACTTTGGTATTTGACCAAAGTTAAACCTGCACCATAAATAAAATAAAAAATTATGAGAAAAGTTATGAGCAGTTTTGAGCCAGATTATAAACCGCAAGTTTTGACATCGTACTGTGCATGCCTGTGCAATAACAGCACGGAAGTGGTATAAGTCAGTTTTAACGCGTTGGATTTGTTTAAGACAAATCTGATCTACTTTTTCGATTTCTCATCTGTGATTCACTTTTTGATTACCGAACAGGGAGTGTGTTGGGCTGGCAACAAAAGAAGTACAACTTAGTGGAAACAAGGCGTAAGATTCTCAAAATTATAGAATGTGATTTTCTTTGTATTATTAAGTTAGACAGAGAGTTCTGCCGTACAGAAAGACAGACAGACATGTACGTAGGCTTCAACCGGAAATAATAATAATATCACTGATTACATTAAAGATCATCAGATTATTTCTAGCTTTAACCTTTTAACTATTTTTACAAACTCTTTATTGGTACTAATATTAAATTAATAATTAAATAAATGTCGCTCTGCATAGACGCATCTTCCAAAGGACAGAAAGGTCAATGTAACCAGACTGTGATAAAACATTCATATTTTTTATTTTTTTAATTGAAAAATAAAGTTTAGTTTATTTTTTTAATAATGAATTAAAATGCTCTGTGGAAAGTTCGATATTTAGGTCACAAAGCTCCCGATTCTCACATGAGAATAAGATAAGAAACTCACAATATAGTATATCACTGGATAGAACCAGCTAAAGCCAAAATAATTCTCACATATCATGCGCAGATGTGCAATTAGTGCCAGGCAATCAGAGCCTGGACAAATCTGAAGTGATTTGGCACAAATTCAAAGTACTAGACGGTCTGATGTAGAAATGAACATAGAGGAGTGAGAGCTTTGAGCAGTGCTTTCACAGAGCAGAGGCCAGAAATTGCGAAATCTCCTGATTACTGCACACAGAAATATCATTAAGGGGCCTCTGGCCTGATCTATTAAGGTCATATACAAGGTAATAGCTTCTTCTAGGAAAACTAGTTGCATGCATTGGCAAAACCTATAGTAGGAAATAATGTAGCTTCCAGCAAACACGGGATAATAATATAGCTAATAATGTGTTCCATTTTGTTTAGAACCTCCTAGCACTTAAGGTCGCTGTACAAGCAAATACACAAAAATGACTAGTAGAGCGGAAGTAAAAGAAGAAGATGTCTCTTACAATGGGAGAGAAGAAATACAGTCATGAAGACGTTGTGAAATGGCATCACAAAGGTGCTAAAAGATCTGCCTTGCACTCACTGACTCAGGGTTTTGTTCAGAGATCATAAGCCCGGATCCTGATGATACCTTTGCCCGCAGTTGTTTCCATCAGCTCATGTACTGTATGTGACGACAGATTTTGGACTGTGTAACTCCGTCCTGTAATACAGCATGAGCGGTGGCTCAGCAAGATGGGTTCGACTGGCTTAGAGAAAGGTGTGTATGATAAGGGTGATGCCTGGGGATTAGCCTCATCCAAACACATAAAGCAAGTGACCCAAGTTTATGTGAAAGTGTGTCGTCAAACCTTGCACACAGGCTGCCAACAGAATTTTTTTTTATCTTAGCAAAAGAATAAAGTGGTGTCCAAAAGTATTAGGACAGCATATTATAACGTATTATACTGTAGTTCTCTCTTTGCACAAAACAGGTGATGTCACTCATTTGTTCTGATCTATATGGCTCAAGAGTTGAGTTATTACACTAAGAAAAAAATAGATAAAAACTAGCTATATAGCAACGGTATTGAACTACTGAAGCTATGGCCTGGGTCATCTCAAGTTCTAAATTCAATAGCAAACTGCTGGATTGTTGGATAGTGAAGAAAGCAATAGCAGGCAAGAACCCATTTTCTGTACATGATCTTCAGATTGCAACCAAGCGGGAATGGAATGAACAAGTGACACCAGAGTGACTTTAAACCCAGCCGGATCCAGCAGGTTTTGAATAATAAAGGAGTTCATACTAAATATTGATTGTTGTATTGCAATTTAATTGCATAAAATAACAAACTGCAATGTCTGAATTGGAAAACATTAAAATTAGGACCATTGTCATAAAGAATGGGTTTAAAAAATAAAATGGGGATTTCCATAGAAAAAAAAAAACAGTGAGGAAAAGGTTTGGTCCAAGACACTTAAATGGATAATGAATGGAAACCAAATGTGTTGCTGGCAGTTAAACACCTCAATATAGACAAACTGAAGTCAGAAGATCAGTCAAAGGTGTTCTTGATCCTGAATGTTGTCGAATACGATAATCTTTGATTATCATTTTAAGAGTAGAAGAATTACAGAAGAGCTGGCTGTGGATGTACCTAAAGGAGTCTTTCTCTTTTGTTATCTTTGCCCCATTCTCTGGCAGGTTGTCTGCTGAGCTATTCACTTGTGAAATGGGAATGAGCTCCAGCTGTAATCATGACCAAGCAGAAATGCATCTGAGTCCCGATCATAAAACAGCTGCTCGCCTCGGGAAGATTGAAACTTTGCATCAGGAGAAACAAGCTGTCCGCTGGCAAATAATCCTTACGTAGCTTTGGAGGTCTTTATGGTTCTTTAGTCACTATTTCAGGAATTAATACACTCATGCAATACAAGCATCTCAGCATTACTCTAAAAGCATTAAAAAGTGTACAGTCAGGGTTTTATTTTCGGTGGCTTTGTGCACTAATGTAGCACAAAAGGCTTCTTTTATTGCTCCAATTTACTATTGCAATTTTGTAAACAGGTTTATGGAAGTCAGTTGTGCCACATAATCTGTGCTTTCTTGCACAAATAAATACCAGGAGAAAAACATAGAATTGCAGCCTCAGGTCCTGTCCAGATGTGCATGATAGTTTCCTCCCTCTTCATTACAAGGAAGAAAGAAATGAACAGCATTTTCATTTATAATATGCCCTCATGAGCATGCCTCATCTTCAGTGAGTGCTTCATCAAGGCCAGGGTAGCATGAAATGGAAAAAACATCCGGTGTGTGGCCTAATGATGTGACAGAGGTAGGGATTATCCTTCGGCCTTATCCGAAATCTATGTTCACAGTGCAGTATTTGCAGTGCCTGAGTGGTGGATCCAGGAGCAGTATAGGCATACAGTAAAAATAAATGTGTTTGATTTTCCATACTGCTTATCGGGTGTATAGTGACATGGGGGGGGGGGGGCGTGCAAGGGCTCAGCAGCGTCAAACTGGGGCTCGAACCCCCAACATACTGAGCCACCACTGCCCCACATGGAGCATATTTTAAAAGTGGTCAAACATATGCTGTATTGATATTTTCTTAATTTGATTTATATCAATTTGTTCACGAAATGCAGTCAAAACATGTTAAATACTAGTGATGGGTCGTTCATGGATGATTCGTTCTTTTTGAACAAATCACTAACGTGACTCAGAAGAACAAGTAGTCTCAGAGCATCGCAAAACCTCCGTAGGTTATGTACAGGAAACAGACCTGAACGATTCTTTCTCAATGACTCTTCTACTCCGAGTCGTTCGTTCTTTTGTCACGTTACTCCCATAGACACGATGCAGTGCAATAGATTCAAAAGAACGAATGACTCAGACTGGAAGATACAGTATGATGGTGAGCTGTTAATTCTGTTTATTATAACATGTTCTTAGCTGCATTGTAATATTTTTATTACTGGAACTATAGCCAAAATTTGTGTATGTAGACGTATTGGGGGATCTGTTTATTGAAAATGTAACATTTTATTTAATATCTGATCAAAAGAACGAAATGAACTAAATGATTAAAAAAAAGATTAGTTCATTTTGATGAATGAGATTCAAAGGACCGAGTCACTAAAATGATTCAAACCTCCCATCACTTTTAAATATAAAACAAGAAACATTATTCAATCTTTGGAAATGTTAAATAGAATGAAACCTACTCCAAGTAACAAAAATAACCCAAACATTTTAAAACTCACTTGTTCAGTCACATGTGCAACCCAGGCACACCACCATTTTGGAAATGAAATTGTCACAGGTACACACATTCATACATTGGTCACATGACTGCGCCAGGATGTTCATTAGATGTCACTTAGGAACTTAATGACTCACCAAGAACAGGGAGAACATGCAAGCTCTAAAAAAGGCAGGCGGGAGGTGAGGCCTTGTATGAGCAATGTCATAGTGCCCTGGAAATAAATTGCAAACACGTAATCGAATATGTCCTTTGAAACTAAAAACTATCAATAATAATACGGTTAATTCTGCCATGAGTCATGAGCCATAAGTCATAGCACATTCATAACATGAGTACAAAAACACAACGGCTATCCGCAGGTTGACACTGTGACATCGGCATGTTAAAAAGCATTTGTTTACTGATTATTTTTTGAATGTGTTTTTACATCAAAGAAATCATGTTTTTTTTTTTTTATCAAGAGCGAAAAAAAAAAAATCCATATACCTCCTGGACACGGCCGAATATCTGTCATACACTCTGGGGTTTGAAGTGTTGCAAGTCCTTTAAAGTTTGAAGATCACAGCAGGTTTGTTTGTCTCACAGCTGACTAAAATCATTTGTTTTCACTCATGAACACCCAGATCCTTCGTTTCTTCCACAGTTTCTTCCCTGCAGAGGAGACCTAATCAGCACTTCTTTTCCCACAATCTTTTCACAAGCGCAGCAGGAAGACGACGTCCTTGTCTGCTCAGCACTTTCTCCTTCTGAACCGAGGTGTAATTAATTATTTGGATGTGCGTACAGTATTTCTGTGAATTGTTTGGATCCCATACTACAGTGGTGTCGAATTACTGATTCTGATGGGTCACCTTGTAAGTGAGAATAGAAACTTGTCCATTGTCCATGTCCATTACAGTACTGTGAGCAAGTCTTGAGCTACGTTTCATTTGTTTCATATTTTGCTTCAGGTGTTCTTATATTTTTTTGCAGTCTTGAGGAATAGTTCTCCAGGCTTCCTGAATGACTTTTTTGTCTCTTCATTTTGGCATGTTTTGTCTCTTATTTTTAGTCCAGTCCCTGTACAGGAGCAGTTTCAGAGAAATGTTTTTTGTTTGTCACACCTCCGAGTGGCGCAGTGGTAAAGTGCTTGCCCTATCATCCGGAGATCGCGAGTTCAATTCCCGGGTGATGCTCTTGCAGCCGGAGGTCTAGAGAGAGCTGATTGGCCGAGCTCTCTCAGAGGGGAGTGATGAGAGCTCTCTCTTAATGCTCTCATGGCTCTACAGCCAATCAGGAGTGTCTGAGAACTCACGCAAGTGGAAGGAGTGGATAGCGCTGTCCTCCGAGAATGTTACGCCGCCCCAACGGTGCGTAAGCAAGCAGTTCGAAAAGATGCGGTCGGCTGGCGTCACGTGGTTCGGAGGAAACAGGTAATAGTCTTCAGCCCTCCTGACTGAGTGGTAGTAGTAGCCTTAATGTGGGAGTCCCCTAGTGACAGGAAGGAATTGAACATGACTAAATTAGGGACAAAATCGAGGAAAAAAAAAAAATCCAATAAATTTAAACTGCATAATTTAATTGAATTAGATTTCATTTAATCTGAAGAAATGAGGGGTGATTCTAAATATTTGTGCAGTACTGTAAAT
>JAOTRS010000001.1:25242197-25254221 GCA_028565755.1 Dinotopterus cunningtoni | reverse complement strand
AGAAAAAAAAATTGAGTAACTCACTCTGGAAAACATCAGATGATTAATTTCAGGACAACACCTTAGCGAGTTACGGAGTATCACTGACAGGGTGTCACATTAACATAGAAAAGATTACTGTATGTCTTCTTTCCAGCAGATGTGTGTGATTTAGGAGACAACAGAGAGCATTCGAAGTGCTACATTGCCGAATGAGGGCAATTAGCAGGTTTAATGGTAATATTTAACTGCTTCTTAAATAGGCAGTATGTTTTGACCTTGAATGAATACAGAATATTTTTTAAAATATACAGAATTGCGCAAATGTCTTGAGCAGCTCCTAATTTCTTCATTTTTTGCCTCAGAGGAACCAGACTTTTTTTTATTTTTAATATAGTCTTGTGGAAGCGTTCTCTAGGACTGTTTCTTTTTTTAAGTCTTTCATTTTTGCCTTTTTTTGTCTCTCATTTTCAGTCTAGTCACTGTCCCTGAGCAGTTTCAGAGGAATGGGTTTTGTTTGTTAAGCCACGCAGTGATCTATGAATCATTCAAGCATAAAAAAGTTTAACTTCAGGCATGAACCAGTGAGAAACAGGTGCAGATGATGACAGATGATCAGGTGGGTGATTAGTTTACTGGTGATGCTGAATGTTGAGTGGTTGGAACAGACGAGAGGGGAAATGAAGCTGCTGCTAAGGGTGTTACATAAACAATCAGTTTTTAAATTGTTGTCCTTAGGCAGTTTGCAGCCTGTCACAGTAAAAAAAAAATCAATTTCTTCCATTTAATCCACATAATTTTATTTTATTTAATATGAAGAAATGAGCGGTGGCTCAAGCCTTTTGCACAGTACTGTACAGTATGTGTCCATGATATAAGTCATTTTCTTATAATATACAGTAAAAGAAAGCAGGTTAATAAACTATGGTGAAAGTCTACCTGCTGATCTTCTTGAGAAGCCTTGGAGTTACTGCAGCTTAGGCTAAACAGCTGTTTAAAAATAAAAATAGAAAAGTTGCATCCAGCATTGATGTTTCTATAACACGTTTCCAAACACGACTACAAAATCAGGACAGATAATAAGATTTCAGGCCAAGGGGGATAGATTTGTCGAAGTAAACAGGCAGCATCAGACAGCCTATTTGCTGTGTTTGGGTCTGACAGTCAGATCTCATCACTGCAAATTTGTTGGAGAAAAACAACTCGTATGAGAAAAGTTATGAAAGGTTCTGCTTGTAGCTAGGGGCAGCTTATTACAGCCTCGTTCACTGATAATATAATGACGCTGCCAGCTCATGTAATATCTGCTTTAAAATGTAAGATGCGCAGTAGTCCTGGGACTCAGGTTCAAAGCTGGAGCATCTTAAACCAAGAAAAAAAAATGTTATATTATCATTAAAGAGTTCTTCTTTTTTGGTATGTGTATCACATAGTGCATGGAAAAATATTTTAATTTGATTTAAAAATAATGAGAGTCATAAGAAGGGTAAGATTAAGTTTCTGCAAACTAGAGGGGATAAAAAGAAAAAACATACAACTTTTACTAATCCAAACTAAACACAAGGACTCGAGCAAATACTCCAAGTAAAAATTCTAAGATATTAAGGTCAACAAAGGCAAACCTAATGTCTCTGAAGTGGTGAAACAGAATGCATATGCTAGTTTTTTTTTTTTTTTTTTTTTTTGAGACCATGAGGCTAAGTCTTGACAATGCCACAGCCGTCAGTGACCGGGAGCCAAGAGAGTGAAATGGGTTTTGCTCTTGGTTGATTGCACTATTGGAAAATTCTCACAACCTTGTCAATAGCAGCAACACTAGCCAACCTTAGACTCATGAATGAGATACAGGGTAGATGGTGCTTTTCTTCACGGTGTTATGCTGCCCTGTGACACAGCAAGAGCAGTGGTTGGGGAAAAATAAAAAAAGAATAAATAATTAAAATAAAAGGCAAGAGCTGGTTGGTGGGTGGGAATTGGCAGGTGTCCTAATTGGGAAGATAACTTGCAGTTGGACTAAAGCTGCATGCACCTGTCCAGCATGAAATTAAAATCTGGAAGGACAATGTTGAACCATGGACTTCATGGAAGTTATGTGCTTAGAAAAATATCATGAATGACCGTTAAAGATTTCTTAAACGCTTGGTGAAGCTGCATTTTTACTGTGAAATACACACACAATGTAACAAGAACTCTCTGGATTGGGACTAAACCATTGTGTTTCCATAAGAAAACCCCTTTGTTTTTGTTTTTTTTTGTCTTTTGGTGCAAATAACAAAGTTCAAAGGGTCTGATGATCCAGATTGACGCTATTCCAAAATGATGGGCTCGTCAGGGTAAGAAGGGAGGTCCATGACACGAATCACCCTTCAGGCGTAGTGCACACTGTACAAGCCTCTGGAGGCAGTGTGTTATGATCTGGGCTTGCTTCAGTTTGTCAGGTTCTAGGCTTATCAATGTTTTGTGGCAATAAAATGAAGTCAGCTGATGACCTGAATATATTGAATGACCAGGATATCACATCTATACATTTTCTCCTCTCTTGAGGACTTGAGTTATGGAAGTGGTTCTGAGAGTATGAGGATCATTTTCACACATTAATTTTCACTGCACTCAAAGCTGAAGGTGGTGGAATAAAATATTATAATGTGTTTTTTTTTTTTTTTGCTTGCTTGCTTGCTTGCTTGCTTTTTTTTCTTAAAACAAGGAAGTGTAATTTCTTAACATAATGTCCATGGTATAAGAGCTAAAAATGCTCTAAGGTGTGCTGTAATGGTAAATTAATCCATTTCTGAGTGTTAACAGTCCAGAATGTTTTATTCCACTCCAGCCACTTCAGTTGCGGAAACTGCACAATGTGGAAACTGTGTAACTGCATAAATAAAACAAGACAGTTTAATCTTCGCCTGCCACAAATGTTACAACTTGTAATATTTTCATAAGCAGTTTCGCCAGAGGTCAACATTAAAATACAATCCTGTCAAACACTTTACACTTTACTTCCAGCTTTAATATGCACTCATGTGTGAGAAGCTTGGGCAGTTTAAGAGTAAGGGCACTTTTAGCGTGACACATCTGTTCACACATCAAGGCTGAAATTGTAGTTTATTTGGAGATAAATGTTGTATCCTGGGACTTTACAGTTGTGTTTACCCTGTGGCTGAGTTATATTCGAGACTCAAGTGAAACAGGTTGACCAATTGATCGACTCTGCAGGGTGGTCACCTTCAAACAAGCAGAAAAAAAAAGAGTTCAAAGGCTCAACAGTGGTCTTGTAGAAGCTTTGTGTTTGGTTAAAATGCATAAAATTCAGTCAATTCTGCATTAGCTACAGCATTAGATGAAATATACTTTGTGGGCCAATTGGCAAAAGAATTGCTAGAGGGAAGATTTTCAGATGTGAAGCAACTGAAATATTTTACGACCATTGCAAATGCCTATTCATGAGTTGGTAGCATAACGCGCATACTACAGTACAATGCTGATGTTATATTACATACTGTATATAATAATGTTCATAGAAAGTTGTTACAATTCATGCATTTTTAATTCAAGGCAAAAGACACACCAATTGTCCTTTCATTTATTTGAAATGTGATAAAACTGTAATATATACACTGTATATATAAGGGTGGTTCTAGGTGCCAAAACAGAAAACAGTCTAGATGCATGTCTTCCTCGGAGATGGTCGGACCGGCCTGGAGGATTGGAGGGAATATGGTGTGGTGCATGGTGTGATTACAGCTGAGGGGTAAATGAGTGCTGGGCTGTTTTTAGCTTTGTAGGCAAGCATCAGTGTTTTACATTTAATACTGGAAAGCCAGGAAGCCAGTGCAGGGAGGAGAGAAGTGTGTGGTGTGGGAGAACTTGGGAAGGTTGAAAAGAAGACATACAGCTGCATTCTGGATCAGCTGCAGTGGACGAATGGTACTGTAGACAGAGACAGATTATATCCTCTATAAGAACTGGACAAACCCTCTGTGACGTCACCCATAGGTTGGTCGATTGAGCGATTTTGAAGAAGTGGGAACTCTGGTCATTGGTTGGACCACAGCTACTTTCCTCAGTTACCAGACACTAGCTAGTCTAGGTTTAGCTTAGCTAAAATGTTAAGTGGGCGAACACTCATTTATATTCTTTAACATTATTTAACATATTTAACATTACTTTGCATTTGATTGAACTCCGTCATTTATACCGTAAGGTAATCTATGATGATTCCAGTTAGCTAGTTAACTAAAGTGATGCATAACAGACATCTAGCGGTTTATCACCTACAATGCACCTGTCACTCAAATCAGCCATGCCCCAATTATGCATTATATTATAGTTTTTTTTTTGTCATTTGAGTTGTAATTTCTACCTGTGCAATTGGCATGAAAGTTTGTTTCTGAGGTAAAGTTGCCGTTTTAACATGGTGAGGGTCAATGGGAACTTCTACATTGAACTCATTTTTCAGAACTGAAGGTTGCTCCTTGCTTTCTACTTGCCAGCCAGCTCCACCTAGCTCTGTGCATAGGGACATTGAAGTGACAGTTGAAGTACTGGCTGTCTGTTCTGGAACCGAACTTTCACACTGGACTAGTTTTAAAGTTTAATATTCTGGCTGCAGAATATTAATGAAGATGAAGGCCAGAATGCTCGCTCTGGTACAAGCTTAGAGAACTGGTTGTATAATAAAGTTCAGACCTGTCTCAATGTCATGATCCCATAGAAATCTGTGTGGAAAAAAAAAGTTTTTAAGGTAGAAACTAAGTTTAAATCTGTTTGCTTTTAGTTCTAAACCTTTTTTGTTCTATTTGATGAATCACTTAAATTCAAGGAGTAATAAGATGCCATGCTGCACTCTTTCTAAAGTTAAAATACCTGCTCTGACACTGTAGTTTTGCATTTACAAGCATACTTACATATGGAAACATAAATTTCTTTCGAACTCAGCAATTACACAGAAAAACAGATGTAGAAGTATTTATAGCTTGAGCTCCCTGGGATGTAATGCTGGACCAGCATGTTCTCACGCTTTAAAATTTCTAAACAACTCAAGATTAATAATAAAATAGTACAACAGACAAGGGTTAGGAACAGAGCTAGGGCTATGTTTAATCTCTTGTAATTGACTGTAAATGACATTCTCACAATAATTTATACCCACTGTCCATCCAACACACTATCATGTATATGTACATTAATCATTAATTATTAGTAATTAAACAATTAAATGGGTTATATGGGTTGCCACAAGAACCTCAAGTACTACTCTAACTTTTCCCGTAACCTGTTTTTCCATTGATCATTCAAGTACATCATATCTGAGTCACTATGTATAGCACTATAAATGTCGAATTTAGCCCTTGCAAAGTTGACCCAAACTGAATAAACCTGATCCTGTGTTTCTTTCCAATGAACTCTCATGAGCTTTTCAGTTGGCATTTGCTTCCAGTGCTAGCTAGTTAGCATTACTATCTACATTGTAATTCAATGTTATCTACACAGGAGTAAGCTACATCCATTACATACCATTTTATAAAGTTTTAAAGCATTACCTTACTTGAACAACAACATGAACAAAAAACATGAAAAATCCATGTATCCAAACAATTCAATGCTTACATTGACATACCTGTTCAGGAAGAACTTTCCATGTACAACTCCATGTGCATCCACCCTCGGAATAGGTTTCTACACATTGGAAAGGGCTAACAATGTTTGTTCTAATTTTATTACATTGCTTGTTGGAGTTTTTAAAAGCACCAATTATTTATTTCCTTAAAGTAAAAGCAGAGTAAACGGCCAGAAGTTTGTGGACACTCAATAACCATAGCTATACAGTATAAAGTTCTTTATTTAAACTGTTGGCACAAGTTTGGAAGCCCACAACTACTGTATATACTGTAGAATGATTTTATATGCTGTGGAATTATATTTAAGCTTCACTGGTACAAAGAGACTCAAACCTGTTCCAGCACGGCAAGTGAAGTCCATTAACACATGGATTTCTTGCACCTGACCTCAACCTTGCTGAGCACCTTTGGGATGAACTGCAAAGCTACAGTAACTGCGTATGACCTCACAGGGCTCTTGTGGCTGAATGGGAAAAATCCCCACCGCCATGCTCCAAACACAAGGGTCCGCCAGGTTGTTTCTGAGCTTGAAATGCCTTTCCAATGTCTGTATGGCTTTCTTGTGAATTTTTCTTTGTTTTCAGATTGTCCCCAGATGGATGGGCTTTCCATCCACTGCGACCCTGGCCATGATAATGCAATAACTAAAAATGAAGGAATGAATAAATAAACAAATGGATGAAAAAACCTTTTTAAGATGTATTTTTATCCAGACTGCTATAGTAAAAACAATACTTTCATCGAAACTGGAGGTCAATGCAGACGATGTACTGTACAGATAATCTATTCTTGTGTAATCTTAGGAGGATTTGGAGCTGAACTTTTCTTCTGGTCAAGGTTATTCACCTACATGATTTGAGGGCTCTGTAAAACAAGCATTTTGTCCTTTATTTGATACATAGTACTTTGCATTACATACATCACAATAATAGGTGTACCTCAGGTGAAATTAATATGAATAGATTTAACACCATAACGTAATCAATAGTCTGCTGTACCGTGACACTTGTGAGTCAAACACTGGAATAATGCTTGTCTGCCGATTAAACTGCAAGAGCTGAGTTGTAATTCTCTCAATATTGGTGCAAGCTGAGTGTAAAGGACTGATGTGAAAGAGAATGAGAATGAACAGGATGGTCATTTTAGTTTTGCTTTGCTTTTCAATCCGAATAGAAAAAAGGACATATGCTAAAAAAAATGGTTATAGAGCCTCTGACTCATACTGACCGATATGACCAGGGAGCAATAACGTTCCGCAGTTACTTTCTCTGAGAAAATACACTGACCATATGCTTTGAGGAAGGTTCTTAGACTCAGACACATGGATTTTCTGTATAGACTCCCCAAGGCTGGCATAGAAGCCTGAAAAATACTCTGAAGTATGCTTTCCATGGTTAAATAAAACTTGACAAACGTTACAATGAAGAAGAAAAAAAACAGTACTTTATATACTGTACATTTATATTTGCTTTATAAAAATTTTACAATAGAAAGCACTTATTATGGTTTGGCGCCCTACATTAGGGCCTGAAGTCCCTGTATAGGTTTCATGCCCACCATGTTTAGCAGTATAGACAATTAATGGATGGATATTTATGGATTGAAGATGTCATGAAATCCATTCCATCATTTTGTTTTACACTTTTAAAAAATTCACCATGGCATATTGTGGTTAGTGGTCACATCATACTGTCACTGGACTTCTGTTTCATCACCAACACTGTGCTTAAAAAAAAAAAAAAATGCATAGGTTTTTAATAATAGAAATTCTGTACTCTGACTTATGATCAATTTCAGTATTAAATCCTCACGGTGCATTCTAAACTCAACACTGAATATCACCTTAAGTTTGGAAAAATTTTGTAATTTTTGTTACCAACCAGAGTTTTTCACATGATTGGTCTTTCAGGTTAAGAATCGTTCCAGATTCATTGGGTAATCACTTTTCCATTAGCTGTTTGCACAGTTCATGTGTCTCTCTGGATGAAAGTGTCTGATGAAAAAATTAAAGTAAATGAAATGTTAATAAAACTAGGGAGTTCAACACCTTCGAGACCTGTCGTAATTCAATTACTGGATATATTGTTCCTCCTCTTATTGTTGAGTTCGACTAATTATGTTACTGAATGTTCCAGAAACGTTGTATTGCATATGAACAGTGTTATGTAATAAAAAAAGCATGTTGTTCTGCCTGAGAGAACATTTTATTTCCCCATAGAGAAACATCTAACTGACCCAATGAATCCATTTTCATTCTCTCTCTCTCTCTCTCTTACTCTTTCACGCACATACACACACACACACACACACACACACACACACACACACACACACACACATGCATACACACACACACTCACAATCAGGAGCCCATGCAGAGCAGAAGCCTGTCTCACATCACTAACCATTTATTATCCCCAATGTTCTCATCTTACTTAAGTGTTATACTGGGAAATTTAAGATCACACAGTGAGGACTAAAAATTGCATATTTCTTCTGAACACACAGCCACACCGTCTCACTCCACATTTCTAATAAACAACAAAGCGAATACCTGTATTTTTACAGCACACACTAAATTCCTCTGTAAAGGTTCTGAAGGAGTGTTTAATGCACTGTGATCTGTGCGGATGCTGCAAAACCCAGGCAACATTGATGAAAATTTCATACTTTCACATTTTTTTTTACATCTTTTTGAGCCATGACTGAATGGAACCACAGCCAAAAAAGACAGGTGTAGACACACACATACACGCATATGGCTAGCAGATAAGCAGGTGCATGTAGGAGAGTGGCCAAAGATCTGACAAACCGATTATGGGTCAGGATTAAAGTATAGCTTTATTTTACATGCCAAAAAATCTATTAATTTACATTTAAAGTGACTTGTGTAGTTGAAAGCCTTCATACAAATTTATCCACAGGCCACTTTATACCGGAACCAATTGATATTGAGAGGCTCATTTTTGTTGAGAAACCATTCCCCACACCATTACACCACCCCCACCAACCTTAACTGAGGCAGCTTGAATTCCTGGATTCAATCTGATGTTGATGCCTGAATTCAGACCCTACCATCTAGGGCCAGCCTGGGGAAAAGGCGACAACCGTGGTTACCTAGGATACCAAAGGGGGGCTTTTTTTCCCTGTTGGGGTGAACTTTTTTAAATAGTACTGCTGCACTTCTGCTATGTTATATGGATTTAAACCAGTCTATTCCTGTGTCTTGTTCACATTAACATCCCTGCCTCCGTGTGGCGCAGTGGTAAAGTGCTCGTCCTATCATCTGGAGATCGTGATGTCTAGAGAGAGCTGATTGGCCGAGCTCTCTTAGAGGGGAGGGATGAGAGGTACTTCATGCTCCCACATTAATAACAGCTCCACAGCCAATCAGGGGTGTCTGTGAGCTCACGCAAGCGGAAGGAGCGAAGAGCGCTGTCCTCTGAGTATGTTACGCCGCCCCAAATGGTGCGTAAGTGAGCAGTTTGAAAAGATGTGGTCGGCTGGAGTCACATGGTTTGGAGGAAGTACGTGATAGTCTTCGGCCCTCCTGACTGAGTGGGAGTAGTAGTAGCCTTAATGTGGGAGCCCCCTAGTGACGGGGAGGAATTGGACACGACTAAAGTAGGTAAAAAAAAGAGGGGGGAAAAAACATCCAGAGAAATCTAACTTTATTCATCAGCTGCCCTAGTATGTTCGGGTAACGACCAATGCCAACCTGGTTCTGAATCACCAGCTCTGTTTGTTCTAATCTCTAATTAGTTACTGTGCTTTTTAGTCATGCATTAATACATTTTAACAGAATGGTATGTTTCTAAAATCAATCACATTGGCTTGTAGATTCATTCTGTATAGTTTTGGAAAATTGGCATTATTTAAAAACCTGAAGTTGTATGAATACACAGTTTACATTAAAATCCAGTTCAGTTAGAAAAAATTAAAAAGTTCCAGCAGTGTTTGTTCAGGCATTAAGTCATATCCGACTCTTCGTGACCTCACGGACCATAGCATGCCAGGCCTTCCTAGATGCCTTCCATGGGGTTTTCTTGCAGTCATTGTAACCTTGTACTTGTTACCAAGGAGTATCCACTCACATTCTGTGTTTAGAGACTTTTTTGTATGAAAATTAAACACAGGTAACCTTTTAGAGATTATGAGCTTGTAGTGGTTAGCACTGTCACCTTCCACCTCCAGGGTCAGGGTTCGATGCCCAGCCAGGCTCTATTCCCGTGTCTGTGTGCATGGAGTTTGCATGTTCTCCCTGTGCTTGATGGGTTTTCTCTGGGTACTCCGGTTTCCTCCCACAGTCCAAAGACCTGCAGATTAGGCTAATTGGTGTTCCTAAATTGCCCGTAGTGTGTGAATGAATGTGTGAGTGAATGTGTGTGCCCTGTGATGGATTGGCATCCTGTCCAGGGTGTACCCCGCCTTATGCCCTAAGCCTCATGGGA
The DNA here is from genome assembly GCA_028565755.1 of Dinotopterus cunningtoni. Taxonomy (NCBI): domain Eukaryota; kingdom Metazoa; phylum Chordata; class Actinopteri; order Siluriformes; family Clariidae; genus Dinotopterus; species Dinotopterus cunningtoni. The sequence continues at coordinate 25,244,173 of JAOTRS010000001.1, read as the reverse complement.
TAGGCTCCAGGCCCCCTGCGACCCTGAATACAGGATAAAGTGGTATAGAAGATGAATAATTGAGTAAGTGAATGAGTGAGCTTGAGAAATACTTAAACCAGCCATCTGACACCAAATACTCAGACACTTAGATCACATTTTCATAAGTTTGATATGAACAAAAACTGAAGCTCTTGTTCTGAAACTGCATGTTTCCATGATTAGATAACTGAAGCAGATGTATGGGTGGATGCATTCAGTCATTAGTTGAAGTCATTCAGTGTATATCTGGAGTGATGGTGAAAATCTACCCACATTTACAGCCTGAAAACTTTTGCTTAAAACACACTGAAATATGTGTTTCCAGACAAGTGGAATTTCTATCGCATACAACATAAAGAATCGAAATATGGCTACCGCCCAAGACAGCCCATAAACTCCACTGATACTTTATGGTTCTTGCTATTGATCTAACTCCAAGACAAACCTGCAAGCACATCTTAAGCGAGTGTGTTATGGATCTGGATGTGAAGAGAAAGCTTAATGCTGAATTACTGACACTACAGTGGGAATGTGATTTAAAAACTCCTGACAGATGGTGTTGCCGAGTCTATCCAATAGTGTTGTGTCTGGTTAGCGATTAATTGGGTGTTTATCCACACTGTCCAGATCCATCTACACACAAACACAACAGAAGTTAGCCACACGGATACTTTGAACCAGAAGAAAAAATAATGCTTTAAAGTGGCATTATTTTTATCTATGCTTAAGGTAAGGCTCATTGCTTGCTAAATTATTCAGTTCTTCGGCCCTCCAAAAGACAGCTGATTCAAGCCTTTAATCCGTTACATTGAGGAACAGTGTTGCATTTAACTAGAAATAGATTTGTGTCAAACCATATAATACTCTATAATAAATAATGAACCATGATCGCTGTTAGCCACCTTGACTAACACTACATTTACACTAGCAGAAGTGTAGCAACTACCCCTGTTGTCAATTACCAATTTTTTTCCAATGAGCCAATGAGTAGCCAAAAAGTACTTAGACAAAATGCATCAATTTGGAATTGTTTGGTGATTGTTTTGATTGAATTCTTAGATTTACACTAGCTTGCAAGCATGTTAGGAGATTACCAAAACAAGCTATCTGTACTAGCCTGAACATACAGCACATGTAACAGATGCACAAAAAATCTCACCTACTATTTTTTAAGGTTTATTTTTCTTGATAATGTTTTTCGTACACGTTGTTGAATGTGACAACAGATTATATAATAAGATAATATAATATAATACAGTGATTTTAAGTTTATCTGGATATACACAGGGTGCTTGAGTCAAACCAGCACTTGTGATGAAATTTCTGGTAAATGAAGGTGTAAAACCGATTGACATTTACAGAAGACTTTAAGCACAGTACGGTGATGAGACTCCTAGCCGCAGAAAAACATTTAAACGGTGCAAACATTTTAAAGAAGGCTGTAGGTCCGTGAATGATGCCCACTGCCCACTGCAGTCATCCTCGTGGACATTTAACGAGAGGAACGTCTGATTCTGGAAAATTGATGGATAAATTGCCACCAACCTGCAGAAGAGATGCATCTGTCTGTGTAAACTGTACACACAATCATTTACCAACACCACTCAGCTGGGACTTATTGCCATAACCCCCATCTATCATCTATTTTTTACGGTGGCCGTGAAGTGCAAAACAAATTAACAAAACTGAAAACAAAATAAATTGAAAAACGAAATAACAAAAACAAAAACAAAATAAAAATAAAAAAATTCAAAACCAAATTAACAAATCCGAAAACAAAATAACAAAACCCAAAACAAAATAACAAAACCCAAAATTAATTTGTTATTTTGTTTTGGGTTTTGTTGTTTTGTTTTTGGTTTTGTTATTTTGTTTTCAGATTTGTTAATTTGGTTTTGAATTTGTTATTTTGTTTTCCGTTTTGTTAATTTGTATTGCACTTCTCGGCCAGTCAG
>JAOTRS010000001.1:25216640-25226956 GCA_028565755.1 Dinotopterus cunningtoni | reverse complement strand
AAATAATCAGTTACATTACAGTTTTACTTTCTGATTACTGTCGGGTTATCGGGGCGGGGCTTGTAGGACGACTTTCTAGTCACCCAAGGAGACCTTCAAGATCAAATCAAGGATAAGTTAAAAGATAAAACAAGATAATAACAAAATAAATGACATGGGGGATTACACAAGACTTCCATGCTGATACAGTATGTAGATTGTAGAAAAACTCTACAGTGGTGAAGGAATAAAATGAGCCAGGAGTCTAAAATGTCGCATTTCCCAGGAATTTATAAAATCATAAATTATTAAATATTTTTGATGCTCTGGGATGTGTTCTTCACTGAAATAATGTGGAAAAGAGCCGTTATCAGGCCATCGATCATAGTTCAGAGTCAATGAGATCAAACTATCATTTGCATCATGAGGCTGAATGAAGAATGCAAATTTAAGGCTGTCTCAAAGCTTGGACACAACCACACACCCTTACACGATACTATACAATGGGCGTTCGGGTCAAATCAGGACTTTTGGATGTGCAAAATAACAGAACACATTTATTTCTCTATATAATTATTATATAATAATTGTTAGACCAGATCTGGCGAAGATATTACCAGTAAGTCATTTCCTAAAACATACCTCCACCAATATATTATTGTTTGAACCTTTTTACAAAGAGTATTCAAGTCAAACCAGGACGATGAAATTTCTAATGAACAAATGTGATTTACAGAAGACTTCAAGCGCAGTACAGTACACTGACTAGACTCTTAGCTGCATTAAAACATTTGAACGGTGCAAACATTTTAAAGAAGGCTGTACAACTGTGAATGAATAACCTAACCAAGGTGGCGCGGCAGTCGATCCCATGAACATTCAGGGAGTGGAATTCCTCAACCTTGAAAATTGACAGATAACTTGTGAAAGAGACACATCTGTCCATGTGAACTGTACACACAATCATTCACCAACACCACTTGCACATTACAGGAACTTGGCTGGGAGTTATTACCACGTCCCCTGTACAGTCCTGACCTCACTCCAAGTAATTTCCCGCATGTTTGGGCCATTAAAGGAGTTCATGGGAGGCCGGGGTTTCAGACATGAAGCAAGCAGTCTGATTATGGCTCTGGCATACTGAGAAAACTTTCTACTCAGATGGTGTCCAAGCACTAGTGAAACCCTGGGATAGATGCATTAATATACTAGCCTAAGTTAGTATTAGTGTTTTAATAATTGTTCTATATAGATTTTTTCCCATTTCAAATGCATGGCCATTTTGTGTCTTAATCCGGTCCACAGAAGAAGTTCCAATAGGGTCAAATAGTTACACAGGAATATGAGCAACTCACCTTTACACATCCATCAGTGTGATGAAGGGAAGATACTGTTATAGAAGCAGAGCAAGTAGGCATCAGTGTCTTTTTATTCATTCTGACTCATGTCAGTAAAAAAAAAAAAACATATCATATACACATTTCAAGTTAATTCCATGTCTCATCTTGTGCAAACATTAGACGGTGTCATTTAAAGTAACAATTTTCCCAAGAGAATGAGTTGATGGGGAAACCAACAAGAAAAAAAAAAAAAACTAAAAGAAAAAAAAAGGAGGAAAAAAAAGAAAAGTGCATTTGAAACCTACAACTGTTTCTTTTCTCGCATTTATTGATTGCCAGCTTTATATAAACTGGATGTTGAGGCATAAACATAGTACATTTCTACAGTTCAACAAAAATATAACCAATATTTACAATTATTGTATTAAAAATACAAAAAGGAAAAAAAAGAAGACGAAAAATAACAAACGATACATACTCCACCAATTGTCTTTGTAAAAGACGTACAGGTAAAAGTAGTCAAGAATGAGAGAATCTTCACCAGCTAAATGTACACTTCTCACTTGACATCACACATCGAACAAAGTAGCAGTGCTAACTACTACGATTTATCTTATGCTTGTACAGTTTGTGCAACTTATCTTTTTTTTTTTTTCGAAAGACGACTCCACTCAGCTCGCCAGAAAAAGCATGACTAGTTTCAAAAATTCTAATGGAGGTGAATGATTTATATAACCACTGATTTACAAATGTGATTCATTTTTTTTAAACGACGGCAACCTTTACAAAAAAAAAAAAAGAAAAAAGGAAAAAGTACAGCAAGAAGAGAAAGAAATGTTGACATGATATTATAATATTACAGGGTACAGTGGAAAACACTGCAATCTTTTTTCCCCCTACCCATCCCTCAAAGAATATCAGTCCTAAACTACTGATCAATGTGATCAGTTTAACTCAGTGATTAAAAATAAACGATAAACAATAGTGACTTCTCACCGGTTGAGTTCGAATCAACTTGGCAGCCTTCGGCTCGGGTTTACGCGTTCCTTCCCCACCGGAGTCGTAGAAGTTTCACGTTTCTAAAAGTTCTTGTGAGCTCTTCAGCTCTGAATCCAGATCCCTTCTTTATGTGCAGGGTGACACAAGCAGGTTTATATGTCTTCATAAAGCCTATGTAGCACCTCAAAAACCGCAACGTGTTCACATCAGAACGGAAGTAGCACCCAGTCAAGCGTGGACTTCACTGGCTGCACAGGTGTTTGTCATGACAGTCATCTCCACATACCATGGTAATAGGTAGTTGTGATAACTTTCAGTTTGGGCAAGAGAAAAGTCACCCAATGAATCATCTTAATATACATCCTGTTCACCATAGACTTATTTTGAGCAACGAGACATTTGTTTAAAGACTTGAAGCACTTTGGAAAAGAGATTTCCCTCTAAAAATCGTCCGATCGATTCGTCATTTCCTGCCTATGAACCATTCTGATAGGCAACTCATGGTATTTCATCCATGTGAAACTTTTTTATGAGAACAGAACATCAGAACTAACAAAGCTCAGAAGAAACCATGATCATTTGTGGATCAATGGGAATGCAGTCGAGTGTCGTTAGAAACTGGTGTAAATTTTGTTCCGTACAAAATTAAAGCGGCACACTGGATGAAATAATGGTCGGGTGTTCCTTCAAGTGGGTTACAGGGGGAAAAAAAACTTGCCCCTAAGGTTACGATAACCAGGAATCAATAATGATTGAAAATGACTCGGACGGTGTCAAGCACCAGTGGTGAAACCAAGATCTTTCATATGGGTGGAATAATGCAGGGATAAAAAAGGCCAGGATGACTGTGGATTATACCAAACTTGTAACCTCATAACCTCTCATTATTTTTCTTTTGTGAAATAGGAATGAACTGGATGGATGGATGGATGGATGAAGCACCAAATGGGCTTGATTTTTGTCCAAATGTGTGGGATCATGCTTAGGGGAAACATACCTAGTTCGAAGACTATTGTAACCTCATAACGTACAACCTTACATCCACCCAAATATTTCACGAGTGAGTTGACAAGGTCATGCACAAGTAGAGACCGGTGGTGTCAAGAACAATGCCCAAGCTTTTCCATCAACCTGGATCTGATGGGGCAAAAGCTAAACCTCAAAATAAGGGATCTTCAATTCCAGTGCAGGAAAGGCGGTGTTCAGCACAATTTATAATTGACCAACACCTAAACACACCCACTGAACCTAGTGTATTTAACATATTGGTTGAGAATAAGAATAACCAAAGTTGGCCCTGCATGATTGGAGTGGAAGATTCCTACTCTAAAATGAGATAAGCTTTAGATGGCCCTCCATGTGAACTCACATTTAAAAAAAACAAAAAAACAAATAATCTTAGGGATTTGTTTGGAGTCACAGGGCGATTAAGAATGGAGTCAAATGGTCCCTCCGAACCAAGGTCTCGTTTTCTTCCCAAGAGAGGGGCAGGAACAAAAACTCTCTGTGGTAAAGAATAACTTCTAGATCGCTGTAGCCAGTTACTCGAGCAACCCTGTACCCCAAAATACAAGGTAAACTGTCCAGAATTATAGAAATGTGGGGGAGCTACTGTAGCTACAATTTAATTCAAGTCAGGTCAGTCAATTAATTTCATTTACACAGGACTCAAACAAATCTCTTGCTTTGTGCATGAAACTTGACAAGAATAAAAACTCTAAGATAAGACTTCGCCCCTGGATTACGGCGTCAGGTATTGAAGTAAGTTCAGCTCCAAGATTTTATAATTTTCCTGTTCTTTTACATAAGGCCTGTGGCAAACATATTGCCCTCTTTGAAAAGCAAGTGGGGGCAGGAGAAACAACTTTTCAAGTGAAATAAATTAAATTAAAATATAGTCTTTGGGTTCCTGTACAAAGTTACTGGCATCTCCATGCAAGTTCACACACTAATAATCATCAAAGAATTCTAGGTGAACCAATGGAGCTTGGGATCATCTCTTAAATCCCTTATTTTTTATAGGACACAAAATTGGTCGAGTGGAGCCAAAAATCTTGCCTTTGGAATCCTGGTATGTCTAAAGTTTCGTAATCTTAAATGCTTTGTAAAGAACTCGAGAGAGTAGAGTAATGCACCAGTGGAATTTGGTGTCAACTGTACAGTTCTTTACAAGTGACAGCAGTGGTTGGGATGGGGGGAATGAGTCTTGTCTGTAGATTATCTTCTTCTGATTAGTTTCTGAGATCCAAACAGCACTCTGGATACCAGCTTAGTTCTACTCGAATCAAGTAGCAGAACACGCCAATGACATCTCCTGGTTCCTGATGGGTTTAGCTCTCAGTTTGGGCCTGACCTTTCCCTTCGACATGTACCCAAGTCAAAAGTACAAGTCAAACATCTCTCCAACATGAAGCAGGGTGCTGTACACGTAGCGAAAGGCTTTAGGACGCACCCCAACGCCTTCATTTCCTCCTTGCTGTGTGGCTCTCCAGTTCTCAGACATCCACCAACCCCCGAAAGCTCAATTAATACTGCAACAGTGACGCGCACATTGTACAGACGAGTGCCGATTCGCATACAAAGAGTCTCTGTGTGAGTGTTGTGTTTTTCTCCCCTACATGTTTTCACTTTCACCCATGTAGAATGTGTATGTTCCAGATGAGATGATGAAGATCATGTGCGTTTTGTTCTTATAAAACATACATAAAAAGTGCAGATGAGGAAATAACGATTTGTGAGGATGTGTCAGGAAGGGAAGAAACGTCTATCGGTGACTGTCAACGGCAGTCTTGTCTTTGTGTGAATGTCGCCCCTGTCTTTGTGTGAATGTTTTTTTGTTTGTTACTACTTTAAGCTAAATAATTAGATTTTTCCAAAGTGCCAGGTAATTTCTTCGTTTTGAACGTTCTCTTCCTTTCTTCACAGTATTTTTAGCATGCAGGGTGACAAAACCCCTCATGACGCTTTAAGGCAGAGAAGGGAGATGAATCCACGAATCAGGAGAGAGACAGGCAGTGGCATCGAGGTGATGATTGGTTGCTCTGGCTGTCTGTCTGCCTTTGACCGGCCTCACAGGCCTTCAGTCACTGCAGCGAGAGCCGAACAGTAAGGGAAGTGACGTCTGTTCACACGGCGGACACCTGCTCGTCCTCTGGAAAAAGGAAGAGAAACTGGGTTAGGCTCCGCCCATCAAATCAGACAGGATATTTATTACACACTAATACAGAAGGTGATTAAAAAGTCTGAGTCCACTACCAAGAAGTGTTTTAATTATAATAAATTTAGGGGGGAAAAAAGTAAGACAATACCAGGTTGTTATTATTAAGAGACTATTTTATTTTTATTAAGAGACTATAGCGCTGTTATGCGTCTAAAATGGTGTCATAAATCATAAATGAGACATAACCTTTAATATGCACTATTTCTGATGCATTATTTATTTATTTTTTTTGCACATTTAGATGCTCAAGGGTGGGTCGTTATGAATCATTACTCTTTTGTGTGCTGATTCATGTATCTTAAATAAAATTTTTCAGTTTTTACATTTATAATACAGACGCACCGGTTGATCAGCGAGTGACCGGAATTGGCTGGTTTTTAGCTTGATCAGCCGTGACTGATCACCCTTGGATATGACTGATCCTGTGATGAGTGCACGAGCTTCCGAATGATGTAACAGAAATGTTTCTCCAAACTCTGCAAACCCACTCATTACACACGCTTACACCAGTCTCAAAAATCTTATTAGTCTCAAATCTCAAACACATTTTAGCTGGATGATATACTCATTTGAGGTGGTAAAACCTCGCTGTTTCTTTATAATCCTACAGGTGGTGCTATAAACTGCTCACACACTGGCATGACGTGTGGTAGGAGTGAATTATTTGCTAAGCTTGTTTGGAAATAATAATTATAGCGGATGACATGAGATATGTGCTGCTCAGTGATAATGTAGATTTTAGTTTAATTTAAAGTTACATTTTGAACTCTTGTATGTGAAGTTAGTTTGTATTTTTTAAATGATGCGATTGGTTTCTAAGTGAGAAAACTAACGCCATAAAGAACGAATCAGTCGTGAAGCTACGGTATAAAACTTTCGAGTTCTGACAAGTTTTTTTTATTTTATTTTAAAGGTTCAAGGTTTTAAAGTTGGAAAAAATGTAATATTAAATCGGGATATTTACTGAGATACAGAATAGCAATATTAATCGAATCGGCACCTAGGTATCGTGATAATATCGTATCGGGTGCTGCTTGATGCTAATTCCCATCCCTAGTATTTAGACTCTATGACACTGTAGGTGTACATACTTTTAGAGCTAGTGTAAATGGCGTATAGAGTATTAAAAATATTAAGCACATCTAATAGCACACTATTTAAGATTGCGGCTTGTGTTAAAGGACAATGAAAATACAGAGGCTTTAGATACGCCGCAATTTTATATTGAACTCGCTAAAGACAAAGTTAGATAAAGCTGCTATAACATTCGAGGTTTATAACGGATTATATGGCGAGTCATGTTTAATTAGTTATTTTATTTAGAGCAAAGTGTGAGATTTTGACGTGAACTATAATTTTAGTTTGAAAAATGCTTTTTTTTCCCAAATAGTATACGAAAACTAGTATGACATAATTAATATACATTAGATATTTTATATAAAGAATTTCCTTTGACAAATGCTGTTTAAACAGTTTTTGGTAGTGGGCTGGAGTACATGCATATACTCCTCATATCACACAGACACAAACACACATACACTTAACTACGAAGTCTACAAAAAGCTCTAGTGCAGATTTCTTCTTAGCACAAAGAGAAGACGTCTTGGTTTATCGGTTACGTTTTGTGACTGAAAACTTTGTGGGTTTCAATTCTTGAATTAAATCCTAGCTTGAGTAAGTCTGGTGTCATTACAAACACATACACACACATGAACACACACACACAGAAATAAGTGATGGGAGGGATGTTGCCACCACGGCATAGGCAGGTCTTGTCCGTCTCCTGACATGCACTACGTGACATGCTGGGTGGTGGCTGCTAGGCAGGGTGAACAGGGTGCACTTTCTTGCATGCGGTGCAGGTTTGGTGTTAAATATATGAGTGAGTGAGTGAGTGAGTGAGTGGGAGAGTGTGTGTGTGTGTGTGTGTGTGTGTGAGCTGAAGTTTGGGTGGTTTTACCTGCCTGCCATGGTGGTGTGTGTGACTCATGGCCTGGGGGGCACTGCTGTATGTGGACCTCTCCTCCTCTGACCTCTGAGTTTGGGAGAAAAGCACTCACCCTCCTCCTCTACCTCTTCCTCCTCTTCGTCATCCTCTCCCGCACGCTCGGTCCCCGGTTTGGGCGAGTGTGTAACGAGGCGGGAGCGCTGTAGCGCCGTGGTGTAGTCTGGAGGCCTCCTGGTCGTGTGCGTCGTCCCTTCCGTCACCTCAGAGATGGACAGGGCCGTGTAGCCTGGAGGAGTTGGAGGGGGGTCGCGGTATCGACCGTCTTTGCGCGCTGCGCGGGAAAAGGGAGGACAAGTAATGAGTGTTGTGGAAATAAAAAAAACGAAACGAGGATTTGAATTATGATGAGCGCGTGTCTTACGCAGGTTGGTCTTGGTCGTGCCGGCGGTGATGGGAGATGGCCGGCGGCTCTGCTGCTTCGACTCCTCTGAACCTGTAGACGTGATGCTGCAGGTGTCGGGGTCGGTGCCCACGTCTTTACCCCCTCTCCGCTTGATAGTCCCGGTGTCACCTTCGGACTCGTCTCCCCAGCACGCCGCCGACGAGGACGAGCACGACGAGGTCGACGCCCAGCTTCCTCGTCCGGCCCAGAGCCCCGCCCCTTCAGCCAGCGCCTCCCAGCTCCTGCCCTGCTGCATGGCCTGGATACTGTCGTGTGAACCGCTTGAGCAGGACGTCCAGCTGCCTCGTCCAGAGTCTGCTGCATCCAGGGACACGCGGTCGCCCTGCTCCTGACTTAACTCCTCTGAACTCGGCGAGGACGGCATGGCCGTGCTGACGTACATACCACGCCAGTCCTGCACTGATGAGTACGAGCTGATGGAAAGAATAATCATGTTGTTAATGACCTGTATCTTGCAAGTGCAAATAGAACATTTATTAAACTTTTTCGAGTTCGGCTCACCCGAGACTGTACTGGTCTGGGTCAGCCGTGGCCCTGCGCTCGAGCCGGTGACCTCCATGACCACCGGTGTGGCCGTCGATGACCCCGTGAGCGTATCGCAGACGCCGCTCATCCTGGCCCATGTCCAGGGAGGACGTACTGACCAGACTTGAGCGGGAAGAAATCTCACTGTGGCCCGAGTCTGACAGGTTATCACTCGCTCTTGTTAAACCTACATGACAAACAAGAAACCTCAGACTCGGTGTCTTTATTTAAGACGCTTATTTTAAATGCTATATATTGATCAAGCAGTTGTAGTTCGTTATAGTGCATTTAACTATTGATTACATCACAAATCCTGATTAAACAGCAACCAAACTAGCCAGTGAGCACTGCTACATGTATGTCTACATAAACACACACACACACACACACACACGCGCCTTTTTCTGTAAGAAAACACATTTCGGCTGGACATCCTTACAAAGCAAAAACAGTGATGATTTTTTTTAACGTCTTCCTGCCCTTTTTTTCTGAAACCAGGAGATTTTCTTTCCATGATTAGTTTTAGAAGCAAAGAAAAAGAAAATGATGCAGCACCTTCACCAGACTCAGATTCAGAAAGAGCAGCAGAGTCCCTCGGTACCAAAGCGGATCGTGCTCGGAAGTAGACTAATCAATAAAGCATTGAGTTTCCTGATCTCTGAACATAACAGGAGCTCGTACGGTACGTCCACCCAAATATCACAATGTCACAGGAAACAAACACGTCTCGGCCTCGTTTGGGGTGAGATGCGCACAAGTGAAGGTTATAATCATTCCAGTTTAGCATCAGTCTAAAATCAGACTCGCCTCAAATAAGGTTACTGACCTTAAGGAAAGCTTCCAAAAATGCAAATCGTAAAACAATTATTGCAGACACAAAATATTAAACAAAACCTTCCACCTTCGACTTTAAGCCACGGCTCCTACCCTAAATCTGGTATAAATATGTGCTGGGGAATAAAGTGAACACCAGGTTCATATGTATATTAAATCATTTTAATGCCTCTGTCTAGTAGAAAGACTTCACAAATCATGACAGGGAAAAAAAATGCAAAAATCCATGGCATAGTCTGGCTGACTGTCTGGTCAGTAAGGATACTGTTAAAGAATATTCTAGCATCTTGTATTTGGATGATTTTCCACAAGGTGGCAGAATGTTCTAGTATTAGCATTATGTCTGCCTTGTGAACACCAGGGGGAGCTAAATATATGCAGAAGTCTGGAAACTAACATGCATATTACAGTATTACTGAGTTGCCACCAGGGGGCGACTGTGTGTGGGTGAACAGATAGTCTGTCCTGGTTACCTTTCTTCGGGGAGCTGCGAGGAGACGTCGGAGGAGACGACGTACTGGACATGGCATCTTCCGTCTGCTTCCTGTGTCTCTCAGCTGCTTCCTCTGACAGAGACAGAATCTTCTTCAGGGACTGTGGGGAATTCGTGCCTGTGGATAAAGTCACAAATTTTACTTAACACCACCATAAAGTTTAGTAGTATGCGTGTAGTCTATTCACTTTTTACACAATTCATGACAAGTTCTTAACTTGTTCCTTAATATACATTGTTCCCCATGTACATACATTTTACTAGACAAAACAAAAAAAATATATAGAATCTTGATCTTGTATATACTGTGAATTACAAATTTATTCCGACAATTATTCCAACACTTTTATCACTTTCAAATTCTAAACGATTTCTAAACTTGATCCATAGATGTGTATAGTTTTTTTTTTTTCTTATATATCTATATGGCTAATTTGTTTGTCTTATTTTCTTACTGTGCTAGTTGCAGAATACCTCAAGGCTCAATTCTGGGCCATTTTTTGTTTATCATTTAC
>JAOTRS010000001.1:25192206-25214770 GCA_028565755.1 Dinotopterus cunningtoni | reverse complement strand
TGCCTTTGCATGTCTTTAGAAGAGAATTACAGCTACCCTGAAATTTTTTTTTGAGTTCTGACTTTTTCCTCAGAATTCTGACTTTCTGAATCTGAAAAAGAAACTCCGCTGTTGAAGTCAGATTTCTGAGTTTAAAGTCAGAACTCTGTGATAAATTTTAAAAGTGTAAGAAACATGAAAAGTTAAATTATACAGTATATAAGCTGTCAGTAAATTTCCATAAGCAACTTATTGTAGTAACGTGTTGCTGGTTCTCAAACTGGACCCTATGTACAGTATGTAGCATATTTAAAAAATTGGTAACTATTTGCAACTAAGACAAGTCTTGTGTCAGATGTATAATGCTGTATTATTGCTAATTATTGCTAAAAACTAGTGACAAAATGACTTTAGTATCTTACGTCTTCAAACACCTTCAGACAGTATATAAAACTTTTTTGGGGCCGGCAGTGACTGGGTATTATGGGGTGTAGCAACCCACCAACGCTGGGGCTTGAACCTGGATCCTCAGATCCCCAAACCAACAACTTTAACCAGCAAATCTTACCAAACGGTGGCAGGTCTTTGACAGGGACCTTCTTGCGGGATGGGTAGAGGGCGACAGTTGGCACCTGCAGACCCTGGCTGGATTTCTGGAGCTGCTGGCGTGGATGCAGGGCGGCTCGTGCTACCACTGGCGAGGTGTCTGGCCTCTTCCTGTCCCCTGAGCTCTTAGGCACTGTGAGAGGGACATGAGATTAGGCCGAGTAGCATTACAAGGTCATCCAGATGTGCAGGTGACTGTATGGTGCATTAACACACACAGTGGGTGGGATAAGATCTCATGGTTTTAATATAAATACAAAGGCTCACGTGTACTTATGGAGGGTTCACACTGTATAGACAGCGTCTGCAGGCTCTCCTCGTTGGTCTCCAGTGTGAGGTTAGACAGGTACTGCTTGACCTTACGTGCCATCTGGGCGTCCTCGTACAGCTTCTTGGCATTGAGGAAAGAACTCCGCCTTACGCGCTTTTTGTGCCCGCCTGTCTGAGTTACATCCAGTACGGCTGCATTGGCACTGCCTTGGCTCAGTGAGCTACACACACACACAAGCACAGTAGTAAGAACGGTTGGCAGGAGGGGAGCATTTCATCCACACTGTTCTCAGACACAGACATGCATAAAGTCACATTCCTTGCATTCTTAGAAAATTCCATGCATTTTGCATTTCAGCCAATCAGGCAAAAGGGAAAAGAAGAGCAAGGTTTTTGTTTTAAGACTGAATGGGGTGGAGTTAGGGTAAGAAATGGCAACTGAAACAGTTCCAGATGTTTTTGGATGTATACAGAAGGTTTACTTGAGCAATCCTTAGATGTAAAAACCTAGTAAAAAGGTGTGGCTTTTGTCTGACAGATTTAATAATGGTAGTGTGGCCTCTTTCTATCAAACTTGGCAAAGGAGGTGTGGCCTCTTTCTATTAAACTTGGCAAAGGAGGTGTGGCCTCTTTCTATCAGACTTAGTGAAGGAGGTGTGACCTCTTTCTATCACACCTAGTGAAGGAGGTGTGGCCTCTTTCTATCAGACTTAGTAAAGGAGGTGTGGCCTCTTTCTATCAGACTTAGTAAAGGAGGTGTGGCCTCTTTCTATCAGACTTAGTAAAGGAGGTGTGGCCTCTTTCTATCACACCTAGTGAAGGAGGTGTGGCCTCTTTCTATCAGACTTACTAAAGGAGGTGTGGCCTCATTCTATCAGACCTAGTGAAGGAGGTGTGGCCTCTTTCTATCAGGCTTAGTAAAGAAGGTGTGGCCTCGTTCTATTAGACTTAGTGAGGGAAGGTGCAGCCACTTTCCATCAGGCCTAGTATGGGAGGTGTGGCCTCTTCCTATCAGGCTGAGTAAAGGAGGTGTGGCCTCTTAGTATCAAGCCTAGTGAAGAAGGTGTGTCTTCTGCATCAAACTCTGTGACAAAGTTGTTGCCTCTGTATCAGACTTAGTGGAGGAGGTGTGGCCTCTTTGTATCAGATTTAGTGACGTAGGTGTGGCCTCAGTTGATCAGATTTAGTGAAGGAGGTGTGGCTTCTTTATATCAGATTTAGTAAAGGGGGTGTGGCTTCTTTATATCAGATTTAGTGAAGGGGGTGTGGCCTCTTTCTTTCAGGCCTAGTGAAGGAGTTGTGGCCTCTTTCTTTTCTATGTGTGACTTGTCTTCAGACTTATTAAAGATGGTGTGGCCTTAGTATCAGGTTTAATAAAAGAGGTGTGGCTTCTGTTTATCAGATTCAGTAAAGAAGTTGTGGCATCTTTGACCGTCAGTCATAGTGAATGAGGCGTGACCTCTGTACTGGTCTTTCATATAAAAGGAGAAACCCTTTTTTCTATGCCCCACCCATTCGAATCAAATTGTTTTTTAGTACCATACTGTAAATGGTTATGCAACCTGATATAGGTTAAAGTTTTTAAGTTTCCATGCCATAATAAATTACTGTGGGTTTCACCTTCAATATAAAGCTTGGATGAAGTTACAGAAAATTGTCAACTTGAACCAAACCAGCAAACTTGCACTGAAAATAAAACCTGGTAAAACATGCGGGCAGCTCTGGTGAGTAGCGCAGTTGGAGGTTAAACGTGTTAGAGAACGTCACTTTTGCTGAAGTGGATCATGAAAGGTCGCATCATTATTTTGGAATAATAAAATGGTGGCATCATGTTTGTGCAGAATTGGTTAATATTAAAGTGCGAGTTTATTTTAATGACCCAGACTAGCAAAAGTGACTGCATCACACTCTAGGACGACCTCGTCGAGGAGCGGGAGGCACACTGAAACCAAAGTAACAAAAATATATATATGTATATATATGAACAAAAGGAAATGATGAAGAAGCAGCTGAAATTAAAGATGAAAAGGGAGGAATGTGTGAGAGCAAGGAGGCATCGGGCCAAGGGTCACCAAGAGGTCACTAGACTCACCCTAAACTCCTCCACTTCTTCTTCCTGTAAGGAACAGCCACGAACAGTGATGTGGGGGGGCGGGGTGGTGGGCAGAGGAGGAAAAAAAAAGAAACAGATAGACCAAGAGAGAGAGAGAGAGAGAGGAAGAAAAAAGACAAAGAGAGTGAGATATGCTTAGATGATAAGAAAGAGACAAAAAGTACCAAGGTGAGCAGCACCACGGACCCACTGAGACATAAGGAACATTTATTCCAGCATGATACAACAACCAAACACAGGTTTACAGAAACGTCAGCAGCCAATCAGAAACCTCGAGTGAAAGCTTGTGTGTAAATGCGTGACGCTCTACATCCAGCGTACATACAGGTGTGCTCAAAGTGCACTAGAAGCTTTCCAGTGAAGTGCAGCCTGAAGTGAGGACAGGACCGGGGGTTTGAGCAAACAACACTCACCTGGTGCGGAACATCAGCGCCGGGTCCATGTTGATGGCCGCCATCCGACCCACGTGTCTGATCTCCTTAGCAATCATACGCAGCTTCTCGAAGTTCACCAGGCCGTCCACCTTCGAATCGTTCCCTGAAGAGGGGTGAGATGGTGTCAAGCTCGAGCGACACTCGTTATAACAAGCAGCCATGAAACAGGAAGAGTGTCATCAAGTGAGAGGATAGTATATATGCCGGTAAATCTGTTCTGTCTTACCCTCATGGAGAAAGGTGAGGTCTTTTTTGATAACTGGGAAGAGAGGGATGATTGGCGGCTGAAGGTTCTGGCTGTTGAGAACGTTGCGGTATTTGGCCATGTTCCTGGACGGGTCAAACAGGTCCTGCAGGTCGCTGAAGAGCTTCTCGTACTTGCTGGGAAGTTTCTCCCAGGTTCCTCGCAGTCTGGAGACGGGCGCCAGATTTAGACCGCTGAAAAACATGGATGGGTGAATCACGGTGAAATCTGACACTTTTATTGGACGTCAGTGCACAAAGCGTGGGCGTAAAAGTCTACCTCAGTCAGCGCCCCAGTCGTTCTTTTCTCACCTGATGATGGCAAACATGGAGTTGAAGTTCTTGCACTCGCGACAGTGCAAGGCGATCTTGATGAAATGCTTGATGATCTTCATGCGCTTCAGCTGGTTGGGTTCTCGCAGCACCTCGGTGGCCACCCAGAAGGTCTCTCGGTTTATGGACTCTTCGAAGAGCTTGAGGCTGGAAGGTCCGGGGGAGCGCGACCGCAACTTGAAGAGGTCGACGATGTACTCGGTGGGCTCGATGGCGCAGAAGAGCTCGAAGGCACGCATGGAGAGCTGAGTCGCCACTTCCACCGTGCTTAGCTGCAGGAGGCTGATCTGACTCTCCCTCAGAAGCTCCTGGGCGTCCTCGTCCGAGCACAACGTCTCCGTCTCCATGTTGCTCTTTAGGTAGTACCTTCAAATTTGGAGCAAGATAGTAGAGCAGATATCCAGGGTCAAGCTATGTAAATAATTATAGTTATGCATTTGTTGAACGTATTTAACGTATTTAGTCCAGTCTGAAAGCCAAAACGTATGTAAATGCACAGTATACTCTAGGTTTAACACTGTCCCTGCGACTGCGTTTAACCCGAGATCATACCTGCCACTTAGCTGGATTCTATCAGCCAGTTTGGAGAGCTGCTCAGGAAGCCGCCGTTGCTTGATTACACCCTCGGGAGTGACGGACACCTCGCACAGCGAATAGGCTTCAGGGGCGGCGGTCAGAGCGAACTCCCGGATAGCCTGAGCGACGACCTCTTTGGCCGTGGTGTCCTTGCCGATCATGATGTAACGACTCTGCTGATCAGCCTTGAAGACCCGCAGCACCTGGTCCGACATGTCTGAGAAAAAGCATACGGCAAAAAAAAAAAAAAAAAAAAGAAATTCTGAATGGTCAGATATGCTGCATCAAATAATCAGCATTTCCTTTCCCTTTCATTATAAACACACTAAAAGCAAATTAAAATAAAATTTAAAAAAAATCTGTAATTTTACTCCGGAATCTGGAGTTGATTTTATCCTGACACTGCTGTGAGCGAGCAAAGTCTTTAAGAGAATCAATTTCAAGTAAAGTGTGCATCGCATGAGTCACGGTCGATTCAAGCAATTAATGAGTCGCTAAACTGAACTCACGGTTCAGGCTTCAGCATTAGAATGGGCAGTGTTAGGATTAAAGCAACACTACAGTTTATAAGCAAAAACACAGTTTGATAAAATATAGCGATTAGCGTTAGAACAGGAAACAAAGTGATTATTACTAATGCTAGCATTCTTTGGCATCCCTATAAGAAAGCTCTTCTATTCCAACACCGACCAGATTTGCCCGAAAGACATGATTAGAAACGAATTAAATCAAATCAAGATCTTGGACAGCAAGCAAACACCCTGGAATAAAGGGGTTGGGGGGACGGGGGGAATCACATAAAGAGAAGAGAAGAGGACGGTTTCTGAAGACGCACGTGAAATCGTGTACTCACTGTTAGGGACGGGTTCTGAAAAGAGGAAATTTTGCAAAACATGAACTCCTGAATTTTACATCTGAAGCACATCTTCTTGGTAATATTGTACGGTTTACCGTCTCGTAAAGATTCTTTAATTTCCGGGTGTTACCTGGCTGGTTGTTGAAGTCGAGTATGCGATGATGAGACTGCAGCAAGTCCGGGTTGCTGGACGATAGGTTTCCGCTAACCGGGAGAGCAGGAGGGATCTGTTTCGACTGCTTCATTCCGACAATGCTGTCGTCCTGAGACTGGCCTACAGCGACATCGCTGTGAAACACACCGCGTAATAAAGCGTTAGAGACATGCCACGCTACATGAGGAGTCAGTGTCGCAAAGCAGCATTACAGAAACGAAAGAAAAATAGGGAAATTAAAATGAAAGGTGTGAGAAAATGTGTGCAAATCAAAATCAGATGATACAACAGTTGGTTCCAACGAACTAAGCTGATTTGACGAGAAGCAATCCATAAGCGGGGATAATAGAGCGTAACAGCACTGGGACTTTTAACTATATATATATATTACTCTGCATCACAGGTGTTCTAACAGTCGTTAATTACACTATCTGCAACATGAGTGAAAGTAGGTCGGTATGATCTACAGTACTGGAAAGAAGGGCGAGCAGCTTTCTGCCAAAACCCACAAAACCAGTCACGGAAGAACTTTCAGCAAGAAAACACACCTGATACCAATATATCATCTTAAACAACAGTTTGTCAACTTAATAACTTTTTCAAGTTGGTCTGAATTGCCGTGTTGTTCCGTTCACGGCTAATGAGAGCTACGAAACTTTTAGGCTAAATCACAAATCCCTCTCTAACCCCTCTCTGATCAAGGGCACTACTTGGTGTGTGTAGATCAAGGGATTGTACACCCTACATAGTGCACTAACCTTATTGTTAAATGTTATTTCGGATTCAACCAGCAAGGTAGCCGATATTCTAAAGTGAAATGAATGGAAATGTAAAATAAAGTTTCTCAGGATTGTCCACCATCTCCATGGTTTATTCTTCTCACCTTTTACCTTTTACCTTTCACCCCTGTTAATTACACTAACTGTCCATCACCAGCTCAATTGTATGTCTGCCAATCCTAGCAGATGTGTGTTGGTGGAGAAAAATAAATGAACTGTCGATATTAAATGGTATTTGCAGTATCACACTCAAGGTCGTGCTGTTGTGCTGAATATCAGCATGATTATGCAATACCACAGCACTCCCTATCGTGTGATGCTGTTTAATTATATACACGTATGCTGTATACATGCATGTTCACTGACTTGTACGGCTTGGGCGGAAGAATACTGGTCAAAGTCTTGTCGAAGATCTTCTTGAGCTTGTTCTTCCCTCCCACCGTGTTGGCCTTGGCTTTCTTGCTTGCTTTCTCCAGACCCATCACCTGCTCCACGTCCACGGCCAGGTCTGGGATGGAGTAACGGCTTGCCTTCTTAATATCCCCGATCTTGGGAATGTGAGGGGTGCCGTTCTTCCTGTCCAGCTCTTCGTCATGGTCAGGTTCTTGGTCATGCTCCGGCCGAGCCAGAAGCTCCTTAAACACTGAGAAAACATGGTGCCTTAATTATGTTTGCTCAGAGAAGATACGTTCATTACACTTCTTCAAAAAGGCTGATCTCGGAGCGGCTTTCACCCCGATTGCAACCTAATGAAGCATGGAGGTTTGCTGATTATTGACTAAAGCTCAAGCGATAATCCAATATAAACACTCTTAAAAGAATTTTGTATTATAAGTTGCACATTTCAGATTAGTTTTCGGTCTGATATCCATCAGCGATAAGCCCGACTGCGGTCTGCGTTTTAACCTTTGGCCTTTTCTTGTACAAAACTTACCTAGGAGATTAGTTTTCACAGTAATAGACAGATGTGTATTGTTGCGCAGGATCTCATTCGCTTTGGACAGCTGTACATTCTCAAAGTTCTGTCCATTCACCTCGAGGATCTAAGAGGAACATGGAGAAAATTATATATTTATGGATTATCAACGTGTTTTTCAAAGAGTCAACAGATCTTGGACACTGAGCCACTGAGTGCAGACTAATTGCATATGCATGAAAACTGAAGCACTGGTTCATACATGTATAATGTATGTATGATACACAATGCATAATAGAAGTTGTAACATACAATATACACTATACATAAGATATGCTAGATTTCCCTTAGGACCAGATTTATCTCAACTCATCTTCTCTACCGCTTTATCCCGTATACAGGGTCACAGGGGGCCTGGAGCCTATCCCCAATCAATGCAAATCCACCACAGGACACACACATACACATACATACACGCTCATTCACACACTACAGGCAATTTGGTAATGCCAATTAGCCTAATCTGCATGTCTTTGGTCTTTTGGGAGGAAACCGGAGAACCTGGAGGTGACCCACCAAGTATTAGGATGCACACAGACACTGAGGCGGCAATCAATCCAGGACCCTGCAAGGTGACGGTGCTAACCACTAAGCCACCGTGTCACAGAGGACCAGAGTGTATTCGCTTGCTATGCAAGTCACATTTCATTTTGCAGGGTTTTACAGTAACTACCAGAATCAAGAGTGCTTTTGTTGTCATATATATAAGCCCCCTCCTTATTTCTTTGTATTTTGTTTCCAAAGAGACAAACTCTTTTAAATTAGTCTTGAGGAATAGCTCTCCAGGCTTCCTAAAGAACTTTATTTGCCCTAATTTTTGGCTCTCATTCTCAGGCCAGTCCCTCTTCCTGAGCAATTTCAGAAGAATGTTTTTTTCACATAGTAACCTATGAATCATTCACGCACATAAAAGAACATCGAACTTAAGGCATGAACCAGTGTGAAACAGGTGCAGATGATGAGAGATGATCAGGCCGGTGATTAAAATACTGGTGATGCTGAATGCTAAGTGGTTGGAACAGACGAGAGGGGAAATGAGGTTGTTGCTGATCTTGTCACACAAACAACCAATTTTTAATATGGCTATCTTTTGCCACTTCTCGGCTGGGGTCAGAACACAGGGTCAGCCAGGTTACAGCGCCCTCTAGAGCAGATAGGGTTAAAAGCATTGCTCAAGGGCTCAACAGGCTCAAGCACAACTTGGCAATGCTGGGACACGAAACCCTGACCTTCCCATCAGTAACCCATCAGTCTTGAGCCATCCCTGCCCTTCTCATCATCCTTAACTATTAGTTCCAACAAATCACCAATGTCAATTGTTGTTTTTGTATTTTTTATTGTTGGGGGGGGGGGGGGGAAGATGAAATGGCTCAATTACAGGACGTCATGAGAAGTACCTGATCTCCGCGTTTGAGGCCTGCTTCTGCAGCTTTGCTGCCCGGCTCCACGTTCTCAATGAAGATGCGAAAGCCTTTCTCCGAGCCGCCGAGCAGGCTGAAGGCCAGAGGAGCCTCGCGTGACGGCTTAGTCAGGGTCACCACCCTCAGCTTGGCTTTGGCAGCGCAGGCTATGTTTAACAGTCTTAAGTGCCCAAACATTTTCTGTTTCAACACACAGGAGCAGAAAGATTACTGTAGCTTTAGGTCGGTCAACATTGGTCAAAAAACATTTGTAGCAAGAAAAGATTTTTTTTATTAAATAAAAAAAAAAAAAACACTGACCTCCCTTTCTAGATTGTTCTCAAACTCTTCGAGAAAGTGCGTCATTTCAGGGTCGCCCTCGAAGTCATTGAAGTGATTGTTCACCCACAGCAAGACTACCCGTGTAACCTGGGAACACAAGCGTCCAAGCACGAGATCAGATGAAGAATTTATTGCAAAAATCCACTATTGTTATCATTACAAGCTGTATTCATTCTGTCTTCAAGTATTTGGCTTTCTAATCAGTATATTATCCGTTACTTAGATTCTTATATTTGTTTTTACTGACTTTTTGTAATATGAAAACAGCAGGGATGGTAGAGCGTAGAATAAATGAATATGGGTTTAAAATACAATATTACAGTATGTATAAGGGCGTTACATATGAGGAAATGTCTTTTGTTGATCATAAAATACTGTACATTTTAAAAGCAAGTACGATACAGTGCTGTGAAAAAAAAGTATTTCCTTCCTTTTCTATTTTTTCAGACTTTATTCAAATTATTTTTAAATAATTCAATAGGGCACTGGTGGCTCAGTAGTAGACGTTTCGTCTGCCATGCGGAAGGCCTGGGTTCGATTCCCAGCCAGTGCCCAAACCCCCCAGCCACTAGATGCAGTGCCGGTCCCAAGCCCGGATAAAATGGGAGGGTTGCGTCAGGAAGGGCATCCGGCATAAAAACTTGTGCCAAGTTGTAGTGCGGACTGGGTATTCCGCTGTGGCGACCCCTTGCTCGGAGCAGCCGAAAGACCAACAACAATTTTTAAATAATTCAATATCATTTTTAAAAATAGCTCTGTAATTGGACACCAGACTTAAACATGCCTGTTACTTTGTTTATCGCAGCATGATGTGTTGGTTTTTACGATATTTTAGCGCGCTTCACTTTGTCAAACAAGCCCTATTTAAGTGATTTCTTGATTCAACAGGTCTGGCAGTAACCAGGCCTGGGTGTAGCAAGTGAAATTTAACTTAGCTTTCCAAAAAAATGTGGTAATCACAGTTTGGATGGGTGCAATTACTTTTTCACATAGGGCCCGTAGGCTCACTGTAGGTTCGGACAGTTGTTTTACCTTAATAAATAAAAGCATCATTTAAAAAATGGATTTTGTATTTACTCGGATTATCTTTGTTTGATATTAAAATCTGAATTATTAAAGTGAGACAAATATGCAAAAAAAAAAAAAAAAACCAGTAATGGCCAAATACTTTTTTTGCAGCACTTTATAATTGTGCAAGTAAATCCTAACTAATTAGGATATATATATATATATATATAAACACATATACATTACAGCACAGTGAAATTCTTTTCTTTGTCTAACTTGGTTTGTTAGAAAGCTGAGGTCAGAGCACAGATTTATCCATTATACAACATCCTGAGAACAGACAGGGTTAAGGGCCTTGACTCAAGGGCACAACTGTAGCAAGCTTGGCGATGCCGGGGCTTGAACCTCTTACCTTCTGATTTGTACTCCTAAGCCTTATTATTACTGAGAAGACTATACACACATGATTTGTATTTTTTTTTAATATGCAATGTCCAGATTTTATTACCTTGTCCCTGAGGCTGGGGTCATGGAACCACTCCAGCAGTTTCCTGCCCACCACCATGGGGCTGGACAGGAAGGTGCGGTAGGTGAGCAGAAAGTCCTCAATATAGGTGGGGTCCACCACCGAGTGCTCCTCCACCAGGTGCATGGTCAGACGCTCTGTCGTGCCCTGCGGAATGAAGCAACGATTCGATCAGGCTTCGTTAGTGAATATGTGGCTAGTCTCTGTGACCTTTCAGTCTTCCTGCCTTCCTGACTTTGACATCACTGCGCTCCTTTCAGCAGATGTTTTATCAGGCTGCAGAATCGATGACACCACATGCTTGATATACGTTCATGTAATTAATCTGTCGATCGCACGATTAAGAGCCGAATCTCTCGACTTCATCCTCAATAAGGCACATATCACTCCTGATGCATTTAAAGCAAAGTTCACAGGATATCTAATGCTCTATTCAAACAGGGCATCATTTTAGTCCTGTTTGAATAAACATGTCAGTTTTTTTTTTTTTTATGCCGATGTACCTGTTAACTAGGTCCTCAGACTCTCACCTTGATGACGATGTGTCCTTTTCTGGTGCCGGTGCGATCGAGCTCGCGGTGTTCTTTCACCATGACGATTTCGCCCTCCTCCTCCACCTTCTGCATGTTCTTCTCCACCTGGTTCAGAATGCAGCAGTAGTCCTGCTGCGCTATACACACAAACTGAGAAAAAGACAGAAGGTTGCAAGATTTGTTAATGAGACCACGTGTGTCTTTATTTTTTTATTTTATTTTTATTTTTTTTTAAAAAGGCTGAAAATCCAGAAAATTAAAACATTCATAGGCTGATACAATTTTATGGACAAAACTTACATCTGGAGACTTTAAAATGATTATATCTACTATATAAAAAGTTTCATTCCTGCACGACTGCGAGTAAGAAATTGCAGGTTCAATCCCCGTGATGCCACAGCCATCCAAGAGTGTAACCAGGCTCATGAACCTGACAACTGAACTGTGTTCACTCATAAAAATCACTTCCTGCAAGTAACTCCGTGGTTGCAAAAAAAAAAGAAAGAAAGAAAAAAAGAAAGTAGACCAGCCTCTTTTCTTTTAATTTTTTTTTTTATTATTATTGAGGTTTTCTTTCAAGACATTTGGCAAAAGAGAACAGTGGTAGTGCTGCTTGATCACTGATGTATGGTGTAATACCAGCAGATTTTTTCCAGCTGTACAAAACTGAAAAAGCTTAAATAGGGGGAAAAATGTTAAAATGTTTAATACACTGATCAATCACAACACTTACATCACCACCAGTTGAAATGTATAACTCTGAATATCAGTTATATACCAGTAAACTGATGATGGGCTCATTTATCCCTTAATGGGACCAACCTGTCCGGTCTGAATCCACAGAAAAGCCAATGCAGCTCGGAAAAGTTATTGGTAGTCACAAGAGAAAGGCACCAGCACACTCAGTGCATCACAGGGTTAAACAAGCAAAGAGTTTAAGGCTATTGATCCGGCCTCAAAGTCCAATCAAGCATCCATGGAATGCTCTGGACAGACAAGTCTGATCTGCAGAGAGGCCACAAGTTCCGCCTCCAACGTCCCGGTGCCAGACACCACAGCACACCCCAAGAGGTCCTGTGGAGTCAGAACTGTGGAGGCCAGAATACAGAGCTTCACGTTTTTGGGTTTTAATGTTATGGCTAATCGGTGTACGTGTTTCCCTATTACACCACAGCCCATAATACTTCAGCTCTGAACCAAGATTTGTACACTTAAGAGTCTGCGTCCCGGCTTACAGTACGTCCCCTGGTTAATTTATTGGACTTGTTTTCAATGCATTACTTAAAGAGGTACAACGCTCAGAACGCGTTTACTTTAAAACTTATGTAAAGCATGAAGAACGTCGATGTGGAAATGCGACCTTAAATAGAAAGTATTGATGTTTCACAAAGCTGGGAGAAAAACATATAATAACAAATGTTAGCGCATTTAAAGAGAGTTTTAAAAATAGGGTAAAGAACATCATTAAAAACTGAGCGTGCTGCCAGGGAGATGCCGAAAATCATCCAGAAGCGAAATCTGAAATCCCCCCCCAAAAAAAAATTCATAAAGGAGAAAAATTGTTAAAACCCCTAGTGAGGGTGCACAAACTTTAGGACAATTTTTTTTTTTTTTTTTCTTAAATGGTACAGACAGCCAACATGTTTTATTCTCGGTCTGGATTTGTTCTTAAGAAAAATAAATAAATAAATAAATAAATACAATTTCCGCACTGCTGCTGATGACACACAAAAGTGACGATGAGTCTGGTGGACTGAAACGCTGCCAAAGTTTATATTAATGCCAAATTTTGTCTAATTCGATCCCAGGGTACCTTACACACACTCATTATTTTAATGCACCAAAAAGGAGTTATTATAAGAACGAAATGGAATTGGCGAAGAAGACAATAGAGACTTTCTCAGGCTGCCTAGAAACCCTGAACAACCAAACAATCAGAATTTAATTCACTTATTTACATTTGTTTTTTACACAATGAAGGCTGCTGTCTCTTGCAACACTGACAAACACGTTTTATTTATATCGTGTCTTTTGGCGAACTCGACGTGAGTTAAACAAGGAAAAAAAAAAAGAAAAAAGGAAAGCCGTCATGTCCGTGATCTCACCTGACAGTCGTCCACCTTGGTTTTCATCACTCCCTTCATGAACTCCTTCTCCATGGTGGGCGAGACGCCGAAGCTGTTGCCCATGCAGAGGATCTCGGTGCGGCCCTCGGGGTACGTCACTTCCACCGAGCCGTTCAGGATCACCGACCACGAGTCCAGCTACGCGCGAAATGCAGATACAAGCTATTTAATATGCGCTATGTTTCATTATAGTCACATTTTATCATACTGGAGGTATTGTCTTGTACTTTAACGAGCACAGAATTAACTAGGATTGACCTCCTCGCCGTCGTTAAGGACGATGGTTCCAGCTCGCTCCACGACGGCGAACACCATGACGGCGCACAGCTCCCTCCTCACCGACATGGTCATGTTGGCAAAGGCTGGCAGCTGGTGCATAAACTCCAGCAGTTGCTCTGGGGAACAGGGGCGAGACAGAAGGAAGACATGTTACAAAGTGGAAAACTACTGTATGAGAGAGAGAGATGAAAAATGAGACAGAAAAAGACAAAACACAGAGACACAGTAATACAAAGAGAAAGACTCTAATACAGAGAAAAAGAGGAAGAAAGTATAAAAACAGATGAGAAAAGAGAAAGGTAGATTTTGAGAGAGAAAGGGTGAGAGAGCGAGTGAAAGATAAAAAGAGACAGAGAAATATACAGAATAATACCAAAAAAATGAAAAACAATGAGAGCATTAGAAAGAGAGAGACATACAGAAAACGAGCAAAAACACAAGGGCAAAGAAAGAGAGAGAGAAATACAGAGAAAGTGAAAAAGAGAAAGAGACAGAGAACCAGAGAGAGAGAAAAGACAGCTAGAAAAGAAAAAGATACAGAGGAATTCAGGGAAAGAGAGAGAGAATGAGAATAAGAGAGAGAGACAGAAATAGAGATAAATAAAGAAATAGAGACCGAGAGAGAGAGAGAGAGAGAATCAAGAAAAAGTAAAAGATTCAGAGAGAGAGAGACACAGAAAGAGAAAAAAATAAAAAATAAAAAGCTACAGAGTAAGGCGAAAAGAGAAAAAGAGAATGAGATAGAGGAAGAAAGAGAGAGAGAGAAAGAGCAAAAACAGAAAGACAAATTGAAATATACAGAGCGAGTGAGAGAATAAGGAAGAAAAAGAGACAGGTCAGAGATACAAAGAGATACAAAGAGTTAGAGAAAAAAAACTGAGTAAAAGAAGAAGAAACCGAGGGAAGACAGAAGCAAAGATACAGAGTAATATATAGAGAAAGAAAGAAAGAAAGAACGAGGGGAAGTGAATGAGTGAGAAAGAGACAGAACAAAGCAAAAGGAAAAGAAAAAGGAGAGATAAAGAGAAAGTGATGCAGAGAGCGAGAGCACGCTCAGGACTTCCGCAGCTTGAAGGTCACTTTTCATCCCTCGTCCTCAGATCACAAAATCCATGAAGGAAAAATAAATAATTCAGAATTGATTTCTGACGTTGTGTCTGTGTTTACTGCGTCCATCAGGGAGGAAGATGTGCTCACTTTCTTCCTGTCACTTATTACTTTTAATAAATCAACTTCAGCTCAAGCTGGTGTGCGACAGTCCGGGTGAGTCCGCAGTGTGTGTGTGCGTGTGTGTGTGTGTGTTGCCCACTTGCTGCTCGCGGCATGTCTGGGTGCTGGCTGGTTTGTGTTAAATTGTCAGCGTGAAGCGACGGCCTGCAAATCAAACTTTAATGCGCTCAGGGAAGCCCTGTCGCGCAGCTGACCTAGAAAACATATTAAACACACCCCCTTCCCCCAACCAACCACCCCCAACCCCTGTCCTCAGTGCACCGTGACATGAACTCGCTTCACCTCTCCATCCTCGAGAAATCTCCCCACAGCTCTTAGTTCTCTCTCTGTACTTTTAAGTCACAACTTCCTTTATGCCGCAAACTTCACTGTCAGCTTCTGATTGTGAGCGTTTCAGTCACGTGTGGGCGTGTCTCACCGATGTCATCGTCGGTCCGGTCCATGGGGTCTTTCTCCAGGCAGTCACGGACGATGTCTCGGCTCATGAGCGGATCAGAGGCGCGTTCGATGTCTTCCTCGTCGTCATCCTCTTCGGAGTCGACGGCGGTCTCGGGGAGGCCACTCAGGTCCATGTCGCCTGGCTCGCTCTCCGTGGCCTAGGGGTCGAACGACAAAACCAGCGGGATTAGGAAATAATAATTTTGCCAGAGATTAAATCAATACAACATGTATACTGTACATGCTCCTGAAATGGTGAAAGAATCAATTATCAGGTTTTCTTAATATTAATCAAACAGTGTCGAGGTGTTGACTGTAGGTGAGAAAGTTTTATATGTGAAGAATAATCTCATATACGGGGATCTAAATCTGATTTTCTAAAGTCTGATAACAATGAAATCTGAAACATCATGCTCACAGCAGAGAGGGAAAATAACTGGGCAGAACTCGGGAAAGGAAAGGTTTCCATAGAGAAATTTTAGGAAGCTACGAACCTATAAGTTTCCCCCAAAGTGTAGTTGATACAGCTGTCCTCAGGTTAATGGAAATACTTCGTAAGGTTTTTTTTTTTAATGATGCGGCAACTACAATTCACAGCAATTATATTAAACAACAGTAAAAAAAAAAAAAAAGGGTAGTGCAGATGTTTTTTACTGGTCTCATTTTTCCCCCCAGACACCAATTCCCTGATACAGACATCTTTCTATGTGTACTAGCTCAACTGAACCCTATTTCATATAACACACAAGCGAAACGAAACAAAAAAAATAAAAATAAAAAAAAAGGCTTAACTCAAGATAATGGATGGATGGATGGATGTTTCTCAGAATAAACTAGAAGCATTAAAAAAATAGTATCAAATGACACAGCAATAAAGCATATATTAACTAAGGGGTATACAGAGATGAAATAACTGATGATTGGGTGGACGGACGGACGGACGGTATGATGGATCAAAGAACAATCTAACAGCTTAAAAACAAAGATGTAGGACTAGCATCAAAAGCATTGCAATGAATAACATTTTTGGATGGATGGATGGATGGATGGATGGATGGATGGATGGAAGAATAACCTAGATCTAGTCAATAATGGAGTGGTTTCCATCATTGAAAACCACTACAATTAATACAATTATAGATAGGAAATTGGGTAGCTACAGTATATGGATGGGTGGATGGATGGATAACTTTAAAGTCTAAAACTAAAATCCAAGAGTAGTATCAAACATTTGCTATTATGTAAACATAAAATAAGAAGTTGCATGGATAGATGGATCAATATATTTATTTTATTTTATTTATTTAGAATATCTACAATTAAATTAAACCACAAATCTAAGCTCCATCAGTAGTATCAAAAACCACAATAAAGCGAATTTAAGATAACTGAATAAAGGAATTGATGGGTATATGGATGGATAGATATATGGATGGATGGATGGATGAATGGATGGATGGATGGATACCTTGGAACCGAAAAACTAATATCTAGAAGTAGCTTTAAAAATTCCTGCAATTAAGTTAATTTAAAAGAAGAAAGTGGATGGATGGATGAATGGATGGCCCTAAAAACAAAAATTAAGGATTAGTATCAACAACCTTTGAAATAAATAAATATAAAATAAGACACAGGATGGATGGATGGATGGATAAAAAATTTAATTAATAATAACGTAGTTGCCTTAAATCTAAGCTCCAACAGCAGTATCAAAAACCACAGCAATAAAGCAAATATAAGGTGAAAGAATTATTGGCTGGCTGGATAGATGGATGGATGGATGGATGAATAGATAGACAGACGGATGGATGAATGGATATACAGTATAAGAAAACTAAACCCTTAAATACAGGAGTAGCATAAAAAAGCACTGCAATGAACCAAAAGAAAAATGGATGGATGGATGGATGGATAGACAGACTGATGGATGTATTAAAGGATGGATAAAATGTAGAGGTTTTTAAAAAATATTTATAATCTTAAAATCTAAGATCCATAAGTATTTTTTTTTTTTTTTAAAAAAGGACATCAATAAAGGAAATATAAATTCCAATATGGATGGATGCATGATGAACGGATAGATGAATGGGTAGAGTTTTAAAAACCCACATAAAATAGTGAAGGGGAAAAAATGCAATGTACTAATTAAAATCAACAGCAGCAACAAAACAGACTAAGAACTCT
Organism: Dinotopterus cunningtoni; assembly: GCA_028565755.1. Classification (NCBI taxonomy): domain Eukaryota; kingdom Metazoa; phylum Chordata; class Actinopteri; order Siluriformes; family Clariidae; genus Dinotopterus; species Dinotopterus cunningtoni. The sequence continues at coordinate 25,197,385 of JAOTRS010000001.1, read as the reverse complement.
AAAATAAGTCCCAGTAGTAGCATCCAAAACCATTGCAATGAACAAATGGAAGTATTTATGAAAGCAAGCGAACCAATGAAAAAAAAAATATGATCCGAAATAAAAATCCTAAGTATAGAAGTGAGCTCTGAAAAAAACCCAAATCTATAAAACACACCACCATTAGATGACTAGTAAAGCACAGAAAATTAACAAGGTAAAAATAGACTCTCTTCAGGTCTCACATCAAACCTCTTCATCAGTTCCATAACAATAACTCGAGAAAGACGGTCGACCAGGTCACGTCTAACACCTCTGAGGGGGAGAGTTGCCGCGAGACATCAAAACACGGAGCAAGGAAAAGAGCAGCAAGAAAACAGACGTCACCCGCTTCAAAAGACCTCGTCGTCACCGGAAGCTAATTGTGCATGCAGGTAAGCGCAGACAATAACAAAAGAGCTGCGCACCATGCATTAGCCATTACAGGGTGAGACGGTGCTCGAGCGATGCCTCTCATCTGCCTGATGCAAAACACCCACGATGCCCTCTGGGTGACATATTTGCCCAAATTGACTTCTGTCATCATCCTCATCCTCATCCCCAGTCTCACAATGCATGATGCTGAGCAAGCTGAAAGTCCTGTTTCCGCACTGTTTTGCTTCTAATCAATTGACGTCCAAATGACTCATCAACTATGGTATGGTATACACACACTATGGTATGGTATGAAGAACGTATCTGAATTAAGCTAGATCTGAGTGGGTGGGGTTTTCCCCTCTATAGAGCGGAGGGTGGAGTGAGTAGTGCATGCTCGTTTATTGCTTAACAAAACTATACTGAAGGTCAGGATTATTTTGTGCTTGGTTTGTTTTGTTTATATTAATTTTTGTTTATCTTCATTTATCTATAATTTAATTGTAACAGATTTTATTATTTCACACACACACAACTTTTGGATCTGTCTGCAGTAGTTAAATTATTTAACTTCAACTGAATTAAATATTAATATATTCAGAACATCTTGATAAGATATCAAAATGTAGCTCCATCCATCTCTTTTTTTTTCGTTAAAGTTTCTTTTTTTTTCGGGTTTGAATTACCCCACCATTCATAATAAATAAAAAAAAATCAGAATTAAAAAAACTGAGAATATTAATTAACAAATGTATTCTCACTCTCACTAACTCACTCATCGTCTTTAACGCTGTGTTCAGGGTCGTGGGGGGCCTGGAGCCTATCCCAGGAGACTTAGGGCAGGGTACAAACATAAACACACTTGTACACTCGTTCACCGACTACCTGCATGTCTTTGGACTATGGGAGGAAACCGGAGCACCCGGAGGAAACCCCCAAGCACGGGGAGAACATGCAACCTCAATGCACACAGAGACGGGAATCGAACCCGGACCCTGCAGGAGCAAGGCGACAGTGCTATCCACCAGGCCACTGTGCTGCCTACAAATGTATTCTTACATTAAAATAAGAGAAACGCAAATATCTCATCATAACACAACCTATGTTCGCTTAGAAATAATTACGTCATTATGTAATGCCTTGGACCATAAATACAGACAATTCCGGTACATAACGTTTAGCTACACGAACAGACCACATCAGGACACTGGGTTTATTCAATTTATGCTCCCTGCTGATTTCAGCCAAGGTGTAAATCGACCGTCGTGAGTGATGTACGTTAAGCAGCTAGAGAGATGTTTTGCCTTGGAAACCATTAAGAGCTAATCAGGGAAGATGCCGGCGGTCGCTGTAAATCCGTGCCTCGCCGATAAACGGGCTGATCTATTTTTCAGCCGCTGAGTGCAATCCGTAGCGCTGTTTGGACGGATCAGATGAGCGTGAAGTGAACATTAATAATTCAGACGGCTATTCTTGGATCAATGCTTTCAAGCTTCTCTGAAGAACTTGTGCAATGATTTATTTAAATGCAAAAAAGGCAGCCATGTTGCTAGTGTCCCTGAGAACGAGGGCCGATTCTTTGGGCCAAACCCCAAAGCACTGTAGGATACCGTCAGGGAGATAACCGGAGAACCCGGCTGTCTGGAAGCATTACGAGTGAAACAGCTAAAGACGACTAATACAGAAATCTCAGTCCTTCAGTGCTACAGAGCTTAATATGCGTGCCAAAAATGAATGTATTTCCTTAAAATCTCAGGTTCATGTGTGCAGGAAGAGGGAGAACAATGAAGAGAAGGAGATCTAGGTCCGGCGGAATAAAGTAAAGTGCAGAAAAACGGATGTGGAGTGTCAAGAGGGCATTCATTACCCGGTAGGCGTTGTTAAGAGTAAAGAGTGCAGCAGGGCACAAGGAAAGAAGGCGTGAGGAGGCAGGAGGGTGGTAAAAAAGTCAAGGAAGAGGGTGTATAGTGCAAAGAGGGATATAGGAGTGCATTTAGGGTTAGGGTAAAAGGTGCAGGAGTCAAGAGTGCAGTGGCGAGTGATTGGAGTACATTAGGGGAAGTTATGGTAGGTGGTACAGTAGGGAGTATTTGGGGTGCATTAGGGGAGTTAGGGTAGAAGCTGTAGGAGTCCTAAGTGAAATAGTGTTCGCTTGAAGTGCACTGGGGGTTAAGGTAAGAGGTACTGGAGTCAAGAGTGAAGTAGGGAGTGCATTGGGGTTTAGGGTAGAAGTATGTAGAGTGACGTGCAATAGGAAGCATCAAAAGCATTGTTGGGGTAAGACTGAGGTGTGAAGGGTGACGATTGCAGTACAGAGCGTCAGGAATACAGCTGGATTAAGGGAAGGAATAAAGGATGGCGATGGAAGAAAGAGGCTCCTTTTACTACATCATTACACAACCACTAATAAGACTTCAATAGATGGCCATCAGGCCAAGACCACAGATGTGAGACACACACACATACAGCCATTCTAATCCAATGCGCACATCACCAATGTACTCAGTAAATCAATTAAGCAGCAGAGCAAACACGTAGCCAAACACAATTAATCAGAGCTGAAGAAGGCTTACACACACACACGGATAGTTACACCCAGGTCGGTTCTCTTTAAACAAAGCGATCGACTCGATAGCACATCACGGCTCTTAGGGGTCATTCTAGGAAGGAAAATATTTAAACGATAAATATTGACAGAGAGAAGCAAGCCCTTGCAATCATTCACGCTCTTATCCAATAGCAAGAACTATCCAGCAAAAATAAAGAGACTATTTAGGAAAGGAAGTGTGTATGGGTTGAAGAGTGTACTGTAGCATGTCTACATATGTCGGATAGTGCGTGCTACCTGGTAGATGTCGGACAGGCTGCTGCTCCCGGAGTCACTGGTGATGCTACATCCTGAGAGGCTGGAGGAGACGTGGGTCACCTGAGGGTGGATCCCGTCAGCCAGGTGGAGCCTGCTGAAGTCCGCTGGGAGCTGGGGGTCAGAAAAGAAAGGAAAAACAAAACATGGAAGGGTTAATGAACAAGCATATTAAACATATCTACAAATGGACAAAAAAAATTTGATCTGTCATATTATGACACATAAAAGTTGAATTGTTGACCAATAAAATGCTTCAGCGTGCACCGTTATACATAATTAACTTCAGGTTGGTAACTCTACTAATAAGGCTATTCATGTGTTTTTTTTTCTCCCTGACTTGAGCTAGCAAATGTCATGTGCACAGCGTGATAAAGGTTATCTAAATATCATGGTATAAAAATTTAACGTTAGCACATGTCTGATAGGTCTTTAAACAACATCCTGCCAAATCACCTGCCAAACCAAAGAACCCGAATGCTTCGAAAATCATCCCGGAAGCCAGGAAGCATTACGAGCAGGGTTTGTAAATCAGGACGTGCTCTCAGATTCGGTTTGCTCACACAGCGTCTAAGCCCCAACAGGAGCAGGCAGCGTGTTAGACAACATCCTGCACCTCACAGACACTCTGGCTACAAGCGCAAAATGTCAACCAGGCCCGCAGTCACTTCTCATCTACGCTTCCTCGTCTCACCACCAAACTCTCGGTAAGCAGGATTCACGGCTAACACTGCTGTCGCTTAAATCGGTGCGTGTTGATGGCTTTGGACAAATCTACATCAAGTCAGGTGAATTTATATGCAACGCAGAGCATTTCGCTCGACTTTTAAGATTATTAGCAGTCACACTCTGAGACAACTATAACAAAAAAGGGTGAGACTGCCAGAATGGTCAACTGCTGTCATTGCTTGGAAAGACATGTCTTCTGTGAGTGTGTCCCATTATGTCTTTTACGACCGCTAATCAGAAAAGCTGCTTTTATGTGCGTGATTTTTGTCTGTGACTAAATTCTTATGTGAAAGCTGTTAATATATTTAAAAGTTTTAACGCTAAGCGAGCAAGCTAAGCTGTGAGATGAACTCGACAACTATGCGCTATAAGGCTAACTGAACAAACAGTGCTAAAGTGCTAAGCTATGGTGATAAATGAGCAGGTTCCTGTAACAATGGATTTAACAAAGGCTTGTGTTAATCGGGCAAGCTGGGGTAATAAAAGTGACAAAGCTAATTGAGCTAATGAGAACCGCAGCTCTAAATCTGTGGTAGCAAGCTATGGCAGTAACCTAATGTGAAGGTAACAGGTAAAAGCTGTGGTGCTAACGCAAGCTGAGGTGAGAAATGCTATTACACTAATAAAAACAAGCTAAAGTAACAAAGGTTATAGCGCTAATTTAAACCAAGTTAACAATGCCTTTGATGCTGACTCAAAGTGAGGTAACAATGGCTATGGTGTTAACGTAGCACGCTGAGGAAACAACCCATAGCAAAGAAACTTCAAGATTAGATCTCATGTTAATCTCTTTTTTCTCTCCTAGACAGAAATAATAATAAGCAAAGATTATTTCTTTCTCTCCTAGACAAAAATAATCTTTGAGACTTAAAGGAGATTTGGGTGTTTTCTTCATGTTCTCAAAGGTGTCTCAAATTTGGTTCATTACCTTGAAATCTCAGAGATAGTTCATATTTGTCTTGTGTGCAACTTAAATATGCAAAAATAAGCCGTCTCTGAGACTTGAATGAGATTTTAGCCATTTTCTCAATCTTCTCAAATGTGTCTCAAATATGGCTCATTACCTCTAAATCTCAGAGATAGTTCATATTTGTCTTGTGTGTGACTCTTATATTTTTTGTTCCCCCAAAACAGTGTTTCCCACACACAAGGTACAGTATACAGTGATTGTAAACTTTGCATTTGGGTTTTCTG
>JAOTRS010000001.1:25154117-25164499 GCA_028565755.1 Dinotopterus cunningtoni | reverse complement strand
ACACACACACACACACACACACACACACACACACACACACACACAGCACTGCAAGTGTACAAAGTTGCGTAGTACTCACCGTGTGGTACCCGCGGGTTATGGGCGGCTTGCCCGCTTGGTACGGTTCCACTGTGTCGATGATCGTCTGCCTTTCACCCTTCTGGTTGATTTTACGGAACCTCCTACGGGACTGACGATGCGAAGCCTGACGCTGGAAATACTCCTCATTCTCATCCATATAGTCCACCTGCCGTAGGAACAGAGAGAAGGGTTATTCTCTCTCTCTCTCTCTCTCTCGCTCTCTCTCTCTGTCTTTCCCCCTCCCATCCCATCTCTTGCACTGCGTAAAAATAGCAGTGGGTGTGTGAGCCTGTCTGTAAGAGTGCATGTGTGAGTGTGTGTTAGGACTGAAAAGTCTACGTCAAATATAGAGGAGATGGAAAGAAAAAAAAGAAGAAAAAAAAACACAGAGGGTGCTTTCCACTCTTCTTGCAGTGCAGGTGTTCTAGTGGACATAAGGTCAAAGATCACGGTATTATGTACGCTTTGTTGCATAAATATCGTTACACTAGTTTGTGCATCTTTAATACTACAACCTCTGGATCCTATGTATAACAAACACACAATTTTGCACCAAACTTGCATGATGATGATAATGATCTGAGATTTCTGTGCAGGAAGTGCTAGCCGAAGTGACCTTACACCACTCTGAGGAGAAAATGAGATTAACACATTTGCAATGTCTCCATCTTCTGTATCTCTTTCTCACACACACAGACTCATACTCTCCTCTTCATCTGTACTTTCACTGCAGCCTCCCATTTCACACTCCCTCCACCGTTGGGATTACACATCAAATCTCTCGCTACCTTACCAACCGCTGCTATGGCAACGCCGCCGAGCAAAGGGGGAATATACTGAGCGAGAGTGAGTGCAGTGTCCATATCCTGCATGGGATCATAATTACAGAGACACAACAGCCAATAATAACACAGGCGGAACTCCTCCAACACCAAATGCGGCTGAAGGGAATGATGCGCCGACTTGGAGATTGGCCGAATCGGTATATAACCGTGTGCACGTGCCTGGTCCTGAGATGGACGAATAAAGCGGATAAAAATGTGCTCGACTGCGTCGCATTGGTGGAATTGCCTCGGCAACGGCATTAGGTTCTTGTTGACGAAGAGCATCTGTTTCTTCAACTGACTGGTACAAATGCACGAAGCCTCTCAATTCTTTCCAAACCCAATTTTCTCCCAATTTAGTCGTACCACAACAGCAGCCTCATTTCTACAAGAACTACACAGATTTCCTTAAAGTGTGTACAGTAGATCAAACTCACTCTGATCCACATGGCTGATCATTTATACTGTAATTAACAGTTATAATAAACAATTCTAAACAAACATAAATACGAGGCATGTTATTGGTTCGTGTAGTGGTTTTCTTCCGCTCTTCTTTCTTATAACACAACATTAGCATAGACCTTTCTATTGTGCTTACTGTACATAGCTGCTGGATAATCGGCACCAAGTTCGGTTTGCAAGTATAATTAACATAATGGATTTTTAAGAATAAATCGTGCCCTCGTGTTTACTGTATATGGATTTTCTTTCTCTGCTCTGTGTACAAAACATGCCTGGACCCCTTTCTCACTATGCATTATGCAAATCTAGCTGACACTGTGAAGTTTAATGAGCATCGTGGCATGAGCAGGGTCATCTGAGATTATTTCATAGTGCTTCCTTAATCTTTCCTATATTTCCTCAGAAGCTAAACATTTACATGGACAATATTTCTTCTTTTATTCTTAAATTGTTTCCATGGGTGCTGGTCTGATAAGATGTGCGTTTACAACTCAAAGCGTTCAATCCGCATATATCTTTACGTTATATACTAATTTTTTGCATAAAATCTTTTTGTTTTTTTTGTTTTTTTACATGAGCAAAATAAATCTGTTCACAGAAATATAACAAGAAGAAGTATTCTTCTCGGAATCTGAGGTCATATTAGGTTTTTTAAATACAGTAAAGCCCACTGTCTGCATTATGATTGGTTACAACAATTCATTCTCATCTATGACTGGTTAGATGCTTTACTACATATTAAAAGCAAGCCGATCGATCAGTGCCGCTTTCTCAGCCAGAGACCCAGTGACTAAAAGTAAAGAAAGGTGGGAGAGAGTTCTGTGATCAGAAACGGAAGCTAAACTCATTAAAAGTTACCCCTACTTGGGGCAAACATGCACAAAGAATATACATTTCCAGTCAAAAGTTTGTACACCCCTTCTAACTCCATGGGCGTTCCTGATTTTTATTTCTTTCCACACCGTAAAACAATACCGAAGTCGTCCAAAAAATATGTAATAATCTCCTTTAAACAGTTGATATTGAGATGTATCTGCTACTGATGATCTGTAAATTCTTCATAACGGCTCTCATCTGAGCTGCTGTTTGTTAATTGGTGATTTCTGAGGCTGGTAACTCTAAATTAACTTTTCCTCTGCAGCAGAGGTAATTTTGATCTTGCTTTCCTGGGAAGGTCTTCACGAGAGACAGTTTCATCATTGTGTTTGATGGGTTTTTCAAATGCACTTGCAAGAACTATTCCAGTTTTATTTTTTTCCAGAATTATTAGTGAAATATAAGTGTCCATGTAAACACACCTAATGAAAGAAGGGATTGTAAAAAAATGACATAAACCCACGTTGCTTTTAAAATTTCGCAATTCAAGCATCAACCATTATTTCTGGTGTGTTACTGGATATACTGGAATAATCCCGGTATTGTATGCTTTGGGTAGGAATGGACTTTCTAACGCCAGCCTCCTTTAAACAAAGTTTGTGTTTTTACTGCAGCCCAAACACAATGAGTTTCTTTTACTTACGTTTTCATGTAATTATGTTTAATTTCAAAGTTTTAGCTCTGAGCTAAAAGTCAAAATGTACATAACATCATCTGTCAGCGTTCTCAGGACTCACCACGATCATTTCGGACGGCTCCAGAACGATGCACTCACATCCGCGACGTAAACTCCCGGCAGAACGCTTCCCGAAACTAGAGAAAAGAAAAACAATGATATTCAGATTAAAACCGGTCTCTGGACCACATGTTAGTTATAGAAGCAACCAAAGTTCCTGTGGAAAAGAAAGCGGTCCTAGACTCCAACCCTTCGAGAGAGAACAAATACACTCACACACACACAACACAAGTGGCACATTACAGCGTTCATGATCTACCCTGTAAGATTCCACTGACCCCAAGACTGGAAAAGTCTACCAGCCGGCATCAGAGTTCGTGAATGGCGTACAGTGCTGCACACTGGGAGTGTGTAAGAGCTGCTCCAGAAAAACACCACAGTGGAAATAAGGAGGGACGCCGCAAATACAGGGTGGGGTAAACATACACACACAAACACACGCAAACACTAACACACTAACACGGTATAATGCTCCGTCTATAGAGCTCATTAATCCACACGCTTCTTATTCTGGAATTCAGAAACGCTGTGGAATTAATGTTGTATAAAAGCAGCCCGGAAATTAGTTCTAAACATGACGAAGAACATAAATGACACTGTTTATAGGGTTAAATGAATATCCTCGTTCTAATACATTAGCGTTACTATAGTAACAGCTTATTAAGATGGATTTATATGGAGGATACTCTTAAAAAAAAAACAAATAGAGAAAACACTGAAGAAGTTAACACTTTTCAACGATCAGTAGCTGTTTTTTTGTCTTATTTACATCAAGTAAGAAAATAAGTGAGGCTTGCGAGACTGCTGCAGTAAAAATTCAGCATTTTTATTCCTCTTAAAATAATATAAAAAAATCTACGGTACGTAACAGTATGTGAGTAACTCTGCTCATATCTGACGGATCATTTTCCTGCTCCCGAGTGCTTTATTCCTTAATTAATACAGTACCCACTGCTCCCAGTCATATACAGGAATCTCCGGCTTTGTAAGCATTTCTTCATTTCAACTTCGAACTTTAAGTAACAGTGACTTTCCCCCCCCCTCTTTCATTGTCCTGTTTTGCTCTTTGGTTAAAGCAACAACACTGCTGGCACGGCACTTTTCTTTTACAGGAAAAAGCTGACCCAGTCCATGCCTCACACACACTTACAACACACTCACACACACGCTCTCTCTCTGTGATGGGCTAACTTGACCACAGAGCCAAATCAACGAAATTCACCTATGACCTGCCTAATGAGCATCTTTAGCTTAAATTAATCAGGCATTAAAAAAAAAAAAATTAATAAATAATGGGAAAACATTAACCATAAATTGTTTCCAGTAACATAACAATTTTGGGAAGAAACCACAAATAAATAAAAAAAAGAAACAAATAAATAATACGCTACTTAAGTATTCTACAGTACAGTATATTTAAGGGCTAAAAGACCTTAGGAACAATGTGCTGATATTAGGGACGCGATCACCAGGGATTCCTTAATACGATATTATCACGATACCGTGGCGTCGATTTCATTCGTATTGCGATTCTGTTCATCACAATTTGGACTTCTAATCAAACTTAGCAAATAATTTGCTCCTACCACATTCAATACTGTGCTGCTTGCCCCCCCCCCATCTCTGTTGTTTTGTCATGTTTTTAAGAAAATAATTATAGATAGTCCCGACTTACGAACAAGTTCCGTCCCGGGATGCACGTTCATAAGTCCGATTTGTTCTTAAGTCTGTCAAATTTGTCTTTTACGAAACAAATATACAATGTAAACATACCGATCCACTTTGACTAAATCTGTCCCCTTTCCCCACACTGCCATCATGTGGACAAAAACTGTAATCGCACCTAAGGAAATGAATATCACAGTAAAATGTTGCCTTTGCGTCTATACAGTAAATCGTGAGGGGAATCCCGGACGCCATTTTCACTCGGAGCTTTTTTCCACTGTATTGGACTGTGAACTATGTTTTCTTGAGAATTTTCCGAAATGAGGATTAGTCACCATCAGGACAGCGTTACAGGACAGACAATTTCTCCACATCGTGCTCCCGGACTGATTAATTGAAACCGGTGAGGTCGACTCATTTCTCTTGCACCCCCACATGCACATACATACACTTTACCGGACTTTAAACATTTTATACATTTACTTACCACTGAAACTATTGTATATAATTGTAAATATTGGTATCTGGTGCACTGCCGTGTCTATTTTTGTACAATACACATGAGCACATGAACTTCTGTGATTGAACCAGAAGTCTGTTTGGACCGCGGTCCGTTTGTATCTGCGGAAATTCATAACTCAAAAGTTGGGGACTACCTGTATTAAAACTAGAACGAATCAATCTAAAGTCAATTCTTTTCCAATAAAAGAACATCCTGAAACCTCAATTTAAAATCACCTCAATTTACACATCAGATGCAAGTTTATCTGTGTTTATTGATTTCAAATGTATTTAACAGGAAATGTCTCCATGACAACGTTCTTTAACTTGTGTTCATTTTCACATTAGTCTGTGTTAAAAGAACAACAGGTTATACATTTTGTCTGTTCCTCGTCTCACAAAATGATGTAGAACTTCTATAAAAAAATGTTACAAAAACAACAAAACAACAAGACATACCTACATCTAGGTATCTAGTTGGTTAAGTCTAAGGGCGTTTTCACATTAGGCATGATTGATTTGTACCGTGCACGGAAACGATTGCTCTCTGACCAGCCTTCACATTCTTTTTGGTGTTCATTCCCGGGTACGCTTGTGTATTTACACTCTCCGATATAGCAGGTAGCAGTATGCACCTACTTGGCTTGTGAGCCGCCATTACATATATAGATACAGACATGCAAAAAAATAAAGTAGACCCATAATGGTTTTATGATAAAATGTACTATTATCAATATTACTTTTCTGATTGGAATAATCCAAAGAAATTTTTGATTAGATGGACTGTCCCAGAGACAAATAACTAGAAATCTTGAAATTCCTCTTTCTATCCTAAACAGAATTACAGCTCAATTTAATGAAAAGGATAATAAAGTGCATAATAGTGATGGGTCGTTCATGAACGATTCATTCTTTTTGAACGAATCTTTGACATGACTCAGATGAACGAGTATCTCAGAGAGTGATTAGTTCGTTTTTTACTGGGCGCTTATGCACAAAGCATCGGAAAAACCTCCGTAGGTTATGTACAGGAAACAGAATTGAGTAGTTACCTTCGAGTCTGTTTTGTCCGAATCGTTCGTTTGTCCTTTTGTCACATGCAGACGCTATGCAGTGCAGTACACAGGAAACAGAATTGAGCAGTTTTATGAGGTGCAATAGATTCAGAAAAACGGACGACTCGGACTAGAAGATATTATGGTGAACTGCTCATTCTGTTTATCATAATATGTCCTTAGCTGCATTGTAATATTTTCATCATTGTAACGTGTTGGGTGTCTGTTTATTGAAAATGTAACATTTTATTTTATTTCTGAACGAAATGAACTAAATGACTCAAAAAAAAGATTTGTTCATTTTGATAAACGGGATTCAAATAACTCTACACTAAAATGATTCAAACTTCCAATCACTAGTGCATAACAGACGCGTGACCTGGACGACATGGGCCTTCTGAAAAACGTCTTGAGATGAACAGTCTCTCTATGCCTAATCCAGTTTTTGTTATTAAAGCCGCTAAAGTAAAGCCGACAAACTAATTTTTATTGATTAATAGCTAAATCTTACTTGCTTAAAAGTGTTACAGATTTTGGTGCATACAATTTATTATAAAACTACAGATGTCTATTTACTCCATGCTTGTCTGTGTACAGAGCTCGTATCATCACGCTCGTGTATTCCACTAGAACTACTGCTTATTATTTATAGAGCAAATGTCAGTACCTGTTGAGACGCTCATCCATTTGCTAGGAACGATGTTCAACCGTAAACAAATTACACAATACTTTTTGTTTTCAGACACATGATTGGATTTGGATTATTATCATTAATCATAGCAGCGCCTTTAATGAACTTTTTTATTTCTAAATTAGCACAAGATGTATTCGGTGTTTGTTCAATAATTAATAATAGCAATAAATACATTATATATTGCATCATATCACCAAGTGGCATTCTATCTAGCGTGTGTATCGGTGTGAGAGTTTTAGCATTTGCATTGCATTATAATGCATTATAAAAAAAAATAATAATAAAAAATCTGCGGTGTTTCTGTTCACTATTTTGTTATTCTTTTTATTATTATTTCCGTACCTGTACAGTGTACACGGGGTGTTCAAGTTAAACCGAGACTTGTGATGAAATAGTGAATAAAGTGGTAAGACTGAGAGGCTCGAAGCCCACTGCAGTCGTTCCTGTGAACATTCAGCGAGTGGAACGTCTGATCATTGAAAATCGACGGAAGAGACGCATCTGTCTGTGTGAACTGTACACACAATCATTCACCAATACATGCACATTACATGAACTCAGCTGGGAATTATTGCCACATCCCCCGTACAGTCCTGACCTCGCTCCAAGACATTTGCACATATTTGGGCCATTTCAGGAGTTCATGGGAGGCCAGGGTTTTAGACGTGAAGCAGGCTCCGGCGTACTGAGAAAACTACCTTTCTACCTTGATGGTGTCCAAGCACTTGTGAAACGCTAAGATCAAAGTGTATTAGTATAGCAGGGGATTATACAGAGAAATAAAGGCCGTTTTTACTCTCATTACTGTGTTCTGTTATGTTCAATCACAAGTCCTGGTTTGACTCGAACTTACAACCCCTTGTATTTTGCTTCTCTTCAGTTAGTAACACAGATAATGGGAGAGGGAGAAAAGCAGTTACACACTAGTACACACCCAAACACATTTCCAACTGTCATCATCTGCTTGAGTTCATATCTCATTCACTTCCTTACTTAACATTAACAACAACAACAAACAAAAAAAACCCACCAAGAATTCTTGGTTACAACAAGCGCTCATTAGAAGTTAGAAATTAATAATAATTTCATTAAGACGAAAAATAGAATATAATTTGCCTTGATGAAAATCAAATAATAAATTGAGTTTTAATTATGAGTAAAGGAAATTAAATACGCTAAGTGCGAAATAAATTAAGAAATGTAATGAAGTCTGAGTACACTGAATAAACAGCTTCTGCAGGATACTGTATGTAATAAAAAAATATATATAACCTGTAAAGGCTCATTATAATAGCACGGTATGACAAGTTACCTTATGTGACCTGGTCGTTACCTAGTCATGTCCTCTCTCATAGCAAATTGTTTAAAACACGACTGAATCGAATCTACTGATAGCGGATTAGAGGCGCATCCGTGCTACGTCTGGTTCCGGCGAGTCACAAGAAATTCGACTCTTTCGCTTTTATAGCGTAGGAGAGACATGTCCCGTGATGCCCACCTGCCCGTCCCCTTCATTCCACATGCAGGGGGTCTGGAATGTCGATTGATCATGATACACACACAAAGCCCCTCCACACACACACACATACGGTTTGTCTATTGTGGATCTATTACACATCCTGTAATAACAGAACACTACGCTGCAACACTTCAGGGTAGAATAAATAGTTAAACTGACGGGCAGAGCCGCAGGGCACTTCACTTCACTTCACTGCTACGGACACTGCATGCCTTTCGGGAACAACTAAAGCACCTCTAACCTTTTATTAGCACGAGATGAAATCCACGAGCCGCCAGCTGCAGGACGCTGACGGCCACAACTGAGGTATTAGTCCTGCTAAACGTTCTCAATCGATCAATTAATGAATCAATCAATTTTATTAATACAGCTGATGATGGACTCCCTTGTGTCTCCTTGTGTTATAAATTTCTGTTCAAATATTAATTTAATTTATAATTCCTGCTTAGCTAAACTACAGTTTTAACTATAACGCACGTCCACTTATAAATGTAATAATATTTAATGAGTATGTCACTATTAATCCAAGAATAATTGAGAATAATTCTTCAAATTAAATGAATGTGTGAAAATGTATTTAAGGTCATTTTACGATTTAATTTAAAAAAACTTCTTATACACGCATATTCCGACTTGTTTTAATCGGAATCCTATTAATTTTTTCTTTTTTTTTTTTTAATTCTCAAAGAACTGGAAATGGAATATTCTTTCTTCACTGCACTCACATTCACTTTTAAACCCGTTACCTTCAGTGATGACACGCTCCTGAAAACTTTCTTTCAGAAATTAGATCCACAAATCCAGCATTCCTAGAAAGCTAGATTTCCAGTTCGCGGTCCAGGCATTTCTCTGGTACATGAAGTCCAAGATTGCTTACAAGAAAATAAAATAAACACAAATGTCCACCAGAATTCACACACAACTCTTGGAGCGGTCTGTTCTGCGTACCGCCTCCGTGTCATTAAATAGTGCGCTCAATGAACGTGTGCGTGCTCAAATACCAGTGTGTGTGTGTGTGTGTGTGTGTGTGTGTTTGCTCGTGCAACAGGGCGTTAGTGACGACGGACCGGAGCCAAACATTCCAGCCAGCCTCTTTCATACTGCCAGCCTGAGAGGGAGGGTCTAACCCCGACTCACTCCACACTGACCTCTCAACCTCTACACTTATACAGAGAGAGAGAGAGAGAGAGGGAGAGAGAATTAAGAAGGGTTATAAAAGTTGTAGAATTGAGTAATGAATGAGTAATAAACATATTGAGAGAGAGAATGTAAAAATATGAGAAGGAAGAGAAGAAAAAAAAAAGGAGGACATAAGTAAGAAATGTTTAAAAAGAGTTTTCACTGATTAAACGAAGGAGAGAGAGACCGACAGACAAGAAGAGACAGAGAAGGCGAGAGAGAGAGAGAGAGACTGCAGGAGAGAAAGCGACAGACAGACAGGAAGACAGACAGATGTGCAGGCAGGCAGGCAGGCATACAGACAGAAACATGAAGAGACAACACAAGGAGAGAAGAGATGAGAAGGAAAAATGAGGACGAGAGAGGGGATTTAGAAGAAGAGAGAGAAAGAGAAATACAAGAAAGACAGACTAGGAGAGAGAAAGAGAAAAGATGAGGACGAGATGAAAAAGAGAGAGAGAGAGAGACAGACAGACAGGCAGACAAGGAGACGCAAAGATAAAAGAATGATAGAGGGATAGAGGAGAAAATGAGAGAGACAAAGTTTGACACAGAAAGAGAGAGAGAACGAGAGTCAGAAAGTGTGTGAGAGATGCACAAGTTCAAAATAAAAGGTCATTAAAAAAGCAGAAATATTTTTTTTTGTGAAATCTGCCTACACATGTGACACATTATGTTTCCTGGTACAGCGTAAAATTCAGATCATCTTCTTAACAGTGATGATGTCATGATCACCTGACTCATTACTGACTCTGCTGAACGCTTCCCGCGAGACCCGACTTCAACATGT
>JAOTRS010000001.1:25107422-25119251 GCA_028565755.1 Dinotopterus cunningtoni | reverse complement strand
ACACACACACACACACACACACACACGTCTATCTATCTATCTATATACATACACACACTTATATATGAGAGAGAGAATAATATATTCATCTCTTCTGATCTATATATATATATACAAATTTATAGAAAATTGTGTGGTATATAATGTATGTTTATATATCTATTTATGCATGAACACATATGGTTAGTACTTAGAATAAGAAAACTACATCTGTCTATCCACCTTTATAGATATATTTATAAAGTATAGTGTGTCCGTCTATCTATCTTCCCATACACACACACACACACACACACACACATATATATGATATGATCAGTCCTCCTGACCTGTTGCGTCCTCTCGGCCGGGTTCAGCATCACCGCCTGCCGGAAGCTGTTGTCCACGTAGGACGCCATTGTCTCGGGTGGAAAAGCGGCGAAAGCGCGCGTGTATTCTCTCCGTGAGTCCGGCGCGGTGTGTGTGTGTGTGTGTGTGTCTCAGCCCCGTGTGGAGGCGCCTTCCCCGGGACACGGCCTGCTGCGCCCCCGGGGCCTCGCTCTCTGTCTGTCTCTCTCTCTCTGTGTCTTTCTGTCTCTCTGTGTGTGTCTCTCTCTCTCTCTCCGGCCCGATCCGATACAAACAAGTAAACCGAACCGAACCGAACCGTGCAGAGACACACCTCTACTCAGCTGATCGACTGCGTGAAAAATGTCCCGGCGCGTTTATTTTCTTTTGCAGTACAGAGCATGCATGAAATGCATTTCCTCCCTATATATACATACACACACACACACACACACACACACACAGTGCTCAGGATCTCCGGCTTGCACGACGAGTTTAAAGAAGAAAAAAACACACAAATCCACCCGTCGGTTTCCGTCCGATTCCACGAAAGCGTCAAACAGCGCGCGCGCGTGTGTGTGCGTGCGCTTAATTCAGCTTGTTAAAAAGTGACAGACTGCTGTGTGTTTCCCCCCCACCATGGTGACCGGCCGCGTACCGAGAGCGCGCATGATCCACCGGCTCGGGAGCGCGCACAATGGGCGAGACCCGAGGTGCACAATAACGGGAGCGGAACAATGCGGAGCGACGCGCTGAGCTCTGCCTCCACCTACCGGGCACTGCGCGCAACTACAGTCTCGGTTCCTGTAACACACAAGATCTCCAGGTTGTGGACGCCGCATCATCCACCATCACCACATCATCCACCACACCTACTGTATATGATTCTTTCCCAAACTTCAAACATATAACAGTCAAAGGTTTTGAGAATGATAATTCAAATATAAATTTGTACAAAGTCCACTACTGTGTTTTTAGATCCTATTGTCAAATGTTACTATGGTATACTGAAGCATGTCATAAGTGTCAAAGGCTTTTATTGACAATAACATTCAATATTTGCAGTATTGACCCTTCTTTTTCAAGATCTATGCAATTCACCCTGGCATGCGGTTTTGCTTCTCAGTACCTTTTTTTTTTTTTTTTTTTTACAATTTTGACTAAGAACATAACCATGAATAAAGAATGCTGCAAAATCATCCTATGAGATCAACTGTCAAAAACGATAAAAACGCTAAAAGAAATTGTAAAAAATTATATTTGTGTCATTCTCAAAACCTTTGGGCACGGGTGTATAGCTTTGCACTTTCCCTTCACTGGAACTAAAAGGCCCAAACCTGTTCCAGCATGGCGGTGCCCCTATGAACAAACCGATCTCCAGGAAGACATACTGTGTCAAGGCTGGAGCAGAAAATCTTGAGTGACAGGCACAGAAACCTGACCTCAACCCTAAATGGAGTCTCCTTACTCAATATCAGAGTTCACTAATGCTCTTGAAGGTGAACAAACATGAACCCCCACAGCCACGCTCCAACATCTCGTGGAAAGCCTTCCAACAAGGACATATTGGTGTGATGGTCAGGTGTCCACACACCACACTATTTGTGGGGACATGTTGTGGAAATAGTGTGCCATAAGAATGCCATAAAAATAATGGCATTAAATTATAATGCCATTAAATTGAAAAATGGCAATAAATTATAATGCCGTTAAAATTATAATAAGAGATAAAGAGGTTAGTAGGCTTTTATTGTCACTTTAACCATATACAGTTTAGTACACAGTGAAACGAAACAACATGTGTTGCTACATACAACATAAATTACCAACATAAATTAACAGAAACTAACTAGTTAACTTAGAGACCTAATTAGCCGGCTAGCTGAGACCAGACAGATTGACATTTTAAGTTAACAGAAAACTATCTAAGTGTGTTCGATCAACCACAATGCTGGTGGCTTTGCGGATGCAGCGTGTGGTGTAGATGTCTTTAATAGAGGGGAGAGAGACCCCGATGATCACCTCTGCTGTCCTCACTATCCGCTGTAGGGTCTTGTGGTCCGAGATGGCACAATTCCCAAACCAGACAGTGATGCAGCTGCTCAGGATCCTCTTGATTGTCCCTCTATAAAAGGTGGTAAGGATCGGTGGTGGAAGCTGGGCCTACCTCAGCCTTTTTAAGAAGAAAAGACGCTGTTGGGCTTTCTTGTGCACAGAGCTGGTGTTGAGGGACCAGGTGAGGTTCTTCTCCAGGTGGACATCCAGGAATTCGGTGCTGTCGACACAGAGGAGTCGTTAATGCTCAGCGGAGAATGGTCACTCCGTGTCCTCCTAAAGTCAACAACCATCTCCTTTGTATTATCGACGTTCAGAGACAGGTTGTTGTCTTTACACAAGTCGGTTAGCCTCTGCACTTCCTCTCTGCTGACTCGTCGTTCTTGCTGATGAGTCCCACCATGATCGTGTCATCAGCAAACTTGATGATGTGATTCGAACTGTGTCGCAATACATTCATGAGTCAGCAGTGTGAACAGCAGAGGAATGAGCACACAGCCTTGTGGGGCCCCAGTGCTCGCTGTGGTGGTGCTGAAGGTACAGTTCCTGATCCGTACTGACTGAAGTCTTCCGGTCAGAAAGTCCAGGATCCAGTTACAGAGGGAGGTCTTCAGGCCCAATAAGCTCAGTTTCCTGATCAGGTGTTGAGAGGTGATAGTGTTGAATGTTGAGCTGAAACCTATGTATAGCATTAAACCCTAGGTATCCTTATTGTCCAGGTGTGTGAGGGCCAGATAGAGTGTGGTGGAGATGGCGTCGCCAGTTGAAAAAAATTTTTTATAAGATGCTTCATTTCACCATGTAATTTCAGACAGTTACTGTTGCCCTAGTAAGGTTGATTAATTACCTATAACAACACATCATAGACTAACCAGGTCTAGCATTCATTCACTTACTTTTAGTGATCACTTGAACCTGGTCAGGGTTCCTTTCCAGGCAGGTTCGGGTGTGAGGTGTTAATACACACTGGTGAAAATACTGGTCACATTGTGTACACACATTCACAGTTTTTGGGTGTTCAGATGAAACAAGAAAGCTCAGAGAAATCCATAGGGACAGGGAGAGAACATGCAGCACTCTGGACAATAAGTAAACTGAAGGTAAGATCAAACCTGGGGTCCTGGAATTGGGTATAAAATAACCATGGTTCATAATCTTTTTAGATAACATCAACAACAAACATGATTATTATTATTATTATTATTATTATTATTATTATTACTAATTAGTAATACAAATTTTACAAATATTTGTATAGTTTTTAACAACACCAATAATAGTAATAATAAAAAGGCAGCAGGGTGGCATAGTAGTTAGCACTGTGGCAACAGGGTCGAGGCTTCGATTCCCACCTCTGTGTGTGTGCAGGTTCTAACTGTGCTTGGTGGGTTTCTTCCGGGTACTCTGGTGTTTCCTCCGGGTACTCTTTCTTCTGGTGGGTGTGTGTGTGGTGTGTGCCATGCAATGGATTTGCAACCTGGACCTCGCCTTGTACAAAAGTCTCCTGGGATAGGCTCCAGGCCCCCATGATCCTGTATTACTA
Organism: Dinotopterus cunningtoni; assembly: GCA_028565755.1. Taxonomy (NCBI): domain Eukaryota; kingdom Metazoa; phylum Chordata; class Actinopteri; order Siluriformes; family Clariidae; genus Dinotopterus; species Dinotopterus cunningtoni. The sequence continues at coordinate 25,115,326 of JAOTRS010000001.1, read as the reverse complement.
CTGTATATGGACATGACACATTTAAATACTTTACTTAAATAATAAAAATGTATGTGTCATAAACACACCTCCAGGATTTATAATTGGTCCACAAACATAATATAATTTTACCTTTAGTCATTTTTTGTTAGTGTTTAACCTAAGGCATGAACATAAATGTTTTGTATAGTGGTTATACTGTACATAGAAAGTATATTATCTAGAACAAAACAATACACTGTTCAAAATGGCCTACTTTTTAATAAATTATAATGACCTGAAGTTCTTCATAATGTAGATAATGCTTATTAGAATATCAAAAGTTTAGAATGTATAAATATACCGTATAACTGTAGCACACTCACTCATAAATAACCCATTGAGCCAGAAAACCAGGACACTGCAACAACCCTGTGTGCACACCGTGGTAGCTGTGGTCTCCATGGTAACCAGAGGTAACATCACAATGTGAGGGAAGGAATGGAGCACACTGTGAAGTGACCAGAGATTGCATCACAATGTACTCCTGTGCTCCTGCCCTCATACTCACCTGGAGCTCGGAGCAGGTGACTGACAGGAGCGATGAGAGAAAAACAAAGCAGAACTAATCCTGCTCAAAAAGCAGCCGGGAAAAGAATCCTCTTCACAGGTACACTATGCTTAATTTGTTTGTTTTTCAACTAATTAACTAATAGGGTCCAACCTCTAAATGCATTACCAACTGCTGTTAAAGCTGTCAATTACAGTCAACAACAGTTTGTTTAGTTGATTTATTATGACTTGAAATCTGCTTTTACCTGTTGGGGGAAAAAATTGTTTGTCTGTCTGACTGTCTGTCTGTCTAGACAGTCTTTATTTTTGTTTCTGTCTGTCTTTCTTTCTGTGTCTGTCTGTCTATGCGTGTCTGTCTTTTTGACTGTCTGTCTGTGTTTGTGTCTGTATGTCTGTCTGTCTGTCTGTCTGTGTGCCTCTCTTTCTTTTTGTGTCTGTCTCTGTCTGTCCGTCTATAGAAAATAGCTACACCCTTTGTAGTCAAAAAAATCCTAGAGGGTTCTTTAAAAGTTATTTAATGACAAACTGAATGAGCTTTTATGTTTGCAGACGTGGTCTGTCTGCCTTCCTTAGTGTTTAATGTTTAGGTCTGTTTGTCTGTCTGTATGTCTGTCTGTCTGTGGAAACCAACACAACACTTCAGTTCATTCTAATATTTAAAATATTACAGTTTGGGATTTTGTTTCTGTTAAAAGAGGTCTAACCTTTGTCACCTATTAACACTTAACACCTGATATTATAGCTTATTAAAACTGTGATTCTTCAATTATCTCTACCACATTCATGTTGAAGGAGAAACACAGGAAAATTCAGCATAATAAAAAACAAAATCACCAGCTGATCACATCTAACTCACATACATCCCTCATGCTCTGAGCACATATAAAACTCTCAGTAATTCTCTGTATACAGTACATTTCATTAAGTGGCATCTTTCTCCTGCTGCTCTGTAGGACCTGGCGGAGTTAAGGATTACCACATCACACTGTGTGATTTCCCGCACAGCATCGGCATTGGCCCCTTGCCTTCAGGAGCCACGGGGGATTTAAATTACCTCCTCCGGCCTGCACCGGATGCACCACCACCGCTGCCCAAGCACTGCTACGTTGGAGAAGTGGGATGGGGCATTGAGCATGGAGTCAAACTCAATACCAGGACTTTACTCAGCAACACACAGATCAAGGTTGGTCATGTGCGGAATAAGTAAAGACAAACTGTAGATTTCTTTTTACAAAAACTTGTCACTTGAGACTCTTTGCATAAATGTTAATAAACCCTTAATAAAGCTTCATAAGATGAACAATTAAACCTTTTTCGTGATGTCTTTCCATTTCAGCGTTCTGGGTTTAACTTGGCCATGGAGGACAGGATTTCTCAGATCATACAGGAACCACGGTAAGACCCAGATACACAGAACTTCTTGAGAAATTACAGGAATAAAACACATACAGAATCCCAGAATAATTATGCTAATGTATGATATCCTGTTCATACTGTACTAATATGTAGGACTTGGAGTTTGACTCATCCAGAAACAAACCTATTTCTCTTATAATTTTCACATTAAGCTTTGGATTGTTTCCTAGCTGCTGTTAGATGCTATGAGTGACTATTGATGAAACCCCTTTGTCTCCTCTACATTAATAATTTACTATTTACAGGCAAGTGCATGCGTTTTTTTTTTACAGGCAGAAGCCGAGCACCCGAGGGAACCAGAATGCATATCAGAATGAGGTCAAGGTCAAGAAAAAGGTAGGCTGTATCAAACACCAGAAACGGTTAAGGAGATTTGAAAGTACTGAATTCTAAGTTTTAAGGACTGTCCAATAAATTAGAAGAACTTTGTGGAAGAAATTTGGTAAAAAAAATCATGAAAGGAGATCACTTAAACACTTATTAAAGATGAATGAAAGGTGGTCATTGCAAATTTTCTACAGTGTATGAAAATATATGTATATGAATGTACTATCCTAAATTAAATTACAGTGCAATAAAGATATTCGGACTCAGAGACTCAGAGACACCTGCTATTACTGTATATTTTTGTTTTTTTCATCATAAATCATATTTAGTTTTTCCTATAAGTCCAATCTCAAAGTGATTACAGTTAAAGCTTGGATTGCGAGCATAATTCCTTCTGGAAGCGCGCATGTATATCAAAGCACTCCTATAGCAAAGCGAATTTCCCCATAAGGAATAATAGAAACTCTGATAATTCATTCCACAAACCCAAACATATTTATATAAAAATAATTAATACAAAATGTAAAGTAAAAATAAAACCAATTAACCTGCACTTTATCTTTGAAAAGAATCGTAACTGTAGTCTGTAGAGCATGGGGGGTGGGGGGGACTTTCACACACACGCGTGTACAGACACACACACGCGTGTACAAGCATACACACGCTAGTTTGCCTACAGAGACTATTACTCTCACAAGAACCTGCTTGCACACACACACACACACACACACACACACACACACACACACACACCTTTTTTCCGACAGAAACGCTCACTCACAGAAGCGCGCATGCTCACACACGCACACACACACACACACACACACACACACACACACACACCATTTTGCCAATAGAGACTCTTACTATGTGTATGTGCGGGAGCTGGGCCTATCCTAGGGAACTTACGGCACAAGACCAGGTACACCCTGAATGGGATGCCACCATATTGCAGGGCAAGCACACACACACAGACCCACAATTATACATTAAGGGCAATTTGGAAATACCAATCAACCTACTCTCCATGTTTATGGACTGTGGGAGGAAACCTGATTACCCAGAGAAAACCCACCAAGCATGGGGAGAACTGAACAAACTCCTGACTTTGAGACTTGTGTCCCCCCTAAAATGTATCTTGTCATGTTCCAGTGAACATGTAAAATCCACTTTTCTTTTAACAGCTGCCTATATAATGTCCAGCAGTCACATTAGGACAAGTGAAGTGATATACACCTGTGATCTGTACAGCTGGCACTACTGTCACCTGTTATTATAAAAGATTCATCAACAGCTTCAGGCAAATCAGATATGAACAGTGCTGTGGTATAAAGATTTAAAATATGCAGCTGTCATAAAGATGCACATCAATGACCAAGTTTGTGTTTTCTCTTCATGGCAGAGACACTCAGGTGAAAGGAAAACACCAGAGAAAGCACACCGGCGTGGCGTCACATTGCCAGTCACTAAAGGAGAGAACGCTTCATAAAAACATCCACACTGATGTGCACTTGGCATCTGGAGTGTTTTAGTATACACTGTGCTTGTTTCATGATGATTTATGATTTTGCGTGATGTGTAAAATTATGTAAGAAAGAAAATTGTAAAGTGTAGAGAGATTTATGATCTTTCCAGTTCCATGTCTTTTTCTATGAAATGGTATAAAGGGTATAGAAGAATTAAAACATGGTTCCTAAAGGGACATTTTTTTTTGTCTTTCTTTTGATAGCAACAACAACAGGAACAAGCATTATTACTATTTTTTTCCAGATTTTCTCCATAATTTTAGTTGATTTCAATTTCCACCCATCACAAGAGGTGTCCCACATCAAGTCTACTACTCAATCAGGAAGTACCCCTGAGCGCCCCCAATTATGGGGGAACTGCTCGCTCATGCAACTTTGGGGGTGGCGTAACACACTCGGAGGAAAGCGCTATCCGCTTCTTTCACTTGTGTGAGCTCACAGAGGCCCATAATTGGCTGTAGAGCCCTTATTGATGTGAGTGCCTCCCATCTCACCCCGCTGAGAGACAGCCCAGCCAATCAGCTCTCTTCAGGCCCTCGGTTGCAGGAGGCTACAGCACCACCTGGGAATCGACCCTGCAATCTCTGAGTGATCACATTACCACTGCAACACTATTATTATTGTTATAAGCAAGTATATTGTCTTGGGGAAAAAAAACATTACACTATTCAATATATATATTCAATATAACCTAAAGTTCTTCATATTGTATATAACACTTATTATCATATCAAAAGTTCAGAATGTATAACCCTACGGTATACCTGTTTTGCAAATTGTTAAGGTCGATAAACAAGCCGCAAATGTCAAAGATCAGTTTTAATGTTTGTTAGTGTTGTACACTCCCTCATAAATAACCCATTGAGCCGGCAAAACCAGGACACTGCAGCCATTCTGTGTGCACTCTGGTCTCCATGGTAACCAGAGGAAACATTACAATGTGATGGGAGGAATGGAGCACACTCTGATGTATCCAGAAATTACCCCACAGTGTGCTGCATTCATGCTTTCATACTCACCTGGAGCTCGGAGCAGGTGACTGACAGGAGCAATGAGAGAGAAAGGGTGCGGAACTGATCCTTTTAATCTAAGGATTTACATTACCTACTCCGGCCTGCACCAGATGCACCACCACCACCACCGCTGCCCAAGCACTGCTACGTTGGAGAAGTGGGATGGGGCATGTAGCATGGGGTCAGACTTAATCCCAGGACTTTACTTACCACCATACCTTTCAGGGTTGGTCATGTGGGGAATATGTAGATATGAAATTTATTAACTTTTTTAAAGCCTTGTCACTAGAGACTCTTTGCGTAAATGGTAACAACCCCCTCTTGTAAGGCAAAGCTTCATTAGATCAACAATTACATTTTATGCTCGCTGTCTTCTCATTTTAGCGTTCTGAGTTTCGCTCAGCCATGGAGGACAGGATATCTCAGATAACTCAGGACTCATGGTAAAACTCAGATACACAGAACTTTTGGGGAAATTACAGGAATTCCTGTTTATACTGATATGTAGGACTTGGATCATAACTCAAACAGAAACAGAACTATTTTTCTCTTATAATTTTCAGCTTTGGATCGTCTCCTAGATGTTGTTAGATGTTATGAGTGACTGACGATGAAACTCTTTGTCTTCTCTGCATTAATAATTTACTGGCACATGCAGGCAAGTGCTGGTGTGCTTTTTTCGACAGGCAGGAGCCAAGCGGTCGACGCGACCAGACTGCTTATGAACCAGAGTGCTTATAAGAACAACAGACAGGACAGCAAGAATGAGGTCATGGTCAAGGTCAAGAACAAGGTCATATATTTATCTGAGATACAGTGAACACCTTCTGCACATAGATTGTTAGCTATAATAATATATAACTATATTATCCAGAATAAAATAGTAAACAGTGAGATATTCAGAATCAGAGAAACATTCAAAAAACAAAAGCATATACACACACACAATCATACTTCACGGGCAATTTGGAAATGCCAATTAACCTACATTACGCTCTATGTCTTTGGACTGTGGGAGGAAACCAGAGTACTTGGAGGAAAACTACCAAGCATTGAGAGAACATGCAAACTCCACACACACTAAGCAGAGTCCAGATTTAAACCCCTGACCCTGGAGGTGTGAGACATGAGAGCCATCTAAGTCATATCTAAGCCATTGTGCCACTACCAATGCACATTTTTATTTTATTTAAATATATCTTTAACTTACAATAATGTTGTGGATTGTCCAAGTAACTTTGTGTTTCCTACAGTGTTAAGGCAAAAACATCTAGCTTGTCATGTGACCAAGAAAATTTTAAATCCTCTATTCTGAAGACTTTCCTGTGATGGAAAACTGTTACAAAGCTCTATCGCTGGAGTCTCCTTCCATAATTGTTAAATACAGTAAATTACAGAAAAGTTTCAATCATCAACATCTTACACAGCTTTGTAGAATAGCTGCCTATATGATGCCCAGCAGTCACATTAGGACAAGTGAAGTGATATACACCTATTATAGAAAATTCATTAACACCTTATAAAGATGCACATCAGTGACCTAGTCTGTGTTTTTTCTTCATAACAGAGACCCTCAGGTGAGAGGAAAACACTAGAGAAAGCACACCGGAGTAGATTCACATTGCCAGTCACAGCAGGAGAGAATGCATCATAAAAACATCCACACTGATGTGCACTTGGCATCTGGAGTGTTTTAGTATACACTGTGCTTGCTTCTTGACCGTATATGATGTGCAAAATAAAGGGGGAAAAAGTGTAGAGAAAGGGTAGAGACAGTTTCAAGTATCCTTCCTGCTCCATGTCGAAGGTGATCTCATGTTTTGAATTTTGTAAGTCAGCATGTATGAAGTTATATTGAGTTCAAGTTTACATAAGAAATAAAACATTTGGTTGACATGCTGTTATTGGAATCATTCATAGATGGGATGGTATGATACAGCCAGCTGTTAAAAAAATAAAAATAAAGTCAAGAGTTACCTGGAAGTTGATGATTCTGATACACACTGTACAGAATACCATACCAATTTAAGTCTTGACTAATTACATAAAATCATCCATTGTATTTTTTTAACCAGTAAAATATTTGAATAATATTCAAAATGAATATTTGAAAAAATATTCAAAATATTCCTATAAGTTGATATAAGAAGATGAAAGCAGCACTTTTCTTGCCAAGTTATTATGTCCAAAGACCAGTAATAATATTCCAGCTAAATCTTGGATGTGATAGACTCCTTAGGCTATATTGATGTTAACACGCTTCTAATTATAACAAGAGCATCCAGATCTCTCCAGCCATTTCTAAGACTGTATCCCATGCCGAGCCGGCGAAATGACCCAGATCCACTGCCGATCTGTCATTCTCTTCTTGTTCCCTTGTTGTCCAGTTTCCATATACAGTATGTGAGCTCAACTTCTCAAAATTCATATACCCACCCTAACGTCTCTGTAGCAGACGCCAAACGTTTCTGTGGCAGATTTGCCCACTTTCACATAAAATTTCATATTCGCTTTTTGCTTTAACAAGCTGTCCATAATGAAATAGCCGCATGTGGTCAGAAAAGTACCAGTTGCACAGCTCCCAACGTACACAGGATGGTGTCTTTTGGCACACTGACTTATGAAGGTCGGCGCTCCCTGTGACGGTGCGTGCAGCCTTGTGCTGCCATGTTACAAAACTAGCCCTGAAACTTTTTAAAACCACCTCATAATTACATTAAATAATGTCATAATACTGTACATCTAAGTACAGGGGCCCACTTGCTAGTGCTTGAACCTGGGACCTTCCAGAATGTAGTCAAACACCTAAACCATTGAGCTATCCATGCCTTCTATAACATATTGTTTATTTAAAAATAAATAAATAATGTATAGCTAATAAAATAATATGTGGATATAATATAATCTTCCTTCTTTTGGGAAGACGTATTGTTTAAAATGTTGGAAACTATTTTTAGCTTAGCTAAGTGAGTCACTAATAGCTTTTCGCAAAGTTTTTCCAAAAAGTTCCACATGTTGTTTGATTAAAACCAATTATTGAACTGTAACGATTTTAAAAGTTTCCTATCTTTAGTGGTTCAATAATTAACAG
>JAOTRS010000001.1:25080436-25092233 GCA_028565755.1 Dinotopterus cunningtoni | reverse complement strand
AAAAGCAGTTTAGCAGCAAACTTTGTGAAAACTAATATTTGTGTCATTCTCAAAACTTTTGGCCACGACTGTACACTGATCATATTAAAACCACCTAGGTTTTGGGTTCCCCTTGTGCCACCAGGGCCTCAAAAACAGCTGCAAGACAAAATTGCGTCCTGGATTCCCCTCGCGATTTAAAGGCGCAGCGACAACCCTGTTACATTTAACTGTAAGCTTAGGTACGCTTACGATTTTGGTCACATGATGGCAGTGTGGGGAAAGGCGACAGAGATCTAGTCAAATAGATTGGCATGCTTTACATTGTATATTCGTGTCAAGGGCGTGTAAGACTCACTTTGTCAGACTTAAGAACATATCAGACTTATGAACATGCACCCGGAATGAAACTCGTTTATAAGTCAGTGACTACCAGTATTGGACCATGCGGGCTGACCTTTGGTCCCTGCGGAATGGCTGACACGTGGGTGCTGATGATCCTGTCACCAGTTAACTGGTATATAATTGGTGATCAACGTTATTCACTTCCCCAACATTGAGATTTCAGTGATGGATGGTCAGTATGCTGTTAGTTGAAAATAATCAACACTAAGAGGGTAGGATGCAGACATGCAGGAAGTTAAATAACTGTTTCCACCCAGCAGTTAATTCTTTTCCTATACGTCAATAAATGCAGTGTGTAATTGAAGAACAAATGATGTGATACTTTTTATTAGTTCTGTTTAATGTTGTGGAATTTTTGCGCTTATAGCAGCTATAAACAATCAGAAAGACAAAAAAAGCACATATTAGACTACTCACTCACTGTTAAAATGTTAAATAAACACCTTCTATTAAAACACCACTATTCTAATAAATACATATACATTTCTTTAAATTTGTTACACAACTACTCACTCACTCATCACTCACTTCGAGTTGTTTCTATGACACCACCACCGTTAATATAAAAATGAGCATGATTGGTCCAAAACCATGGAGCTTATTTCATACCATGACTAAAAAAAAATAAATGGTCATATTTAAAAAAATATAACATATGGAAGAGAGAGAGAAAGTTAATGAGGATGTTCTGACCTCGGCTGCAGCGTAGCCTGGATACAGTTCAACCCCGAGTTCTTCAGCCTGCTCACCCAGCCAGCGCACCAAGTGTCCCAGACGCACTATGTAGTTCCCGTGGTTATTCATCGGGAGACCTTCGGGTAGAAGGGGCGGGGGGGGGGACAAACAAAAAAAAAAAAAAACGGTATGTCTAATTTTTAGACATTTCTATCTGGAGGAAACCAGATTTTAAAATGTGTTCATTCATCATGTATGCTTGTGGAGTTGTTATGGAAAATGTAGAACTTTACCTGGAAGTATTGGCACGGGGATTCTGTATTTTTCTGTCAGAATTGCAAATCTGTCTTCTGTAACTTTTGTGTTGAGCGGCGCCTGAAAGACAGCAACCACATACACAAATAAAACAAAGTGTGAAACCAGGGCGCTGGGTGTCTCCGGCATGTTAATCAAGGTGTCGTCAAAGTCAAGAGCGGTGCCGGAATAACACCTAGCCATCAACGTGTCATTGTGTGACACTTCTCCAAGGAATAGAAAGGAGACATGCAAAACATATTACTTCTTCCTTTCATGTGAAAGTAAACTCTTAGGAAACTGAACAAAGAGTTCTACAGGGAAAAAACAGAAGACAGGAAGTGACTGACATCACTTAAATTTCTAACTGACCTTAATTTTTAAAAAGAACTCATGCATAAATTAAAACTTCAGCTAACCTGAATATAAATTTGACATCAATTAAGGCACTCATGAATGATTAAACGGCATAAGTAGTGGAATAAGATGCAACGCGACGCGCTGAAAATCAGTGACGAGTAAAGTGAAGCGGAGATGCGGTTTAAATCCCCTAACATCACTGTGTAGCCCTTAAAGCTCAGAGCATTTTATCCATTATTAGGGCCCAAGCACTATAGGGTGTGCAGGACCCTCTTGTTTTCCTAAGGATTTTTTTCCCCACCCTTTTGAGCTTTTTGGGGGTTTTAAGATGCTCAAAAACTCATGAAAATTAACAGAAAGGTTGAAATCTGCTGGCATTAGTATGCCCGAGAGTCACATGGCCCGGGGCCTTTAGGGGCACCCACACGAGATTTTGCTGCATGGCTCATACACACTTTCAAGTATGCACACAAAACCCTGTACACATATAGAGCTCATTGAGCCGAACAACTTTCGCACTGCATGTCCTGGGCTCAACTCGACAGAAGATGGTTATTTTGGGTCGTTTGCCAAAACACACCCGATGGATTTTGATAGACTCCTCCTAGGAAACTTATGCGATCGTCACCAAACAGGGCCGATGTGATCTAAAGACATTGAGGATGCAAAATTGTAGAGGGATTTTTGATATCCCTTGTCAAAGTTTCTCTCCCTACGCCTGCTCATTTGTCCTGCTTTCAACTTTGATTCAACAATTGAGATGTGTTCTTAGGCTTCTAATAAATTCATTTTTATTGCAAAAGAATAATCTCACACTAAAATGTGTAGAAAAATCTAACCACTAACTCAAGGGATCAACTTAAGACCCCTTGACAGGGAGCACTGTAACAAGTGAATCAATGTTATTCATGTCACAGCTCAGTGTTAGAGATTTAAACTAATATACTGTACGTATCAAACATGCACCATGTATGAAAAAATGACCAATTATCATTAGCTACCCTCGCTGATTATACGAATGACATTTAATTTACTGACAACAACAACTGTGATAATAACGGTATGATTAATCCTTCAGCCCTAACGTACCTATTAAAGAAGATTTAAAATAATTCACTTTAATATCACTTGCTTACCAGGATGAAAATTTACCACCTGAGCCATCAGTGTTGAGACTAATGTCGCAGGTAATTAAATTATCCCTCGTTACTGCATTATGAGGTTATTAGTGAGTGTATTAGTCTTTGTCCTTTCAGGTATATACATACCCCTCTCTCTTTCCAATCTGGAAAGAGCTCAGAGAGAGCGCTGGGTTCTAAACAGGCCCCGGAGAGTGTGTGAGCGCCGATCTGAGACGCCTTCTCCACCACACACACTCGCAGCTCCTTCTCGTGCTGATTGGCCAGCTGCTTCAGGCGGATGGCTGCCGACAGACCTGCAGGGCCGCCGCCCACGATCACGACGTCTGCCTCGTCTGCAAAACGCTCCATATCTACACCTGCTTGGCATACACACAAAGACATGTTTACAGTTTAGTCTAGTGCTTGTGTTCAGTCTGGCAGATTTTTGGGGATGATGCAATTGGTGAAAGACCACTTGACAAATGTATGATAAGATAAAGACTTTATTGTCATGATACAGAGGAATTTGTCTGGTAGCTCTCCGAGACCAGCAGCGATAAAGAAAATGTTATGATAAAGAAAAGATAATTGCACTAAAATATAAATAAATATAACATAATATACAGTACAATGAAATACACTACCGCTCAAAAGTTTGAGATCATTCGCCCACATTTTTTTATCCAATTCACAAACAACATTATTCATTTCACAAACGAATAAAGTTAGCCTCATCCATCATTTCCATCAAAATCATTATTTCTAACACTGACAATGTCAGCATGTCTTGTTCTTTTGCTATGTTTTCTATTCAGATTTATTTTGTGTGTGTTTCCTTGGAAAACACTCAAATTTCGAAGTTATCCCAAACTTTTAAGCATATGCGCAGTGGGGCTTGGATCTTGGTGCAAACAACGCAAAGGAACAGCTATTTAATATAAATAAAAAAAAAGAATAATACAAAAAAAAAATCAATCATATCAATAAATAAATAAGCTTCATTCTTCTGGGAGGGCTTTCCACTTGATTTTCAAGCATGCCTATGAAGATTTGTCTATTCAGCATTAATGAGACCCAGCTTGTGGTCAGCTTCTCAGATATTCTGGGAGACCAAGTTCTTCTACAGTGATGATGATATTTTTCAGACATTTTAAATTTTTCAAATAAATTCCATGTGTGGAGTCGGTCTCCTCCAACAGTCCAAAACATAAAAGTTTACTGGCATTTCCAAACTGCCCATAGGGTTGTGACTTGGTGTGTGACTGTCCTGGAATGGGTTAGCACCACATCCAATGTGTACCCTACCTCATCCCAGGCCCGCTGCAACAATACACAGAATAGATACGCAGTATAGATAATAAATAAATTGATGGATAGCTCTCCAAAACCAATAATTCTGCAACTGATAAAATACAATAAGGTCGCAGAGCTTAGATCTACATCTAAAATGTAGATGAGCCTTTGAAACACCCCAAACCTGGTCATTCTTAATCTGAAAAATCCAATTTTACATCAACCTCAAACTCAAAGTCAAAACTCTGTTGGTTTTGTCTCGGTTCATTCGAATTCTGAGGTGGCTTTGTAAAGAACAAAAGACAGTGCGGCTTATCGAATCAAATTTGTAAATACATCTCATCTAATGAGAGGCGGTACGCGTTTCAATCAGAAATATTTAAGGAGCGATAAATTAGAGCTGAGCGTGCACTAGAAGCTGTAAATGACAGAAGCGTATAAAAACTTTCTCTGCCTCATAACGGACACAACAGTTAGAAGGATAAAAAAGAAATATTTATGTTATTAACTTTAATAAATATTGTCTGAAGTAAATAATCAAACACAATGAGCTAACTACACAATTTTTAATTATGAGAGAAATGATGCAGTGAAAATTTATTTTTTAAAATTTTATTCTTCTATAGTTTCCGCGAATTTTGCGCATCCGTTTTGATGTTTATCAGTCAGTACCAACCTTCCCATCGTGGATCCTTGTCCCGAGGATACATGGTGTAATGGGATGTAATTTTTGGCACGGGAGCTGAAGAGCATTGCCTTGTGGAGACCTGCAGCGCCACCCGGTCCATCTGAAGGGCTTTTAGTGCACGTATACATCGCCGTGCTGTAAATGCAGATATTAAAAGAAAAAAAGAAAGAAAATAAGGAAGTAATCAAATACATCCCGACTGCTTTTATTTAATAACGTAGCGTAATCATCACATCCTGCAGTCCTGGAGGCAAAAGGGGGTCAAATCCAGTAGTAGTAGTAAGGTGTGTCTAATGAAGTGGACAGTGAGTGCACTAGCGATGTAAAAAAAAAAAAAAAAAGAGAGAGAAAATCTATTTCGAAGCATTAACATGAAGTAATTCATGCTGATGTGTCTTATCATGCTCGCTTCTCCTGGGTCCAAACACTTCATATTTATGTGACCGTTTTTCTTTTTAAATATATCAAATATACACTATATCCAATCTAGGACCACATAGGATGGTGAGTCAGATCTGATCTGGAAAACATTAGATTTGTGCGTTCAGACAGCCTTAAAAGAAAAAAAATAAACAAAAACAAAAAACAAAAAAAAACAAAAAAACTCTGTGCCACATTAGTGTAAAAAAAACAAAAACAGATTTGAGTCAGTTCAGTCTGGTAATGTGAAGGCAGGCTTAGATCAGTGGTGTTACAACTTACCCAGAAAGAGCCGTTATGTGTACAGGCTTTCATTCCAACCAAGTAGAAACCATGCCTCATAGATAGATAGATAGATAGATAGATAGATAGATAGATATGACACACTCCAGTTATATTATAGCTACTGTCTTATCAGCGCTTTCCGTTCAAGGCTGCAGTCTCCCCAGTCACTGCTGCGCAGGTGTGAACGTGCTACGTAGCTCATTTGTAAATGCGGTGTGAGCAAAAAAGGGCGCCCCACTTGTGATTTGCATGAAGAAGAAGTGTTTGGATATCTGCAAACAAAATTTGGAGCGATACTCTAAGGAAGGTGAAGTTTTTTTTAAAGAGAATAATTACTGGTAATGAAACTGGTATGGATTCATCACTGACAGTAAACAGAACAGAAACATCCTCAATCACTGACTAAAAAAAAAAGTTTAAAAGTCAAACCATCAGCTGGAAAATTCACCAAAGCGTACAGTTTTCTGGGATCCTCAAGGGCCAGTACTGGAACATTATCAGGAATAAGATTCAACAATCAATAGTGCTCGTTACAGTTAGACGATTATTGAAGAGCTGAACGCTAAACTTAAGGGTAACAAGTAGACAACTGCAAAAATAAAATAAAAAATAAAAAATAAGCATCCTCCATATAGTCCTGATCCTGCTGCATCAGACTTTCACCTGTTTGGTCGCATGAAAGCAGCCCTACGAGGACAAAGATTTACTTTTGATGAAGAAGCGAAGACAGCAGGGCATTCATGGCTCACAGGTCAGCCTAAAATTTTCCCTCATTTCTTAATAAGGGAAAACAAAAGATTGTTGATGTTGTATCTGAATTTTTTAAAAGATAATTAACAGAATTCTACAGCCAGGGTGCGAATCATTTTTTACTCACCCTCGTAGATAGACAGACAGATAAAGCCAAAAATTAAGTGATTAAACAGGTGGAACCAGGTGTGGCGAGGTTTGGCTTGGTTGAAATGAAAGCCTGCACACCCACACCGGCCCTCTCAGGATCCAGTTTGACACTCTGACCAAGCAGCTATTTGACAGGCATACACTCAACGTTAGGGTTAATTGGACGATTTATTTGACATGACAATCTGGAAAACTTTTCTAAATATTTGTTTGTTTGTTTTTTCATTTCTTGTAATTTTGTCGTCCAAACACTAAGGAACAGGCAGACAGTTTTCTGAAACACAAATTTTAAATTTTAAATTCACAAGGCATTGTTAAAACCAAGATTTTCATGTCGTAAACAAGGAAGAAAGGTTAGAATTTATCTACCCATCCCTTTAAGAAAAAAACAAACTTGACCTTTATTCTTCATTTCAGCAATAAAAAGTACTTTACTAGTTCTGCAGTAAAAATAAAACAGGAATGTGAGATAAAACACTATCACTTTAATCCAAAAATGGCTTAAATAGCAAAAAATGAATGGACATGCAATAATGTTGTACAGTATGATGTTAAAAGCTTAAAAAGCAGTTCTTGGCTCTTCACATGGCCCCTGGGAGAACTTATATTTATCTGACCTTTGTCCCACTTTTAGCCAACATCCTGCTAATGCTAAGCTAACGACTGCAGGCTAGATGACGTGTACAACCAGATTTTAAGTTAAAATAGTCTTTTTAAGATTTTGACATTATTTACAGTAAATACTAAAATATCACGAGCATAACAGGAGGCCAACAAACAAAGCAAAATGCAAAACAAAAGCATCCAGTTTATAAGTTTCATGCGCCTATTGAAGTGGCCGCATCGCAAACCGCCAAAAAAATCCAAAGTGCCCTAGAAACGAAATACACACAGAGCGCCAGATCACCCGAAAGTGAAGTGCACTTAAACAGTGAGCGAGGCGTCACTTAGGACGCGAGCAGAATGTAGCCTGAGAAAGTCGCTGTGACATTACCTTGAAGTGAACACCTGCTGGAATGAAACATGGAGAGATTTCTAACGCGTTACTGCTGCCTGCTGTGAATCCTCGGTTCCGATATTAAACGCTTCCTTTTGCATAAAATAAATATGCACTGGTTTAGCTGAAGAGTTATACCAGCCCTGGAACCAAAATATGCCTTCTTCTTCTTCTCTGTAAGGACATTGTGACGCGATGAATGGAGAAGCGCCACCTATCGGAGAGGGAAAAAATTACTATAGGGTATACTGTAAAAAGCAGTTCAGTACAGTGCAGTTTAGTTCAATCACTCACTCACTCACTCATCTGTATAATGAAAAGAAATTATTTTTTTGTATTAATAAGTCAGGAAGATAGTTATTGTGTCTTTTGAACGGAGATGCAAGGCTGTCAAGAGACGTTTTAACATAACTGGAAAGCATGTTAAGGCTGGTGTTTCCTTCACATGTTTTAACATGTGAAGTTTTAACAAGACTGGAGTATCTGATTACATTAAAGCTGATCAGCCTATTTTTATCTTTACCCTTTTAACTACTTTTGCAAACTCTTTACTCTCAACAATGGGTACTTCAGCTAGTTCTCTATACCGCTTTATCCTGTATGAAGGGTCACAGGGGGCCTGAAGCCTATCCCAGGAGACTTAGGGCATGAGGCGGGGTACACCCTGGATGGGGTGCCAAATTATCACAGGGCACACACACACACACACACACACACTGCGCAATTTTTGGAATGCCGATTAGCCTAATCTGCATGTTTTTGGACTGTGGGAGGAAACTGGAGTACCCGGAGGAAACCCACCAAGCACGGGGTACTCCAGTTTCCTCCCACAGTCCAAAGACTGGTTAATTGACTGGTCAAAGATTAGGTTAATTGTTGTCTGTAATGTGTGTGTGTGTGTGTGTGTGTGTGTGTGTGTGTGTGTGTGTGTAAGATACTCTGCCAGGTCACCCTCTCTGTTTAGGGTCCGTAAGTAGTGTAATCTGGACTGGGTTCAGTGCTCTTCGTATCTGTTAAGTAATTTGGTTGTCCCTGACTAGACTTTGGTGGGCTGTGCTGTTTCGAGACCGTCACGGTTAGTGTGTGTTAGTGAATCTCAGGACCAGCTGACTGAGGAGACTTGTATTCACTCTCTCTCACTCATTCTCCATACCACTTATCCTGTACAAGTTTGCAGGAGACCTGAGCCTACTCCAGGGGACTCGGGGCACAAGGTGGGATTTACCCATGACAAAGGTGTAAATCCATCACAGGGCACAAACACACAAACACAATAAATCTGTTTATTCTAGCTTTTTACATTCTTTGAAGATGAGCACAAGATATAAAGTATCAGTGATTGTTATAAATGTTTAACATAACTACACTCTAATAATAACATTAGTAAAATTGATAGACAGCTTGTCCCCAACTTGTGCATGAGGATTCATGAGGATTAATGAACACCACTTGCACATCACAGGAACTTGACTAGGAGTTATTGCCACCAGTGTTGGATGTAACGTGTTAGAGTACTCGGATTACTTTTTTGATGTAACAAGTAATCTAACGAGTTATGTCTGCCATTTAATTACTCAGTTATTTAGTTATTTTTTCAAAAATGTAATCCATTATTCAGACAAATTATGTAATCCGTGAGCCAGACAGCAGTCATTCCCAATCCTTTAGTGTGTGTGTGAAAATCGTCCTACAAGCCCCGCCCCCGATAACCCGCCCCTCTCTGTTATTCCTGTTGTTATACCCCTATCTCACCTATGCGGTTTTACTATGTGAGGACTGATGCGCAGAAAGATGGAAACCTAATTACAGCGCCAAAACCCGCGGAGAATCATGATGAACCGTACTTATGGCCAAGTAAGTGTAGGTGAGATAGGGGTATTAGCAGTTAACAGATTATGGGCCAAACTTCGCTGAGTAATGATGGTAGAATAATTATAAAGGTCTTGACTAAAACAACATGCATGAGGAATCACAAAGGAGTTTTCATTTTCTGCAATGGAAAAGTACTCAAACTAGTTACTTTTATCAGGAAGTAACGCCGTAATGTAACTGATTACATTTTAAAGGCAGTAATTTTGTAATGTAATTAGTTACTTTAAAAAGTAACGTCCCCCAACACTGATTGTCAGATCATCCATCCAGTCCTGACCTCGTTGTGCGGTTGTGCGGTGCACTCGGGCGCAGTTGTCTTTTTGAAGGTCTCAACATGCTCAAAAAACTACCAGGTGCTTGGGCCCGCTCATCGTTGCTTGCAACTATATTTATTATTTTTTTATATTTTTTTATACCAAAGCACTGTTGAATTTTATAATGGAAAAACTGATATATCGAAAAAAGAATTTATGTGATTGAATTTTACTTTATTTATTTTTTTATATTTCAAAAGGAATGAAACGAATTGAGATCCACGAAAAATTCCCCAAATATTATTTGATCTATTTTTCTCTACTTCAGAGAAGTAGACCTTTCACCTTATATTAACCAAACTGTTAGTAACTTACAGCCCGTCCATGTGACTTTATGTAAATCTTTCATCTTATTCGCAGCAATCCCTCAGGACGTGACGGCCACATAATCTTCTCAGACGTCTTGTGACTTGTGTTAAAGCATTTCAGACATCTGTATAATCCTCTCACATATAACAAAGAGCTTCACACAGCAGTGCTGCCTCTGTGGTTAAATTGAAATCATGTCGAGTAAAGATGTCACCACGCATCAGGAACAATTTGATCAAAACATGTCCGTTTACATTATACATTTATTTTTGCACCCGGAAAGTATGAGGTCACTGAACTTTTTCAATGTTGTCTAAAAAGACACACAAAGTCTCACTTTCTACTCCTTTACCAACAGGAAATTCTTGAAGTTCTATTTTATAAATTACAGAACACGTTCAACATTCAAAAAAGAAAAGATCAAGTTGCACTAGTTTTTATTTTTTAATAATTATATCCTGACACACTTTTTACACTTTTAGGACAGGTTAATGAATGTAAAAATAAATAAATAAAAGCTGTGCACTATTAGGGCATAGTTATTAAACATTGAAAGCTTTTGTATGATGGAGCGCTCCCAAATAGATCACACCATTTAAGTAAAAGGAATCTGTAACAATCCTGATATCTTAAAGCGGAAACAAATCCAAATCCAACATCCGGTTTCTAATCACAGTGATCCGATGCTGAGATTATTTACACTTAACACAAGTGATGTGACGTAGAGCCTAAATCATATTTCTGATCTGACCTGTCATCAATCCAGTGTATGAAACGTTGCAGTAATAAATAGAGCTTTTCATTCATTAACATTAAAGTTTGTATAAATTATGTCCTTAAATATCAAACATGACTTAAAAAAACATTCGACATTACAGTATCACAGTACGAGAAACCAAAATAAAAAACAGATGCTGAACTCTGTTACATTGACGATCAATAAATGTTTGACTGGCGCTTGGAGTCACATAGAGTACAAGAACACGTAGTTCATGGTCGATGGTAGCACTTTATTATGATCAATATCAAACCACTTTATTTTTGGTAGGTTGTGAATTATATATTGTGAATACCGCCAATTATATAAAATTAATAATTTTAAAAAACCTAGGACCACTTTCTACTTCTGGATAAGGATAATAATTAGCAGAATGCATTAAACTCAATTATGACTATTCTCCACTTCTCCCTCCGTAATTGAGTCGTAGCGATTCCCACCCATCTCTCTTTTAGCGCAATCTCACATGTCAATATTACCTTCAACAACCATAGGGGAAGGACTATCCCATGCTTCCTCTGGGATGTGACGCCAGCCGACTGTATCTTTCAAACTTGCAACATTGCGCTAAGCATGAACTTACAGATAAGTATGATCGTCCAGTGCAGTGGTCCCCAACCCCCGGGCCACGGACCGCTACCGGTCCGTGGAGCAAATGGTACCGGGCCGCACAATAAATAATTAACACATTAAATACAGTGGAACCTTGAATTACGAGCATAATTTGTTCAGGAAGCGGGATGGTATCCAAACACTCATAAATCAAAGCCATTGTCCCATAAGAAATAATGAAACCTCAAAAAAAATTAACCTGCACTTTTCCTTAAAAAGAGTAAAAATAAATCCTGACAGATAAGTTTTTGTGTTTATGCGCGCAGGCGCTGTGTGTGTGTGTGTGTGTGTGTGTGTGTGTGTGTGTGTGTGTGTGTGTGTGTGTAAAGCTAAAGTAAGAGGAGAGGAAGAATCAGCCACTTCGCCTCTCCCCCTTCTCATCTTACACAGTAAACCTTTCTCTCTCTTATTTGAGTTTCACACACACACACACACACACACACACACACACATTAACGGAAAGACTGTTTTATCGGAAAAATTAACACGGAACAT
>JAOTRS010000001.1:25025191-25035782 GCA_028565755.1 Dinotopterus cunningtoni | reverse complement strand
TAACCAAAATCTAGTGCTTTAGATGATACTGTACATGAATAAAAAATAATTTGTACAAGACAATGCACATAAAAGATAATTCTGGTAATTTTTTGTCTAAACTCAGGTTTCTAGAACACAGGCGAAATTATCACTTCAATGTAATTTTATTTATATAGCGCTTTTAACAATGGTCATTGTCTCAAAGCAGCTTCACAAAACTAAAATAAAATAAAGTTGTAAAACTAAGCACAAGCTATTTTGATTGTTTCATTTATTTGAACTAAAAGCATATTTCACAGTTATATACAAAAACAAAATGTGCATTTTTGATGCTCTATTTCGATTTTTATTTAAAGTCCAAAGTCAAGTTAATATACTGTACACGTGGGTCAGTAATAGCAATAGCTATATACAATAGCACATGGGTCATATATGATATATGTTCTACATCATCTACTACATGTTTTGCTTATATATTTTGCATTAATATTTACAACATTAATTCATTGCATCAATACATTTCATTGTTTTTATTTTGTTTGTTGATGTTTTTCTCACTTTAAGACTTGTGTATAACAAACTGTGTATAAATATTGCCATTAAACTGTGAAAAAATGGTATAAAAGTCATTTTAAACAGTGTGAGCGATATACTGTACAAATGAACAGTTCGACAGCAGAATGCGATAAACACCATTTTTGGACTTTTACAGTACTTATTTCTGCAAATTATTATTCTCTGGCACACAAGGTTGTCTGTAAGAAAACATCTAATTTGATGCTACAGTATATTGATTAAAATGATGAATAACCTTCCTTTAGCTCTTGATTTTCAAGTAAAACCTGATACCACCTGAAAAGCAAATCACTGCATCACTTCTTTCTTTCTTTCTTTTTTCTTTCTTTCTTTCTGTTACGTGATCAGTAAAACGAAACCACAAGCTGTACAAAGCAGAGGGAGCTGTGAGTGAATTAATAAAATGATTTTAGAGAGAACATTTAAGCCAAGAAAAATGACATTCTCACTCTGTTACTGCCACTGCAGTCACTACAGTACCAATAAATTACTAGTACGTGTCGCTTAATGTCAGCGATACGTTCTGTGAAATAGGACAGTGTGCTATTTGGTTGTCACCATATTATAAGTGAAAAACTCTATGATATAATATAAGCACTGGAGTGAAGTTATTATTTAAATGCAACCTTTTGTTTCACTTCCAAAATCAATATATTTTGTGCTTCTGCTATCAGTTGCACTAGTTCGTTGCATTTGGGAGCCACAATAAACTTAGAGTAATGTTTTCAAAATAAAATTAAGTAACGTGACACTATTCTGAAGATGTGTGAACCTTGTGTACAGGAGTCAGGAGATGTGTGCCTGAAGCTGTCAGGTTCACCACATCACTACATTTAGTCTGCTATTCCTGTTCTAGACTGCAATTTTCCAATGTTACAACCTTACGGAATGACAGGCATATGTACAGTATGTGCAGTTGCATAATGCACAAATGA
This sequence comes from Dinotopterus cunningtoni, assembly GCA_028565755.1. Classification (NCBI taxonomy): domain Eukaryota; kingdom Metazoa; phylum Chordata; class Actinopteri; order Siluriformes; family Clariidae; genus Dinotopterus; species Dinotopterus cunningtoni. The sequence goes on along the minus strand of JAOTRS010000001.1, from coordinate 25,034,289 downwards.
ACGCTTTACGCTGCATACCTGCACAACGACTACCAAAGTAAAATTATACTGGCAGAAGAAAGAGGCTGATGATGCCGTAAAGCGAAATTTCTAGTTTTATTTCTAATGTTTCTTATGATCTTCAACTTTCATCTTTGTAATTAAAAATGTGTTTTTTCTTTTTTTCTTCAAAGCAAGAGTTTGGTCAATTTTTTAATAAAGCCAACATATTATTGATATTAAATTGCATATGTAAATAACCCCGGACAAACTAACTTATTAATTTCGACAGAATTGTAAGAGATGGAGTTACAGCGTTTTGCAAAATCACACAAAATTCACAAGCGTAAACAATTTTGACTTAATATTTTGGCATTCATGCTTTTTAACAACCTTGTGATTCAAAGAAAACATGCAAATTTTTTTTAACATCAGTTTGCAATACTTCTTGCTTCATTAGAAATGTATGTCTCAAAAAGAAAATTTGTGGTCAAACTGTTCAATATGTACAAATGTCTGGTGTCAGCTTGGTGCAAAGTGACAGAAATGATACACCAGCAAATCAGCAGATGTAATGGAATAATGACTGGGGGTGATATGTAGGGGCGTGGTCTTGTGGCTAGTCGATGCCTTGCCTTACCTGCGCTCCTGATGGCCCCACCTTTTGCAGCTAAGAGAACGGTTTGACAAGAGAATAAAGCATAGTCCATGCAGAAGTGTGCACTGCCTGAGAACGCTTATGTACCCGATGAAAGCTGCACCATCTAAACGTAAATCCATCTGGCTGTTCGGGATAAACTCAAGTCTTTTTCTTTTTAAATCTACAGAACAGTGGTACCTCGGCATACGAACGATCCTTTCGTGATTTTTCACCTTAAGAACTAAAATGTTGCAAGATATTTGCCTTGGCATACAGTATGAAGCACTTTCTGCATATGAATGACTGAACTGAGCTGAACCAAGCGCCAGCGCGGAGCTGCGCGCACGTCCAGGAGTCGTTCAAAACTTGTTTGCGTCAGTGGAATTCTAAGTGAAGCAAGTTTACATTTTATTTGATTTTTTTTTTTCCATTTTGAGCAAGATTTAGTGAAAACATATTGCCATGGGTCCCAAGAATGTTAGCAAGGATGATAGCAAGAAGAAAAGGGAGCCACTTTCACTGAGAAATTTTCACGCTAAAAACTCGCCTCCAGATCGCGTTAAAATTTGTAAGCCGAGGTTCCGCTGTATATTTGCACAGAATTACTAATGGCACAGCGCTATTAAATTCTCTATCCTAAATGCACAGAAGTTGTTGATTAACGTTGTGTAACAGCAGCTTGTGGCTGTAATTTAAACCACGGGTTTATGTTAATACAACTGTTTCTATGGTAACGACTGTATGTAAAACTAAAGATTACTAGAATTCTGTGAGGTCTGTAAAGAGACGTTTAGATGACATTAAGGGAAGGAGTCTCCAGTGTCAGCACTTTGTAGCAGCTCTAACCTTGGGACAGTTCTAACTAACGGGTAAGTTGCCATAGCAACAACCTGTATATTTTGTTATATTAACATTAATAGAGTAAAGAGAACAACAGCTTAAACGATAATGCATTTAATAACAGGAACTAACTGCCAGCTATGAATATGTAAACTATAAATGCACCCATAAACAGATAAAAAGTCGGATTTTAGCCAGATTTGTGGTATAAGAGGAATAAAACACTTCAGGCCATGCTGTTTTAGGAAATGAATCAAGTTTGTGTCGGTAATGTTACCTCTGCTTTACATTACATCGTCCTGTTGTTGATTATTTTCCCCTGTGTGCATGACCTCAAGTGGTTTAGTACTTTACAATAACATATTATTAAATGTGAGTATCTTTACTCTACGTTAAATGACTGTAGTCTCAGGTCTCAGAGGCTTCAGCCACAGGCCTGCTGATGCAGGGTTATAATGCATTATAAGTGGCAGCATGTATAACATCGCAGTGTGATCAGTCTTCATCGTTCTACGATGAACCGTGACTGAGTCAAAATGGAAAGAACGAAACAAATCATGATCAGGCGATGGCCGTGGAGTTATACATGCTCACAGCAGTCCTAAGATGCTGTTCGGGCACTCCATAATGCATTATAGTGTTTGGGGCAAAGCAGGCATGTATGTGTATGTGTGTGTATGTACAGTATGTGTGTATGTGTGTTACACTTACCGCTGTGCACATCATGTATCCGGCACCGAAGTCAAAACGACACTGTTCGTTCATGGAGTAGTCCAGGCCCGGGAGCTGGGGTAACTCCTCCCACGTGTGCTCGAACGGGTCGTCCCGCAGGCAGTCGTAAGAGCTGCGCAAGGGAAAAGAAATATAACGTACAAAATAATAATATTAAATAAGATGACATGGAATAAAACAGTGATCTGAAATCCGTACTGTATGTTTTTGCTTCGTTCAGTGAGTTTACTTGTTTCCTTATTATGTGTATATGTGTATATGTGTGTGTGTGTGTGTGTGTGTGTGTGTGTGTTTATGCGTTAAGCTCACTGTAAATAGCGGCCCAGTTCCTGTTGGCTACAGCGGGACCAGTGGAATCTGTGGAAGGCGGCCTGCACCAGGGGAGCCATGATGCTGCCCATCTGCACCTCATCACCACAACGATTCCCCTGACCATCATGCTCCATTCCCAGCCTGCAACACACACACACATTCACACACACACACACACACACACACACACACACACACACACACTCTGTAAGAGCCTTATAGTCAGATTAGGCTCTGTTATCAGTTGTTTATGTCTTATGTCTGTGTATAGAAATGTCGCAAGAAAAACTCACAAGAAAAAAACATCTAGAAAAAATACATACATTTTAAGTTAAATATTAAAATGATTGTGTTAAATTGAATATTTTTCTATATAAATAGTTTGCATAAAATACAGAAATGTAATTTAAAAAATAGTGAAAATTTACATTACTTACTACAGAATCATATTAGTGAGTGATAAAAAAAAGTAAAGCACCTTTAAGCAATATTGATATTTCTGCCATTTTTAATGATCTAAAGTGTTCAGTAGAGTATAGAATAAAATGAATACATTTAATAAATAAAAAAAAGTAAATACTAAAGGTCGCCTTGCACCTCCAGGGTTTGGGTTCGATTCCCGCCTCGGGTCTGAGTGCATGTTCTCCGTGTGCTTGGTGGGTTTCCTCCGGGTTCTCCAGTTTCCTTCCACAGTCCAGAGACATGCAGATTAGGCTAATAAATGGCGGTATAGATGATGAGTGAGAGTGAGTGCGCGACACTAAAGGTCACTAAGGGAACCAATCAGGGAACCAACCCGAGCCCCATGGGGTTAGTACACTTGATTATGTCAGGAAGAGCATTGAGTGTAAAACCTATAATAAATATAAATATCATTAATATTATTAACTACTTACTCACTCATCATCTATACAGGGGGACTGGAGCCCATCCCTGGAGACTTAGGGCATGAAGCAGGGTACACCCTGGACAGGGTGCCAATCCATCGCAGGGCACACACACACACACACACACACACACACACACTTCCAAACTCATTCACACACTACAGGCAATTGCACGTCTTTGGACTGTGGAGTAATTGGAGGAAACCCACCAAGCGCAGGGAGAACATGCAAACTCCATGCACACAGACCCCAAGGCGGGAAGTGAACCCGAACCCTGGAGTTGCAAAGTGACAGTGACAGTGCTAACCACTACGCCACCGTGCCATAATATTCATTATAAATTATTCAATATTCTGACTCTACAACAGTATGATGTAGTGACTTTTAATGAAAGCAGCCGAAAGAACAATAACAACAACAACAAATTTAAAGGCAAGCTGCATTAAATATAACACCTAGACTAGAAATCATTACAATGAGTACAGTAATCGTGCTGAGGGCTTTGGAGGTGATTTACATCTTTCAGGGATTTTTTGAATAAGTAAAAAAAAAAATGCTTAGAAGAGGAGAGTGCTGTACAACAGACACTCACACATGACCGGTCTCGTGGGCCACTACGAAGGCAGAGGAGAAGCCGTCCTCATGGTTCAGCGTGCAGCTTCTGACTGGGTGGCACATACCAGTCACTGGAGCGTAACCTGAGAAAACACATCACACTATGGTTCTCCCCTTACACACTCTACACACAACATCAAGTCAAATCAATAGTAATATCAATAAGATATCGTAGCACAATGATAGAAAATGGAAATTCAGATATGTGTGTGTGTGTGTGTGTGTGTTCGGTACCCTGCATCCCCGTTGGTCCGAACTCTTGGCGAGTAAGGAAAATGGCGTGGTCATGGTAGTCTTTATCGTTAGTGTCCTTTCTCTGCTGCTCAAACGCCCAGCGGCACACGTTCTCCAGACTCTGAGACGGGTTTCCCAGCTCGATCAGATTCGAAGACTAGAATCAAACACACACACACACACACACACACAAAGAAATCATTCTCATTAAATTATTATTAAACAGCTCGCTAAATCTACTACATAAATCTGTAAATCGTGGTGCAACCATGAAAATGTCTTCATCTACGGTCCAATCTATAGTCTCGAGCCAGCCTTCATTTCTTCATATTTTGAGGGAGACATGTTATTAGGGAGGGTATTTTAATGTAGTCAGATATAGTAGGAATAGTTATCCAGTTATCCAGGCTTCATTTCATTTTCAGTCCAGTCCCTGTACCTTTTAGAGGACTTGTTTTTATTTATTACTAATGCATAAAAAACTCATTAAATTTAAGGTATGAACCAGCGAGAAACAGGTGCAGATGATGAGAGATGATCAGGCCGGTGATTAGTACAGTATACTGATGATGCTGAATGCTGAGTTGTTGGAACAGACGAGAGGGGAAACGAGGTCGCTGCTGAGGCTGTTACATACTGTAAACAACCAATTGTTTAAATTGTATCTTAGCAGCCTGTTGCAGTAAAATATTTGTTCCCATTTCTTTAATTTGATCTAATTACATTTTTAAAATGTAATTTAATATAAAGAAATAAGGGCTGGCTCAAGACTTTTGCACGGTACTGTATGTGCAAATATATGATTAGTATTCAACGGCGTCATGGTGGCTTAGCACTGTCGTCTTGCACCTCTGCATTCTGGGTTCGATTCCCGCCTCAGGTCTGTGTGCATGGAATTTGCATGTTCTTCCCCTGCTTGGTGGGTTTCATCTGGGTACTCTAGTTTCCTCCCACAGTCCAAAGATATGCAGATTAGGTTCTTTGGCATTCGAAAAATTGCCTGGAGTGTGTGTGTATACGTGTGTACCCTGCGATGGATTGGCACCCCGCCCAGGGTATACCCCACCTTTTGCCATAAGTCTCCTGGAATAGGATCCAGCCCTCACTACCCTGTACATGGCATAACGCTGTATAGACGATGAGTGAGCGAGAGGGTGAGAATAAACCTATTTATGTCCCACTGGCAGATTTATTATTTTTTTTTGCACTTTGTGTTTCTTACTTTGTCTAAAGTCATGTACTAAATTCCAAAACAGAGGGAATTTAGTCCATTCCACAACTTAAGTAAAGATGTGTTTTGTGTTCTGAACTTTGTGTTTCTTACTTTGTCCAAATTCATGGACTTAATCCCAAAACATAGAACACACAACTGAAGTTAATTAGAAAAGTTTCCTAAATCGTTTTATAACATCTGGAAAGAAAATCATCCCGCTGAGCCTAAAAATAATTTTGTTCTGGGCTCACGTTCCCATGTTCTTGTATCCGAAAACAAGTCAAATTGGGCTGGTCAGTGCCTGCAAGCTTCCCGAAGCTCTTGTTGAATGTCCTGGCACAATTACGTAACTCTGTTAAATGACTGAAAAGAAATACCGCATGTTGTCTATAATCTTCATAAATCTGGATCGGATTCCTGCTTTATACAGAGCTGTGTAAAGAAACCACAGAGAAAAAACAAAACAAACAGAAAGCAAAACAGAATCCTGTTACTTCTTCGCAATTCTCAACATGGGATTTAAAAACATGACCTAGTTTGATCCTCAGATGACACTGCCGTTCTGATCCGACGAGTGCTCGAGTCCGGGGTTCAAAACCTTACGCAGTAATTCAGCTTGTGCTGTGACGTGGCCACCGCGAGCACAAGATCCTTTCCAGATGTGTGTCCTGAAACCGCCTTTCTCCCCTTTTCACTCCACCGAGTTCACAGACCTCAGGAGCCCTCCGCAGTGACAGCGTCTGGCCAGTAGAGAGCGGCGTTGCTGTGGCGATGCCACGTTCGAAACCCTCCAAAGCACTCGCACTCGAAGTTGTCACTCTTAACGCCGCTCGTAGTGTTAATCACGTTATCATCACTTATTGAAATAGCAGCGGACTATTTTAGTAGGTGCTTATTAATATTTCAACAGAAGAAGAACTGAAATATTTCACTGGGCCTGGATTAATGGCTTAATTTTTTCAGCTTACTCCACACACATTAATGTGGCAAATAATAAAGTCATTATATGAGTAGTGATATTCCATCGGGAATCACTGTATGGAGGGGTGTATCTTCTTCTGTTCCGGTGCTATTGAATTCCTTAATCTGATTGGTTCGGCAGGTGTTAATTCGTTTTTAGGTAGCATCAGTTCGGACAGCAGGGTTATATTCATCTCCTTGTTTTATTATGGTATGATTTCTTAGGCAACTACGGTACCAACTCACGGGGGCAGGCTGTACAGGGGATGCCTTGTATAACCTAACACATGAAGTATATTTAAAAAAGAAAAGCGTATAATCAATCATGTGAAGTAATGTTGCCTTTGTGGATCAGCCAATCTTCAGGTCTTCATGGGAAGGAAAGGAAAAGCTTCAGGTTAAAGGTTTAAGGCTCAGAGTTACTCATCAGAAGGTTGACAGTTCAAGCCCCAACTCCAGCAATTTGCCCTTGCTGGGCGCTTGAGCGACCCTAACCTTGTCTGCTACTGGTGTGCTGTATCATGGCTGACCCTACGCTCTTTCTTTATCCGTGTCCTAAACTGGGACAAAACAAAAATAAAAAAAAAAAGAACCCTGAAGAAATTATTTTACTGTCAGTAACGTATTTATGAAAAATAACTTGACTTAGTTAAGTCTTGATAACAAGTTAGTTAAAGCCTTGTATAAGCTAGACACTCAATATTGGTCTCCCTTAAATCCAGACAATCTAAGCGTTTAAATGACATGTTGATTAGCTGATAGCAAAAATTATGGAAATAATATATAAAAAGGAAAAATATGGCGAATATCTAACGATGCCAAAGTCCTTAGTGATCCTTGAGGGGATAATATTGTACGTTACGTTGTCTACGTTTTTTCATACCGAACGCTTATCCTGTATACAGTTCCCGGAGTACCTACATGAAACCAATCAAAGCACAGGAGGGAGAGAATGCAAACTTCATTTGCAGAGATGGGAGGCGGGATTCGAACCCTCAACCCAGGAGGTGTGGGACGACAGTGCTAATTAGAGATACAGTAGGGGAAAATTTGATTCAATTATGAATCGTGATCGTTTTTTTTTTCTAAAGAAGACTTATGTTTGCATGTTTGTAATCCTGCAGGTGCCCCGTGCTTTAAACTTTTGACCCGTTGGCAGGCAGCAAGGCATCTCATGTGGAAGGAGCTAATTATTTATTTAGGTTTGTTTAATATTGTAATCAAATCAGAAAAAAAAAATTTATTTGGAAATTTATAAAAGCCTTATATTTATAGAATCGCAATACAAACAGTATCGGCTCCTACTGTAGATATCTGATAATACTGTAGCGGCTGGTCCCTGGTGAATCCCGTGCTTAGTGCTGACGCCTAAGCCACTGTGTACTGTATATATCATGTCTTTAAATGTTTAAGCACCTGTACGCTTTTCAACACAGGTCTTCAAGACAGGAGACTCGGTGACATGACAAATTGTATTTTTTGTCTTCACGAGCAAGGAACAAAAGGAGGGAACAACTGTTTGGACACTTCAGGGTGTGGCGTTATTGAAACATACTCAACATCTAGGAGATAAAAAAATTATTCTGCTTTCTGTCATCACCTTGTTGTTAATTATTTTCTCATAACAGCACTTTACCGGTTCACATTACTGCACATTGTCTGGTCTTTACCATTTTGAAAAATACACAGACTCTGATTAAGATCTAACTGGCTTTAACGCTCCGTCTAATCTCCTTATCCTAATCTTCAAATCTCTGTTACTCTTAAATCTGCCAAATACACACACACACACACACACACACACACACACACACACACACACACACACACACACACTCTCATCTTCTCCCGAGCTTTTTTAGAGTGTGTCAGCTCAAGGACATCTCTTAATCTCTCTCTCTCTCTCTCTCTGTTTTTCTCTCATGATATAGGAGCGTTGTTTAAGGTACTCGCGGTCACTTGGTTGATCAGTTTGCACTGCTGCTGCTGCCGGCAACAGTTGCCACAGTAATTGGGAAGAACGGACAGCCTGCTGGTCAGACAGGCGGGGCACGCTGCATGCTGATTTGGCCTGATGAGGCAAAGGCATGTGGACGGAGTGTGGATAAGAATGAGAAAGATGGACACCATGGGATTAAGACAGATATATGTGTGACTGGTTATGTGAGAGAAATGAGAGACAAAGGTAGAAAAGGTTTAAGAGACAAGCTCTATAGGGGGTGCTAGATAGAAAAACAGAAGCAGATCTAGATTTGGCCAGTAGGTAAATATAGGACAGTTTGTGTTATTTTGTTCAATCCAGAATCAGACAAAGGCTCAGAATCAGCACACGAGGTGCCATCTGCTCCAGTGCTGTGTATGCGCTTCCAGAGTATCACGGTCATGCTCCGTATCAGACATCCTGGGTGTTACACAAGGTCACTGGGTTAGTTAGTTAAAAAAAAAACACAAATAAGTTTGGACCATGTCCAACTTAGACCTACCAGTTTGGAAGTGCCCCAAACAAGGCTTTGTAAAGCTTTGTAAAGCTCTTCTCCACTCTCAGTCATGGATGGAGCTGTCAACAGGATCACATGACAACCATTTATCACCCAAATGAGGATGGGTTGCCTGTTGAGTCTGGTTCCTCTCAAGGTTTCTTCCTGTTGCCATCTCAGGGAGTTTTTCCTTGCCACTGTCGCCCTCG
>JAOTRS010000001.1:24995569-25014036 GCA_028565755.1 Dinotopterus cunningtoni | reverse complement strand
CACACACACACACACACACACACACACACACACACACACACACACACACACACACACACACACACACAAACAAACAACTCTCCCTGTATTTCTCTCTGTCTGTCTCTGTCTCTCTCTTTCTCTCTCTCTCTCTCTGTCTGTCTGTCTCTCTCTCTCCGTCTCTCTCTCTGTCTGTGTCTTTCTCTCTTCAACTCTCTGGCTGTGCTGTTTAATTTGAAGAGATTAAAGGATGGATTGGATGGAGGAGCAGATGAACGAGCTTTCCTCTCTGAACCGTATTTCCTCTGGCTTACTGTCACCTCAGGCCACATGGTACAAAGCCTCTGACCTACAACAGCCAGACGCTTACATCATCCCGCAGGGGAGAGCTGCGAACAATCCGGCGGAAACAGCGAACGTGAGGCGTCAAAATGTGAAAATGTATGATTCGCTAAGGAACGAAAAAAGACGATGCTAATTTAAACACTGCAAAATCATACATATTAATAAAAAAAAAAACATATGAATATCATATACACTGAATAAATACATGAAAGTAAACAAGTCCGTATTCAACAGTGTATTTTTTTTTGTACATCTATTCATAAACTCACTCTAACGCTGGAGCACCTTTACAATTAAAAAAAGGATTAATTATGCTAATTTAGGCGTATTACTATAACGCCAGAGATGTTACACATTGCTGTAATGTCAGTAATCTAACGTTAGCTTAGTTATCCTTACTAACTCCTCTTCCTCTTCCGCCATCTTTATTTTCACAAAGAGTTACCATACTGATCGCTGCTGCTCTAAAGCCGGCCGTTCAACGATACGAACTATCATAAAGTATGTCCGTGAGTATTTCACAACCGAATCAGAGGCTGAGCATATCAGTTCTCTGTGTGCAATTAGGTTAGATTTTACCCATTTTAAATAATAAAAAAATAGAAAGTTAATATGTGTGTGTTAGTGCTGATACTGCGGTAAATAAATCAGTGTTTGGGAACCACTGGATTGGTCTTCTAGAAGTGTTTAGATTAAACTTGAACGAAGTTAGAGGAATGAGCGTCTGGTGATCATTAATAATTAATGATCGAGCCATGATTGATTGTTAACCTGTTCGATTATCGGTTAAGAAAAAGTGTTAAAATTGGCAACCATAGTCAGCTTACTACACTCGCCTGTACTTAACGCGTTAAAGCCTGTTAAATTGGGGAGATCGTACAGTATGAGGTTTTATCTCCAGCTGACGATTTAAAGCCTGTGTTCGAAGTGGGCTCTGAACCACCTCGGCCAGGATTGTTATCCAGGGACGTACGGGTCTTCTGTAAAACTTTTACAGAACGCGTTATTGCGGTTAAAACTCTCTGCGCTTTATGTCTTGATGTCAAAATGTATACACTGAGATCGCCATTGGTTGCCATTATCGTGACTACTGTTTAAGTCCTTCTTTTTAGCCAGGAGTAGATCCAGCTATAAGCACGCCTAGAACTGAGGACTTTAAAGAGACCAGATTGTTTAGTCGGCTGTCCCAGAGACAAATGGACAGGAATCCTGAAATAAAATTTTGTACCCTAGGTCTCTTGAAAGTCGTCTTCATCTCTTCGACACTCTTATTCGATACCTAGGTCAGTTGTTGATCCTAAAGCATCAAATAAACTATGAATGCATTAATAGCTTAATCTTCTTTGCTTACAAATGTGCGTATATTTTATAATAAACCAGGTGTCCGGGTGTCTGTTTACTTCTTGCATGTCTGCGTTCGCTTCCCTGATAACAGATGAAACATAATCATGTTTGCAAACAGGAAGGTTGATATGGTTATCTTTGCTATACATGAAACTGTATATTGAAAGAGACAGACCAAAAGCAAAACAGAGACTTTCCTCTGAAATCTAAAGACACACCAGAAACAAAGAAACAGAGAAACAGAGAAACACAAGTAATTGCTGTGAGAGAACACATGCATGCTGACACAAATTGCAATGGCACCATAAGGACTAGTTTTACATGGACATTGATGAAACAATACACAACTGCAGTTTATATTGAACAGGCCGAAGCAGTGAGGAGAAGGAAGAGGAACGATAATAATAACAATGGGTCAACTGGAAACGTTGATCATTCTACAAGGGGTGTTCAAGTCAGATAAGACTTTGGATGAAATTTCTTGTGGATGAAGGTGTAAAACTGACGACTTCAAGCACAGTATGGTGATGAGACTCTTAACTGAAGTAAAACATTTAACCGGTGTAAATGATGATCGGTAGCCCATTGCAGTCATTCCTGTGAGCAATCAGCAAGTGGAGAACCTGATCCTTGAAAATCTGCGGAAAACTTGTTGCCATTTTGCAGAAGAGACACATCTGTCTGTGGGAACTATACACACAATCAATTACCAACACCTCTTAAACATTACAGAAACTCGGCCTGACGTCCCTCCAAGCCATTTCCACATGTTCAGAGCATTAAAGGGGTTCCTGGGAGGCCAGCAGGTAGTCCAATCATGGCTTAGGAGTACTGAAAAAACTTTCCGCCTTGATGGTATCCAAACCCTAGTAAAACGCCCAGCACCAAGTGCCTAAGTGATTTGTGATTCTGCACAATAAAAAAAAAATCCCCTTCTCAAACGCTCAAAACGCTTCTCATAGCATAGGCTCTCTATCAACACACTCCTCCAAGGTTATACCGCTGTAATGCAGGGCAGTGAAGATATGGGATTGGTTGCACAACTATTAATTGTTAGTAGTTAAGCAGTAATTATGAACAGTAAACTCATTCATCGTATGCTGTTGTGCAGTTAAACGATGATAACAGTGTAAAACCTCACGTAAGCTATTAACCGTAGCAATACAAAGGCTACAAACTGCATCTAAAGCTCCAATGATTCTTTAGGCTACATTCTTAACAATAAAATTAAATAAATGTACTACAAAACTCAGATTAAATCAGACTCTGAAACTGAGTTCGATAACGTAAGTTTAAGCACTCACAATGTTCATGAGCGTAAGCAGATACTTTTCGACCCGGTCCGGTCCATGGAACTGCACCACCGAATCGTCGACCCCGAGCAGCACCTCGATGTTGTAGGCTCGCTCGGGAGACTGGCGACGAGATCTCCGGCTCTGGTTGACGCTCCGCTCTACTCCTTCATAAAGAGTCTCCAAATCTAACAGACCTCCTAGATCAGCACCTGGAGGAGATATAAGAAGACATGTGCAGTAGTTAGTGTGAGGACAAACATGTCTGGAGAACAAGAGATGAGAACCTGCTGGTAAAAAAAGTCAAGAAATATGTGTTTTACATTTAATTTTTTGGATGCCAAATCAAATCATTTGCTGTTAACAAATGAAGAATTTGATGGCAAAATGAGATATATCCATTTTGACAGTTTTGAGGCGAAATGAGTGAGTCATGGCAGCAAAAGAAGTAAAAAAAAAAGGTTGAGTATTGTTTAACCCAAAACATTTTTATATTACAGAATCATCAGCCTCTTTTCTCTACCAGTTTTAGTTTCACTTTGGTTTTTCACAACAGCGCAATACTATAGTATAAGGATGCTCTGTATAAGGTCTGATCGGGTCTCAACCAACTACATACACATCTGTGGTCCCATAAGGTTATAACAGAGTTCAGAAATCCCAATTGGAAAAAGGGACAGAAATAACCAGGTGTGCCAAATGCATTAGCTAAGTATCCCATGTCCCATGTCTCTCGAACATGAAGTGATCGCCTGTCAACAAAACCAGTGTTAATGATAATTCGAAGCTTCTAAAAAAGGAATATATAGTACTTTATAACTGTTTGACCTGAACATGCAACAACCTCCGGTTCTGAAAAACAATTCCAATGAGGAAGTGCCAAAAGCGCAGTTCCTCTAATGACCACCACTGGCTCCAAAAGTGAGTCAATCCCCATAGACCTCCATGTAAAAAAAAGTCCAACAGTTTTGGTCTCCATAGCTAGATTTCCCATTCATGGCACCTGTACAGGCTGTGTTTGTTCTGCCCATTTCCTCATTTATGAGGTGTCACCAGGGAGGTATCTCATGTTGTTGTCAAACTGTTCAAATGTCTTACACTGTCTTACAACTGTTGTGGACTTTTTTTATCACCAAGTATAACATCACTATGAATGGTTGTAAGAAATATAAACATACACTATATAGACGCTATATACACTATATAAAAGTATTTGGCCAAACCTACAATGACATTGTATTCAAATACTATATATTTCAATATGGAGTCGGTCCCCTTTTTGCAGGTATACAGTAAGAGCTGCCACTTTTCTTGGAAGGCCATCCACAAGATTTTGGAGTTTTTCTATGGGAATTTCTGCCCATTCCAGGGCAGTGGTAGCTCAGAGGGCTAAGGCACTGAGTTACTGACTGGAAGGTCGGCGGGTTTGAGCCCCAGCTCCACCAGGTTGCTATTGTTGGGCCCTTGAGCAAGGCCCTTAACCCTATCTGCTCCAGGGGCGCTGTATCATGGCTGACCCCAGTTATGCGGGGATATGCAAAGAAAGAATTTCACTGTGCAGTAGTGTATATGTGACAAATAAAGGCTTAAATTAAGCATTTATGAGGTCAGGCACTGATGTTGGACGAGAAGGCCTGGCTCACGATCTCCGTTCCAGTTCATCCCAAAGGTGCTCGATGGGGTTGAGGTCAGGGCTCAGGGGCACAGTCATGTTGAAATAGAAAAGGGCCTTCACCAAATTGTTGCACCACAGTTGTAAGCATAGCATTGCCCGAGATGTCTTGGGTATGCTGAAGCATTAAGATTGGCCTGATTGAAACACCTGAATTTAATAATTTACAGGTTTGGCCAAATACCTTTGTCTACATAGTGTAATAGTATGAAAAATGTTTAAGGGCTGATCTACAGTATGATCTTTCTAGCCCAGACTGTAGATTCATGCAACCTATCAGTGACACACAGCTTTTCAGGTGATTACACAGAATAAAACACCCCCCCTGGATCTGATATTTATTTCTGCTGAACCTTCCAAACCTTTCACAAACGCAAATAACACGTAAAAAAAAACGTCAATTCTATTGTCCTTTATCCTTTATTCTGAAAATAAATTGTAAGGAGAATGTAAAAGATGGACAAACTGTCCAAATCAAAACCCAAACTACACAAGAAGATCATGCAGACCTGCAAATTTAGTCTTATATCTGCATATATTTCTGTTTTGCAGAGCTTAACTTTGGAAGAAACTTAGCATATCATCATCCATCATACATGCAGCTGCCTATCTGCTCTAAATGTGTTCGTATGCATAATATTCCGCTCCATACCATTAATATGCCATTGATGAGACAAGATATGATGCATTACTCATCACTAACAGTTTACTCTTGAGCTATTGATGGATATTACATACGGTAGCAATGTGTAACACATTGGGATCAAGTGCTATTAAAATAATTAAACAGTTTAATTTTACATACGTGAATTAATTTATATTAAAAAAAAAAGAAATACAGCAATGCTTCCATGATAAATGTTGCCGGTGAAGCCCATTTCCCGACGTCGCAGTGCTCTCGCACAGCCACAGAAGAGAGAACATAACAAGAAGAATGCAGCATCTCCATCCTCATCTCCATCACCCCGTCAGCTGGGGGCATCATCTACCATCTGATTATATAACGTTTCCCTGGCAACCCGCTCCTGGGTAAAACAATGCTCGGCGCAGGCTAATATTGGCTCAGCACTCACTTCCTTATTGGAAGATAATCCTGGAAGTCAGACTGAAATTCATCATCTTAACACTCCATGTCTGCTCCACGTTATTAAAGCATGGCAGAGCGAGACGAGAAAACGCGAGGATGCCAAGAGATCCAAAGCAAGACAGACACGGAGGTGTTGTTTACTTCTTTCTTTCTTTTCTTTCTTTTCAGTAAGATTTTCTAAGGCTGCAGTCTCATTCGAATGCCAGGTGTTCCTGTCTGCAGGGTGCATGTCAGCAGATTTTCCCCTAGCCTTGTTAACAAAATTAACCCCCCAAAAAAGTGCCTTCTCTATCAAAACAGTCATCAGTGTTTTGTATTAACGCTTGATTTTTTTTTTTTATAGGGATGATGTAACATCCACACCATCTGTTTTAAATAATACATTCAGATATTAATGCTTATGCAAGAGCTTCTGCAGTAAGCAGGTCTCGATTGTTCTTGTTTTCATCACTTTATGACTTGGAGCCTTATTACCTTTTCCGGTTTTATTTGGATTATAACCGTTTATATGAGTCGGGCACGCGTGGCGTGCTTGCTACCGAATCTCTTGTAAATGTAACAAAGAAAATGTTTGCTAACTAGAGCAACATGTGGACCACAAACTAAATCAGGATAATTTTTTTTGTCAAACAATTACCCCTTCTGTCTGAGAAACAACTTTTTCTTCACCTTCTGGATAAAGTGCTAGACTTCCTTTTCGTCATTTGTTTCCATCTGAAGAAAACATTACTGTAAATGTCTCTTCCTAATCTAATACCATTTGGAGAAAGTTCTGGATGAGTCTCTCCTTCCATTGGCAGAGAGGGTTAGTCATCTCATGCCGGCTAAAGAAAAATTTTCCTGGATTTCACTATTCCCTGGATTTCAATTATTCTACCTCCTGCTGGGAAGGAAAAAAAAAATCTTGTTCAGCTTGTCCTGCCCCCGTACTTAGACCTCATCCTCTCGCAATGATGGACATCCTTTTGCTTTCCGTACTCTAAAGAATGCTGGACATGCCTTTGATCTCCTGCTGAAAAGAAACCTGGATATCTCTTTGACCTTCTGTTGTAGAGACTGCTGGACCTGTCTTTATGCTCTTGCTCATAATGTTAGAACTCACATTGTCCCTATGTTATAGAGAGTGCTGTACATCTCATCGATCTCCTACTAAAGAGAATACTGGTTCTGTTTTTGTCCTCCTGCTGGAAAGAAGGCTGGATATCTCTTTGATCTTATGTTAAAGAAAATGCTAGACATCTTTTTGCTCTCCCGCTGTAAATAATGATGGACCTATTTTTGCTCTTCTGCTGAAGAAAATGCTGGACATCTTTTTGTCCTCCTGTTGAAGTGAATTCTGGACATCTTTTTGTTTCCCTGTTAGAGAAAATTCTGGTTATCTTTTTGTCCTCCTGCTGCACAGAATTTTAGACATGTCTTTGTCCTTCTGCTGGAAAGAATGCTAGACGTGTCTTTGTCCTCCTGCTAAAGAGAGTGATGGACATATTTTTGTCCTCCTGCTGGAGAGAATGTTAGGCATGTCTTTGTCCTCCTGCTGATGAGAATGCGAGACATTTCTTTGCTCTCCTGGTGAAAAGAATGCTGGGAATCTTTTTGTTCTCCTGCTGGAGAGAATGTTAGGCATGTCTTTGTCCTTCCGCTGACGAGGATGCTAAACATGTCTTTCCTGTCCTGCTAAGGAGAGGGATGGACATATTTTTGTCCTCCTGCTGGAGAGAATCCTGGACATGTCTTTGTCCTCCTGCTGTGGGGTATGCACATATTTTTTAACCTCCCACTTGACAGAATGCTGGACACATCTTTGATCTCCAGCTTGATAGAATGCTGGACCTATCTTCGCTCTCCTGCTCTTGAAAATCATAGATATCTGTTTTTGATCTCCTGGTACAAAGAATGGTTCACATATCTTTCCTCTCTTGCTGGACAAAACAGTGGACAGCCCTTTGCTCTCTTCATGAAGAATTTGCTGGGTACCTTTTGCTCTCCTGCTGGACAGAACATTTGATGTCTCATCATTTTATTCGGAAAGCTGTTTTGCATTCTGGCAGGGGCAACCGCGCCCTTATCAGGGCATGAAACTGCTTTGTCTTTCAACCTTTATAAATGTCAAGGGCGTCTGGAAGAAAAAGGAAGTGCGTGAACAAAAGGTTCGGGTGCAAAAATGAGAATGTGCATGAGAGCAGAGATCCAGTAATGCATGGAAAAAGATGAATGAACTTCTGCATCAGCCTCTCTTTATAACAGAATATACGTTTCAAAAAATGTCAAACTGTTTCCAGGAAATCCAGGATATTAGGGTATTAGTTTTACCAGTTTGGTCAATGCCAAAGCCTATGCTAAAGCCTACTCCGTAGCCTGAGTCTGCAAGGATTGGATGGGATTGACTAGTATTAGATTGGCCCACCTAGTAGCATCGCATACAATTCTTTGAGTTCTGAGTTGAATGAACATGGACTAAATCTAGAAGATACTAACCGAAGAAGTCCGTAAATATGTACACTTGTATGATTCATCTTAGCCACATTAGAAAGGCTGCCAAATACCAGGAAATAATTGGCGAGAGATTGACACAAAGATCAGTTTGGACGTCTGAGAGTATAATTTCAGTAAAACAACCTGCAGTTTACCATCTATCAGCTCCAACATAATCCGCTCAGGTTCATTCCTCATTTTTTGCAGTACACCAAAACAACTCACCTGAGAGTGGCGAAGAGGCTTAGAAACAGTGGTACAGAAAAACTATTGTCTAAACTAAACTACGGGTTTAGTGGCATAACTGCAGAGCGACACAAACACACCAGAGCATGAGTCGAAATGCTCAAAAAAGCTCTCTGTAGATCTGAGATAGAAGCATTAGTCAGGGTTTAGTCCACAGTGCTCTGGGGCTCACTTTCACCAAACCGAACAGTTAACATCACGTTTGGAAGTGCTCTGCTCTTGATGCTGCATTCTGACTAACACGATTAGTTAAACTAGTCAAACTACTTCCTCATTTGTCCAGTTTTGTAAATCCCCAGACAGAAAGATAAACCTTACTGGCTTAAAAATTCAGACTTTATGAGGACCGGCGTATTCACCCTTGTAAAGCAAGTTTGCACTGGGAGCATCAAGACAGACATTGTTCGCCAACATGCAGCATATTTAATATAGTTTCTTGTTTTTTCTGTTTTCCAACATAACATAATAAATAATACCTTAAAATCCAAAAAAGTTCTATCCTTTGCTGCGCGAGCAAATGGAGAAACATAGTGTCTACAATTTTACAAATCTGAATGCACAAACGTGACGTACAGCAATGCACAATCAAGCCACATTCCAAAAGGAATTCTTCTGTAAGAAAGCAAATCTGAGATTACAAACATCTCATAGAGTGGAAATCTACAGGGGCATTCAAGTCAATCCTGGACTCTATTCAAACCAGGATTTCTCAATATAATCCCCGCCTACACTAATACACTTATCCTAGTGTTTCACTAGTGCTTGGATACCAACAAGGTTATAAGTTTTCTCAGTATGCCGAAGCCGTGATCGAACTGCTAGCTTCACATTTGAAACGCTGGCCCCCCAGGAACTCTGTTACCGGCTCAAACATGTGGAAATGACTTGTAACTAGGGGAAGTGGGAGTAACTTCCAGATGAGTTCTTTTAACTTGCAAGTGGTGCTGGAGAACGATTGTGTTACAGTTCCCAGAGACAGATGCTTCTCTTCAGCAAGTTGGCTGTAGTTAGTTGTCTGTCGATTTCCAAGGATAAGGCGCTGCACTTGATGAACGTTCACGAGAACGACTGCAGTCGGCCCAGAGCAACCTTGGCTGGGGTCATTCACAGATGTACAGTAAGGCTTTAAAAAAAATGAAAAAAAATTTCATACACTACAGTGAACAATTTCATTATTGTAAAAGTACAAAGCCAGCAATGTCAAACCTGTTTCGAGTCTCCACCAGTGATAAAGCACTGGGGCACTACAGAGCAGCTCGAGGGTTGAGCTGGCCTGGATTAGAGACACGTTATGTGAATCAAGTCAATACCTCAAGGTTACCCCAAAGCAAAATTCTATTGTACAGTATACTGTATGTCATACGACAACTGACTTCTTTAGCATTACAGGACGGACTTTTTGAAAAAAAACAGAAGACGCTTCCATCCGCCTTTTTTCCATCCTTTGTTTTTTTTTTAAGGTAATGTGGGCACAGACGTGTTTCGTTAACGCAATGCTTGTTTTTTGTCTCTGCTGTGACTCGGACACATAATTCTTCTCTTCGGTGTTCCAGACACCGACTTTACAAACCCCATTTCCTCACAACCCACACTGTCGTTGCCGAGCTTTCCCGACCCACACGCCAGTTTCAAAGCCTTTATCGTTTCTCAGCTCCTCGACACCGACCTCAAAGCGCTCTTCTACACACCGTAGCTCCAGAGCTCCATGACACACCAGAGTTGCAAATGCAAATGTTACAGTTCCTTTGTATGTGTGTGAAGCAGCCAACCTTCGCGTGCTACCGAAGAGCGTGAGTTCGACTTGAGGGAAATCAGAGAGTGCACAACATATTTGCTAATTGCCTCATCTTCTGCATCTACTGCACTCTCCCCGTGCCGTTTAATCTTTAATGATGAGTTGTAAAAGCCAGGATCGAATGAAGCCTTTAGGACTGGGCTGAAAAGAGCTAGCAATAACAGCGGTGAGTAAATCATTTTAAGTAGTAATCAAGCCAACCATTTGATTAAAACGCACATTAATATGCAAGCGAGGATTCTTTTTTTTTTTTTTTAAAGGGAAAGCGATATTCTATAATAGTAGTCATGGTAATATAACACTATTCCGCAGTACTAAAGTCCCATACATAACTCTTGTGTTCAGGATAAAATAACAGAAGTACTGTAAAACCCTTTATGTTACAGAAGTTTAGATAAATAAATAAATAAAGCTGGTAAGGACTCTATATTACAACCTATTGATTTTTTTTTTTTTGTTTATATACTGGGTCATTTTTCATCATTTGTACTGGTTGCACATGAGCTGTTCTTACACTCTTACATACAGTAGGAGCATCATCCTCCAATGCCAAACAGAGGCAGGTACAGAGTGCTGCAATGCATCCTGGGATTAAAGGCAAATTCTGCTACATGGAGACAGCAAGCTATTTGTACGTTTCAGTGCTAGATGGCTGCGTGAAAGGTGAGAGTTTTATAAATGTGGCTAAACGAAAGAGAGAGAGAGAGAGAGAGAGAGAGAGAGAGAGAGAGAGATGTCCCAATCCGGGCATAAAGAAGACATTTTAAAAAAGAGAAAAGCCACATACAGTATAATGGGTAGAGGAGGTTAAAGCTAAAGGTGACCTTTAAAAGGGTTTGTAGATAAACCTTTTTATCACGATGCTGTTCAACACTTTACTCTGATTGGTCACAAGTTGTTGGTTCATTCTTGAACCACAGGTTTATAACAGTTAACAGTCTTATTCTTCTACAAGAATTCTTCGACAGCAGCAGCTTACTGACCTGCATTTGTATAGTCGACATTTCGGTATGATTTAGGACTTCTAGGACGTCATGTAGCCCAGATGGTTGCGGTTGGAGGGAATTCGGTTTGGTTCAAAACAGAACATGGTATGAAGATAAATATACTCAAGGCCTCAGTGCATAAGCCAATAAACCACACTTCATGTTGCATTTAATGCATTGCATTGGTGTGCTTATCTATATTGGTTTGGTAACTTGTTCCAGGTGAGTGTAATCAGTAATCAAGGGCGCTTTCACATTAGGCACGATTGATTTGTACCGTACCCGGGAACGACTGCTCTCCCCGTCCAGACTTCGGAGAAGACAGACGGCACTGGTGATGGCGATAATGACGTCACTGATGACATTGTGTTCTACCAGAAGCCCAATTTCCTACACTATAAGCATATTTTGCATATAAAAACAATCAAAACATTTAGCAAAGACATGTAAATAAAGTAAAATATAAAATAAAAAGACCTCACTTAACCTGTGCTTCTTGGCACATCAGAACGGTGATGCTTTAAAAAAAAAAAAAAATTGTTTTCTTCTTGCTACCATCATTGCTAACATTCTTGGACCCCATGGTGCTATGTCTTCACTAAATCTTGAACAAGATGCAAAAAAATTAACGTAACTCATTAAAAGTAAATGTAAAACTTACTTCGCTTGGCTTTTTTCAAGTTTTAGATGGCTCCTGTACGTACCCTCAACTTAGCTGTTGATCGGTCGGCTCGGTTCGAGCGCTCGTATGCTGGAACTGCTTTGTCTGCCGAGGCAAATTTCTTGTCAAATTTTAGTTCTTTAGGCAAAAATTCTTTAGGCGGGACATTCGTATGCCGAGGTACCACTGTACTTGGCTTCCATATCTGAATCGATCCGTGACAATTTTTGCAACTTTGAATATAACTATAATTCAGATTGATAAATCATTGCGGTATAAAAGGAATAAAGCCCCTTATGATATATTAAAATGTAAAAATATTCATTTTTTTGTTACATAAATCTGAAAACGAAGCTACTGTAGGTGACAATCCTCTACATTGTCAGTATAGCGGTACTAACCTGGGGTGGTGAGACATACAGTATCATGAGAAACACACTCCTCCTCGAACATGGTTGATTATACAGTACACTACCGAAAAAAAACACATCTGGTGTTTTGCATCACGACTGACAACAGCAGTGTGTGGCTGTGTACTGTTTATCTGCCCGAGAAACGCTCTCTGTAAATGTGGCACTCGAGGCTGTGTGTGGTCAGCGCCGTGTTACACGAGACCGAGGAGTAAGAGGAGATGCAGAAAGACCTGAGCTAAACGCGACGTCCTGTTAAATGCACAGAAGAAAACGCGATCAACAAACTGGTGTGTGAGGGTCACCCTCACGTCGCCCTTGTCCGTGCAGGGAGGGAGGGAGAGGAGAGGGAGGAGGGTGAGAGCCAATCGATGGATCTCTGGGAAGAAGCAGCCAAGGCACAGCTGACCTCCCCTGCTGCTCCACATAGCTGACACCATGATGAACACAACAACCCTGCGTGTCCTCTCACGTTCATAAAAAAGAGATACTCAACACAGGCTGGGGGGGAATAAACTCTTTCTTTTATTTTATATACATACACACACACACACACACACACACACACACTTCAAATCTAGAAGAAATTAGCATACAATTCACACAGTGATGGAATCACTCCAGGACTTCCAAATAGTAATTCCACAAATGTATTATTCATAAATGCATCCAGTACAAAGAACAAGGGTGCCAATACTATTTTAAGTTGAGAAATAAAGCTTAAAACGTAAAAAAAAAGGTCTGTTGTTATTCATTTTGACTGGAAACTACTACGTTACCATACTGACGCATCATCTTAATTCAATTCAGTTTCATCGTAGTTGAACAGAAATCATCATAAAGGGGCTTTTCTGAAATCCAGATGTTGGGTCGAACCAGAGACCCTGGAGCTGTGAGATACTCTGAATACTATTTCAGCTTTTTGTTTTTTAGCTTTTGTTTTAATAAAATCCTTTTTAATCGTGCCATGCACACAGTGTCCCACGGAATGTTGTTTTATTAAACTTTAAGTTTTATTATGTTTCCATAAAATCCACAATGTTTACTCCAGATTCCAGATTTTCCAGTATTTTTTAACTTCTCACACTAAAGGGGCTCAAAGGCCTGGAAGGGTTTAAGCATACACTGATCAGCCATACAGTCATGACTACTGATAAGTTAAGTGAACAACTTTAATGGCCAATTATGCACCAGTAAACTGGTGACAGGATCACGGATACCAAAGGCTCACCCATGCCCATGTGTACCAAAGACCAGCCTGTCGATCCCGATCCTACAGACAACACAATTCAACACAAATCACCGGAAATTGTCAATGGTGGCTGTGATAGAAGGGCACCAGAACACCCAGTGCACCACATCCTGCTGTACACAGGGTACTGCAGGCAAAGAGCCCAAGGCCGCCGATCTGCCCTCCAAACACCCCAGATCCCAGTCCGATTGAGCCCCCTGGGATGCTTTACAGGACAGACATTTCCTATCATTGCGTTTCCGGACTGATTCATTGAAACCGGTGAGGCCGACTCATTTCTCCCACACACACACACACACACACACACACACAATATACTGAGAATCTTTTTTTCGGGTTTATGAATGTTCGTAGTTCCGCGGTCTGTTCGTATTCGTAACTCGAATCTTCATAAGTCGGGGACTCACTCACTCATCTTCTAAATAAACTGCCATCCTGTTTTATTCAGAGCCGCGGGGGCCCTGGAGCCTATCCCAGGAGGCTTAGGGCATGAGGAGGGGTACACCCTGGACAGTGTGCCAATCCATCGCAGGGCACACACACACACACACACATTCACAAACTATTTGCAATTTGGGAACGCCAATTGGCCTAAACTGCATGTCTTTGGACTGTGGGAGGAAACCGAAGTACCCAGAGGAAACCCACCAAGCACGGGGAGAACATGCAAACCTGGACCCTGGAGGTGCAAGGCGACAGTGTGAACCACTACACCACTTTCACCACCTGGGGACTTACTGTAGTAAGAAAAAGTAGATATAGGTTTTAACATTTAATAAAATTAATTAGTTAGTGGCACAGGAAAATAATGAAATATGTGATGTTTAGACAGTTTGAACCTGACATCCAGTTAACCCGACATACAATATACTATATATATATATATATACAGTCCAAGTTTAATGCACAGGAGATACAAGTAAATTTCTTAGAGAGCGACACACGAGGAGGAATTTGACGGTACACTTCCATTAAAGAAAGGAAAACCCTCACTGAAATAATTTAACACTGACCAGACTTATAATAAAATATTCAATAAACACAGACTAATGGAAATCAGTCCTTGCTTTTGAACTAAAGGGATTTCTGTGACCCTTGTGTGTTTTACTTTATTTTATGGAAGAGTTTTAACTCACTCCTATTACTCACAGTAGTCCTAACACCATCAGCCAATCTTACAGGTCAGAGTTGCACATTGCACATGTTTGTCTAGACTGTGTACAAACACGTCCGTCTGGTGTGCTAAAAAAGATGGTGTGACAAATCGTATGTAGGATTTAATTACTAGCACTTATCGTGAGTCCCGGGACATACAGTACAGTAAGAGGAGAAAAGCTGTTTAAAGTAATATTACACTGCAAAAAAAATGCTAGCATCTTAGCAAGTGAAATATTCGAAAACTTATTATAAAACTATTTCTAATTTCTTAAAATAAGATTACAACAAACCAAATAAAAGTTTATTTAAGCTTATTTCTAGTCAAATGTTACTAAAACTGCAAGCGAAAAATGTCATAATTTAAATTATAATATAATTTTGCTAGTTTTTAGGAATTTGATTCTTAAAAGAAAAATAATTTTGCAATTTTTTTGCTATCTACTCACTCACTCACTCTCTCACTCACTCCCTCACTCCCTATACATGGTGACGGGGACCTGGAGCCTATCCCAGGAGACTCAGGGCACGAGGCGGGGTACATCCTGGACAGGGTGCCAATCAATCGCAGAGCACACACACATACTGTACACACACTCACACACTCATTCACACACTACGGGCAATTTGGGAACGCCAATTAGCCTAACCTACATATCTTTGGACTGTGGGAGGAAACCGGAGTACCCGGAGGAAACCTTTTGCTATATATAATTTCTTAAAATAGAATTACAACAAATTAAATAGATATAAATATATATATCAATATAAATCTTATTTTAAGTCAGAAGTTACTAAAATTGCAGGGTAAAATTATTCGCTTGTTACATTTATTTCTTGAAAAAAAAGTTGAATCATTTGCCAATAACACTTAATAACACTTGACTAGAAATAAGCTTACTAATCTTATATTCGGTTTGTCGTAATCTTATTTTAAGAAATTTTAGATAGTGAAATTATAGATAGTGAAAAATGTTTTAATAATCCTAAATTCCGGGGCGGGGTAGCTCAGTGGTTAAGGCATTGTCTACAAAATGCCATAAATGTAAATTTGGTTTCTTGTAATCTTATTTTAAGGATTTAAAGATGGGTTTGCCTAGACTCAAGAATATTTCACTTGTTAAGAAATTATTTGTTTGTAGTGTACTGATAATGAACTCTTATCAGTAAATATTGTAGAATACAGTATCTAATAAAATATATGAGGCAATGGTGGCGTAGTGGTTAACACTGTGGTCTCATCCCTCCGGGGTCGAAGGTTCCCAGGGTCCACTGGGATAGGCTCCAGGCCTTCTGTGACCCTGTATAGGATGAGAGGGTACTGTAATTCACCATCATTGTGTGTGCCCTGCGATGGATTGGCACCCTGTCCAGGGTATACCCCACCTCGTGCCCTAAGCCTCCTGGGATAGGCTCCAGGTCATATTTAAAAAAAATATTCACAAAGCCGTAGATTCAGAGAACGATCCAGTGGGGAGAAAATCTTTACTTGGAACCTTGGTGCCACTCTATACAGTAGGTGATAGGTGGGATCATAAATCTTTACAGTATACAGGTGTACAGGTTAAGACAAATAGTACTTGGTGTGTTGAAAGTGTGATCGGATCCATGTCAGACCATGGAGGTAAAAAAAAAAAAAAAAGAAAGAAATTTAACTCAATTTTTTTTCTAATTGTGTCCTGACCCAAAAGCCAGACAGCTCATAGCATAAAGTGTAACTGGTCATAAATCTTGCGCTTGAGAAACGACCCTGAACTGTGAATACTGTGTGTATACAGGTGGGAGCATATCTGTGTCAGTGAGTGAGTGAGTGTGTGTGTGTGTGTGTGTGTGTGTGTGTGTGTGTATGCAGCTCAAAGCACAAGAATGAGTTATAACATCATCAGTCAAGGTTTGTCTACCAAAAGACCTTGTCACTGAGGCCAACCCAGTTCCAGTCTAACCCAAGCACTGATATTACACTGATATATATATACGTACACTCACTGGCCACATCATTAGGTACACCTTGCTACAGCAGTACTGGGTTGGGCTGCAGAACTGCCTTAATTCTTCGTAGAATAGATTCAACAAGGTGACCTTTTGTGACATAGTGCGTTATCCTGTGGTCATAAAGGGATGTCACGGAGCTAAAATCATCTCAAACTGGTTTATTGAACATGACAGTGAGGTCACTGTACTCAAATGGTCTCCACAGTCAACAGACCTCAGTCCAATAGAGGACCTTTGGGATGTGGTGGAACGGGAGATTCGCATCATTAAACGTCTGACTGTGGCATTTAAACGATGCTCAGTTGGTACGAAGTGAAGTGTACCAAGAAAATCTTCCCCTCACCATTACACCACCACCAGTCTGAACCATTGATACGAGGCAGGATGGATCCGTGCCTACCGTCCGTCTGCTACGTTGCAGAAGAAATCGAGTCTCATCAGACCAGGCAACGTTTTTCTAAGCTTCTATTGTCCAATTTTGGTGAGCTCATGCGATTGTAGCCTCAGTTTCCTGTTCTTAGCTGATCGGAGTGGCACTGGGTGTGGTCTTCTGCTCCTGTAGCCCCTCTGCTTCATATTTTGATGCGTTCAGAGATGCTCTGCAGCAGACCTTGGTTGTAATGAGACGTTATTTGAGTTACTGTTGCCTTTCTAGCAGCTCGAACCAGTCTGGCCGTTCTCCTCTGACCTCTGGCATCAACAAGGCATTTTCACCCAGAGAACTGACACTCGCGGGATATTTTCTCTATTTCAGACCATTCTCTGGAAACCCTAGAGATGGTTGTGTGTGAAAATCACAGTAGATCAGCGGTTTCAGAAAATACCCAGACCAGCAACTCCCATGCCACGTTTAAAGTCACTTCAATCACCTTTCACCTTTCTTGACGTCCGGTTTGAACTTTAGCAGATCGTCTCGACCACGTTGAGTTGCTAATAAATTTTTATTTACACCCCCAAAAATTATTTATTTACCTAAATAAATTGAGTTGCTGCCATGTGATTGGCTGATGAGATATTTGTTTTAACAAGCAGTTGAACAGGTGTACCTAATGAAGTGTCTGGTGAGTGTACAGTATATACATATGTGTATTGTGTGTGTGTGTCTGTGTGAGAGAGAGATAGCGAAAATGAGAGAGAGAAAAAAAAGGTTTTTGATGAGGGATTCATTTCATTGAGTAAACGTACAGTACTGTATGATTTGAGACTCGGTGCATGTCCGTGTCTAAGTGCGTTCTGTGTTCAAACTGAAATACCATCGACCCCGACTCTCTATTTATAGACAGCGGCAAATCAATATCAGCAAGCAGTGGTTTAAGAGCGACCCCGATCACTGTAATAAGGCCGCGAGGGACTCGGTGCACCGTCGCCCTTCACAAAAGCGAAATCAGTCATTACTGGATCTCTCTCGGAACGAGACCTCGTCGTTTCACCCGGGCCTAATTACTAACAGCTTGTGTATCAATACAGCGTGTCCTTGCTGTCACAACGATCTGATTGGCGCGACAGTCTGACACGGTTCACAGTCGCACCTCCTTATCAGATACATTTGAATCAATTCCCCATCCCGTGTCTCTCTTTTCTCTTCGCAGAAAAAAAGCCAATTGTTACTATTATTATTATTATTATTATTATTATTATGGCTTAACAATCCACTCGTCAGTGATTAGCCGTGTCTCCTGTCGCTGGTTTAGGGTAAAAAACAGATTTAATCGCATCAGGAAATCATGATGAAGGTTAAATATTTTCAAAAGAAGAAAGTTAAAAGTGCGTTATTATTAT
>JAOTRS010000001.1:24955096-24978702 GCA_028565755.1 Dinotopterus cunningtoni | reverse complement strand
AACAAACAAAAAGCAAGAAAGGAGGGAAATATAGAAGGAAAGAAAGAAAGAAAGAAGGAAGGAAGGAAGGAAGGAAGGAAGAAAGAAAGAAAGAAAATGCTGTTGTGTCCTTGACAATTAAAAAGGTTTTTATATAAAGAAAGAAACAAACAAAAGGAAAAAGGAGAATAAAGAAAAAAACAAAAAGAAGAAGAAAGTAAGTCTGTTATTTTATCTGTTGTTTACAGGCTTGAATACCATCAAGGAAGAAATAAAAAATTACATAAATGATACACAACAATACATAAAAAAGAAAGAAAGATTGGAAAAAAATGAAAAAGTAGAAGAAAAAAAGAATAAAAGAGAAAATAACAAGAAAGAAAGAATGTTCATGTTAATTTATCAAGAAAGAAAGAAAGAAAGAAAGAAAGAAAGATTAGAACATTAAAGAAAAACATTAAATAAGAGAACACTCTAGGTTCAAGTCCTGCCATCTGTGGGTTGCCACACCCCAGACTACCCAGCCAGTGCATGCAGTGCCTGTCTCCAGCCTGGATAAAATTGGAGGGTTGTGTCAGGAAAGGCATCCGGTGTAAAACCTGTTTCAAGTTGTAGTGCGGATCAGATGGTGTAGGAGAGGGGCCGAGTCACGCTACATTACCATGTGCCCAGTTATATAGCCGAGCATTTAAACCACAGCTTCACTCACTTTCCTGTTGTTTACTGAGCTAAAGAGTTTGTGAGAACAAGTTTGTGAACCTTGAGATTTAAAATGGGAAAAAAAAAAAGAAAAAAGTATTTTATCCCTGTAATGATAACAAATCTGAAATAAGTAAGGATAAGTATTGTTGTGCCCCTCATAACCCGTCTAAACCTAAAGCAACTAGAAAATATAAAAATGATAAAAACAAAAATTGAGCCTGGAGCACAAAGAATGAGACGTAGTAGAAATGTATCCCAGCACGACAAACCAATAATATTTCCTAACAACGTGTCCTCGTCTGGTGACCCTGAAGCAGAAAACAGGACTGAAACAAAAAATAAAAAAATCCACTCAACGTGACTCGAAAGAAGTCTGTCGTGTCTCACTGACAATGAGGACAGCTCACAGAGAATACGAGGAACAGCCCCGCGGCTAACGCTTCGGTATCGGCTAGCCTTGTTCTATTTCATGAGACTGTCCTGACAGTGAATACTCCGAGCTGTGGTTCATGCTTTAGCAGAACAAAAAACGAAAAGGGTTTCGAGTGCAGTATAACAATTGTACAAACTAGAAATCTACATCAAGTACTGTTTCGACATTTTCAAGACTGTATCACCGAGTGTTTTTTTTTCTCTTTTACTCCGTTAGCTCAAGTAGAAGAAGCTACACTCCATTTCTAGCACTTTGCTAGCTAGCTCACTTTAAGATGTACATTCTGGTTAAAGGGTTTTTTTTATGTGGTATATATGGACCAGCATGGAGTGATAGATATTATTTATATAGTAAAAAAAATAATAATTCAGTACAGTAAGTCCCCAACTTACAAACAAGTTCTGTTTTAGGAAGCTAGTTCATAAGTCAGATTCGTTTATAAGTCTGACAAAGTGAGTCTTATACACATTTGACACAAATATACAATTTAAAGTATAGAAACCAAACCCAAAGGTTTGGTGTTTTGGTTCCGCATTATACTATCATGAGACTGCGCATTTAAATTGCGAGGGGAATCTCGGTGACACAGCTGGATCAGCTGACCTCATTTAAAGGGAAAGACATCAGAGGAGGATAATGCTACATGGTGTTTACTGTGCACTTAATGTGCACGCTGTTTTGTCTCAGAGCTGTTTTGGACTGTGAACTTCTTCTGCACTCCACACACACACACATACAACATACCAGACTTTGGACATTTTACACACACACTTATGTGTGTGTAAATGTTGACCGGAGGACCTACCACAGGACTGGAACCTAACCAAATTGCTCTCAAACCTCCCTCACATGTAATATTAGTTAATTAACATTGCCTACCTGTATATTGACCCATGATATTGACTTGCATGTTTCTTGCTTTGTCATCAATAAAATATTGATGACAAAGCAAGTCTGTCACATCGCACTTCTGTCACATCTTTTTAATCAAAGTTGTGTCAAGTTTTTGTAAGCCAAAAAAAAAATCAAACCCTCTTAATCCATTTTTAAAAATGCAGGTCAGGTGATTTACCTTTAGCGAAGCCCACAATAAACCGTAAAATAAAAGAAAATAAATAAACAAGAGCCCTTTCAAACATCTGCCAATGTACATTACAGTAATAACCGCCTACAAATGTAATAAACCACAAACGTAATACAAATCTGAAGCTTTTAATGTAATAACCCCACAAATAAAAAAAAATGTAAACAAACATCATAGCCACTGCTATTAAATAAAAAGATAATAAATTGATTACATTTGCAGGATTATTGCATTAAAAGCTTTAGAATTGTATTACATTTGTGGGCTGTGATTTATTACTGTGGCAGGTGTTACACGCCTCCTTAAAAAGTGACGTCCATGAAGTCTTTCACTAACACAGCTCCAAGCTCCGAGAAGTGCATCAGCTACCATGGACAAATAAAAACTCTTCCTTTTCATATATGATACCATACAGGTTTAGGTCTTTGTTCCAATGTCTAGCATCTAACAGAAAATTTGAAATATGCTTCTTCATCCTGGCTGGTTAGAATATTAGAATAATGACAAGACTTTTCAAAACTTTTTTGCTTTTACACATTTTTTTTGCCAATTCCCTTCATAGTTCATGCTAGTTCTCTTCTATTGGTTAGAACTAAATGGAGGGCGTAAAGGCTAAAGCATGCTTCTTCTAAGATATGTGAAGCTAGTCCAGTGCATATTTTTAAACTGTTCCTCAAGATGCATCACAAAGCAGCTTAAAACGCACAGGAAAAAGCTCTATCCACCCTCTTCTGCATACCTGAGCATGCATAGCTGTGATTGGCAGAAAGGAAACAGAATGCCACGCCCCCTCCTGTTCAGACACCACGGTCAGCTTTGCTCTCTTGGATTTCATCAAAAATCAACCTCTTTCTTTATTTCTTTAAAGATCTTAAAACACACTATAAAAACAAATCCAGAGTTAGCTAACATGCAAACAGATCAGAAGCTCAGCACATGCACACTGCAGCCAGACCAAAACAAAATGGATGTTTTGTCTAGACTTAATTAGCACAGTCGGAGGGGTGCTATCTGACCTATCTGCTCTGGACTTTGAAGAGGAAAAGAAGTGGGGAAAAAAAAGAAAGAAATCAATTTGACCTCATTCAATTAGTTGTGCCCTGAGGAAAAGGAGATCAGCTTCCTGAAATTACTACAGATCATCGTTTAATCAGTGACCCGTGCGCTTAAACTATTAGTCTTTTCTCCGTTCCTGACTCCGTTTGTAGTCAACTTGGAACTTCATGACGCATTAAACATTTTGCTGTAATTATTTACGAAAAGGCTTTATCTTAATAGCATTGTTCGTAGTACATTTCTATCATTTATTTAAGAGAAATATCATTTAAGAAGCATATCGTTATGATAAGCATATTGTGTAGACCCCAAACAATATAGCCTCAGTTTGCTGTAGATTTAAGGATAGAGAAGTAAAATATTCTTGATTCTCTTTCAAATTATGCCATGCCGAAGAGAAGCCTTAGTGATTATGACTGTCACCTGGCATCTCCAGGGTAGAGAGGTCAGATATCACCTCCAGAACTCCAGGTTGCTGAGGTGAGAGCATTGTGCACTTACCACTGGACCACTAGGAGGCGTGCTAGTAAATGTACATATACAGTATGACATCAAGTGCCACAAAAATACCAGACAACTGGAAAGTAAAAATTAAAAAAACATTTAATGTCTGAGACCTCTTTTGTAAAAGCGGACGTGATGCAGTTGGAATGCTGTGAAAAAGCATTACAGTAGAGTAATTCATTAGGTAAGATGCACCTCGCGGTAATATTTCTGAAAGAAAATTAAACAGGGAGGTAACATTACAACACTTAAAGTTGCGTGACACGAGATACACATGCTGTGTGTGGGAAGCTGTTGTTTCTAACCCTTTTAGAAACTTAAGAACTATAGACGTGGTCTGAAATTGGGCGAATTGATGCTAATCAGCATAAACACTTCAAAGGTCACGATTTAATTGTTTTGAGGTTGGATTTGCAACCTTGCGTTTGGGTCGTTCATTTAAAGTAAGCCATCATTTTAAGTAACTACGTAATTTCAACTTTCAAAAATAATGTTATCCTGGTGTTAAACATCATTGCAAAGTTGTTACAAATTGTTTACAATGGTCGTACAACGTTGGGGTTCCTGCTGAGTTGGATCGAATCCATAAGAGATCACATGTCATGTAAACACATGTTTCAGTGGAAAGGATACAGGAAAAATCTGACGTACTTGTATTGTCAGTATTGAATATTTTATTACATTTTATCAATTTTTAATGAGCTAGAAATACTATAGAACCATAAACATTGAATATATTTGAGAAAGTGAATATTTGTTTTTTTATATACAGTACTGTGAAAACATCTTAGGCACCCTTTGTAGTTCTGTTATAGATTTAGTTTTTTATGACTTCATTATTGAGTCAGTACAGGGGCATTGGTGGCTCAGCGGTAGGTTTCTCGTCTGCCATGCGAAAGGCCAGGGTTCAATTCCCACCCAATGCCCAATCCCCAGTCACTGGGTCCTGTACTGGTCCCAAGCCCAGATAAAGTGTGTGGGTTGCCTCTGCAAGGGCATCCAGTTTAAAACCTATGCCAAGTTGTTGCTCAGATTGGATGGTCCTCTGTGGCGACCCCTCAACGGGTACAACTGAACGACCAACAATATTGAGTCAGTACAAAACCATAGGCTTTATATACAGTGTATATAAATATATATATATATAATTTTTTTTTAATGCATCCTTGTTTTAAAACACAGTCTCTCTTATAGTATGTCTCTAATCAGAGTCAATAACATATAATCTTATTTATATTTTATACTTATAGCGTTTTTGTTAATACTACTGTTTCAGTTGCAGGATGTAAAGCACACACAATTTTACACCACAGCTTAAGACACAACAGTTCAAAGTGGTTTCACTACATCTTTCATTCCGCCTGAATTCAAGTCACCATAAACATTTGCAGTTTTTTTATATGAAACAGGTGACAGATTTCTGGTTGCCATAAGAAACTGTGAATGTTAATACTGAACATCTTAATGAATTCTGATAGGCTAGACGGAAATTCAATTACCTCTGTGATCAAGGGCACGGCGCCATCTATTAACACAGCCGTATTCTTCATCACTGAAGAGCGAGTCTTTAATGGAAAACATGTCATACGTATCAATTACTAAATGAATCAAGGATGCAGCTCTGAATTCATCCATCGCTCATTTATACAGTTTGAACTTATCCTATCCTGGTCAGGATGGAGCTGGAGATTATCCCAGGAACGCTGCATGAGGTGGGACTACATCCATTACAAATCACTATTTACACACTCATTCACAAGTAGGGGCAATTCAGTACAGTGTCTCCATGCAAAATGGAAAAAAATAAATAAATAGAATGGAGACTAGAAAATATTTAGCCGGTATTTATAGTGATGTCAAATCACAAAGCTCTTTTTTAAATTTTCAGGATTCCTCCATTTCTTTCCCTTTTCATTTCTAAGAAACATCCTTTAACAGAAAAGAGAAAGAAGGTACATCAACAATGAGAGGCTGCTAGTAAAGTATGTAAGTACAGTGCTGTGCAAAAGTCTCAAGTGCCCCACATTTCTTCATATTTTGCTTCCAAAGAGACAAGCTTTCTTGTATTTTTAATGTAGTCTTAAGGAATAGCTCTCGAGGCTTTCTGAAGGACTTTCTAAGCTCTCATTTTTGCCAAGTGTTTTTGCCTCTTATTGTCAGTCCTGTATCTGAGCCGCTTCAGAGGAATGTTTTTTGTTTGTTAAGCCACACAGTGACCTATGAAGTATTTATCCATAAAAAAAAACCTAACTTAAAGTATGAACCAGTGAGAACCAGGTGCAGGTGATGAGAGATGATCAGGCGAGTGATTAGTTTACAAAACTGGTGATGCTGAGCGCTGAGTGGGAGGAACAGACGAGAGGGGAAATGAGGTTGCTGCTGAGGTTGTTACATAAACAAGGAGTTTATAAAAAGCCTAAGGCAGCCTGTAGCAGTATAAACATGTATTACTACTTATTAAATTAAATCTACATAATTTTTTATTTAATTGGAAAAAATCAGGAGGGCTCAAGACATTCGCACACTACTGTGTGCATTCAAAATTTATCAAAAGTGCTCAAAGAACCCAAAAATCAAAAGTCAGACAAGTGTAGCTATATTAAACTTAATGATTCCACAAGTTCATGTATAGAAGCTTAGGAGTCTTGGACAAGCACATCATGTTCATGTCAATCAATCATCAATCATACTGTAGAAAGAAAAAACACTACTTAATATTACATTTATAAAACACAATTTCCACTGCATTTTTAAAGATCATACCACGAGCTGCACTAAATACTGTACATCAGCTACGATGCGATCAGGCCAATGGAAAACACGCTGCGAGTTCACAAACATGACATATCACGTAACTATCACCATGAGATAAAGACTCGATTATAAATTATCTTCCCTCTCGAGCTATCCTTATGCTCTGTTGTTTCTTGTCATCTCTTTAATCTGACGTAACTAACTAGCAACCACTTTTTAGCCAAAACAAAGCTTTCAGAAGAAACAAACTACACAATATGTGCTCGGCTTGCCAATGAATTTATCCTTTGTCCAGACCCTGTTATGTTTTCTACACAGAATTTGAAAGCATACAGTTCATTTTCTTTGCATTTTAGTTTCCTGGTCATGAATTTATGACGTGTAGCAGCTGTACAGTGTCCATCTACAGACGTTAATTCTAATATCTGAAATAGTCCTTGGAAACAGATTTCACACATACTTCCAATCTTTCTAAATCTCATCTCACCAAAAAAAAAAAAAAAAACCCACAGACAATCTGGTACTTTCAAAGTGACAGCTTTTCACACAAAGAGGCCATCTGACTGACACTGAAAAATGCTAATTATGTGTCCTCGGTGCTTACAGTTTCAAACAAGGTACAATAATATCATGTGGTCCTGCAGTCCTTGAACAATCCCTTAATTAAAAGTTTGTTTTTATCTCAAATGGCCAATCTCATCTGAACGAATCTGGGCAGGTAATTACAGAAAAAAAGTCTATTTGTGTACATCAGAGAGTACTCAAAATTTTGCAAAGAATATGTAGAGTTCAGCAAGTACTACAGCATATAATACAAAAATATATAAATATGTAGGAAAAAAATTTAAATGCTATATGATATATGAGACTTGGTTCCGACAAGGTAATCTGATTGGACGAGAGGCGTTCCACAAGTGCTGATAATAGACAGTAACATCACTGGGACGTTTAACTACAGTATATGCATCACTCCAAGTCCCTGGTGTTCTAACCATGATTAATAAGAGTACCAGTTGGTCAAAGCATGAGTGAAAGTGGGTCAGCTCGGCCCGCAGTACCGATAAGAGAGCAGCTGCCTGCCAAAACCCACATTCGACGCACTTTTAGCAAGTAAACACATTCCTTTAAAGTTTGCTTTTAAATGCCCCTGTGGTGTTTTATCTATGATTAAGTTATCTCACACAATGATATCTAGCTTCTAACCTCCATGGTTTATTCTTCTCACCTTTTGGCTACATACTGTAGTACTGGCTGTGATATCTTTAATAATCAGACAGTGCTGATATTCATGACAGCAGCACTCCCTTTTGTGTGATACTGCTCAAACAAATCCAGCAGAAAATAAAAATTCAGTATACAAGAAGTGAATAGAGATAAACGTAACGGAAGAAAAAGAAATAATAAAATCACAGAAGCGATTTGGTTTTAATTGACAATAAAGTCAACGAGTGTGTGCCAATGCGTGGGGGATTTTCAGGGTCGAATATGTTGTTGAGTGTGTTATATCCAAAGGAAGTAAACAGCAATTTCTCTGTTTAACCCAGAGAGACACACTGCGGGTTCCCATCACTCTCCTCGCTAAGTAATGATAGTGGTGTGGCTCTGAGAGCGACGGCTCGAACGTACAAGCGCGCATTACATCCTTACATGGAACGCAGCCAAAGCTGTAGTTACCCTGAAACCAGTTGTGCAGTTTCAGCTGATAAAACCTAACCTATGATTAGCAATGCACTGCTTCTACTGTGTACTGTGATTTATAAGTTTGCCAACAAAATGCTAGCAAAACATAAAAAAAGTCTTTTTTTTAATGATTAGATGTATATATTTTTTGTTTAATGTCTGCAAAAATACATCCTTTAGCACTGATAATGATGATGATTTTCTTACAATAGCATGTGCGGAAGTGTTTTATTCATGGTATATTACAGCAATTTTCACCTGCTAGCAATTTTCTACTTATAAATAAATGACATATACTTTTTATAGGTTTACAGGTATAACAGTTCTTGTTGTGTAAAAAAGCTTTACTTCCATTGTAGCATAGGTAACTTATAAGATAGATAGATAGATAGATAGATAGATAGATAGATAGATAGATAGATAGATAGAGTGATTCATTAACTGATAGGTAGACAATATGAAGAACAGGAAAATATTTTTAACCAACAAATCCTTTCTTAGGAGTTTTCCTGGAGCACACCAACTCCGGATACTCCAAGAAACATGAAACAGAAATGAAAGGACGAACTGCTGTCAGCTTTTTATAGACTTCAATCAATTGCTCTTCCAGGTGTTCAAGTTAAAACGATAGAGAAAAAGGGAAAGAAAGGAAAATTACAGAGGTTTGCTGAAGGAAATGCTACAAGCAGCTGCTTCCTGTTCTTCTCATGTCCACTGGGCTTCTCCCCGGCGAGACTGGGCATGTTATTATTCAGTAAAATCAGGTCTTGTGAAACAGATGTTATGGAATCCATAAAAAAGAAAACGTTTAAATGTTCTGCTCTGTAATCTGTCTAGTCCAAACACATGACTGAAGAGCGTCGGACTCAGCACGACTGAACTGTGCGTTTATCGCTTATTTTCTCCTCTGTCCCCTGAGACGTGCCGTACTGAGTCGGTTCCAGCGTCAAGCCATTTGTGATCATATTGGAAAACTTGAACATTACAATGGCCAAAGATTTGAGAAACACATTAAAAACACATTAACTAACACAAGATTAAATCAAAACATAATATTAACTGAAACACAACATTATTTTAAAAACACAGCAAAAGTAACTAAAATGCATTAAGTATGTTAGCAGCAACTTTAATTGTAACACAACATTAACTAAAACCAAACATTAACAAAAATACTGTAAAACATTAACTGACACAAAATA
The DNA here is from genome assembly GCA_028565755.1 of Dinotopterus cunningtoni. Taxonomy (NCBI): domain Eukaryota; kingdom Metazoa; phylum Chordata; class Actinopteri; order Siluriformes; family Clariidae; genus Dinotopterus; species Dinotopterus cunningtoni. The sequence continues at coordinate 24,969,308 of JAOTRS010000001.1, read as the reverse complement.
TTAACTGTAACACAACATTAAAACGCTGTTGAGTACAACTTTAACTCAAAACACAAGTTTTTTTTTAAGTTAATGTTATTGTTTATTTAGTTGGTTGAGTTTTAAGATAACGTGTTTTGTTTTAATGTTGTGTTTTAATTAATGTGTTTTAGTTGATGTGTTTTGAGGTAAAGTTGTGGTTTAGTTTGTGTCGTGTTTTGGTTAATTAACGTTGCTTGGTGTTTTATTTAATGTTGTTGTGCTTTTGGTTTTGCTTTTGTGTTTGTGAATTGTTTGTTTTGAATTTTTAAGTTTTGCACGTTTAGTGCATAAACAAGAAAAAAACTAAGAAAAAAACAATTATGGGTTAAATGATTTCATGATTATGAGAAAGCATTTTAAAAACATTCTTAATATAAGTTCTCAAATTCAGGCCTGTAATTGTGCTATAAATTGGGTCTTGTTGTTGTTTAAATTTTTTTTCTGGTTTATTTGTTTTTTATTTTTCTTACTGCTCTGTGGAACCTCGAGTGTGGAACCGTTTCTGAAATACAAGTGTATTGCACCAACAATCATTCTAACGCTCACATGTTGTCCCAATTCCGAAGTTTGATGGATACTACTGCAGATAATATCCTAAGTTTCATTTTCATTTTCAATTTAATTTACATACTGGTCTGGATGGCACTTTAGAAAGCCAACAGAAAGCCTAAAACACCTTCAGCTTAATATGGAGTTGCTTCAGTAATACAGGCCAATAAATATTGTGTTTGTTTGTGAATGTTTTTGACCTTGTGGGGACATTTCTTAGGTCCCCATTAAAAAAATGCTTTTCTGTCAAACACTGTAGCTTGTATTAAAAAAAATATTTACGAAAAAGTGTAATTTACAATGTGCAAAGGAGCTAATGTCAAAACATCTCTTTAAAGCACTGGCACCACAAAAATAGTATATTTTAGGTTCTCTATTAGCATGCAAGACAAGGTTTTGATACATGCCAGAGAACTTAAAATATCTATAATTGAAGGTCCTAATGGATTAGGTTTCAAGTGTTCTTGCTGTGTTTCAAGACAATCGTTTCATTTCGTGCCTCGTACACAAGGCTCCAGGGAAGACCTTCTATTCAGTTCTCCCTTGCGGAAGTTTGTACCAGGCTTGCAAATTTCACGCATTTTTCTTATCGATTACTTAATGATAACAAAGCAACCTCTTTTTTTTCTTAAGTTTTATTCAAATAAACCGAGCATCACGAACCCAACAAACTAGTCTGTTAGTTAGTAAAACAATTTAAAGGAGACCAAACAAAAACAACAACCTGAAAAACAACAAGAAAGAAAAACAACAAGAAAATATTTCTCTTGCCTCTTTGTCCAAATTTAAAAACCGCTAAAAAAGTAACGTCCAATACTGTGCATTGCCTGAATTCCAAATGTGCCCACCTGTGGTGTACAGACCTCATATAAGAAGAAACCATTTTCTAGCTTGTTGTTTGGCTCTGCCGAGCTCTGCTGTTCACTGTTGGGGTGTGGTTCAGCAGTAGCTCATTTGCATAGACACTAAAACGGCGTGTTTGGGAGAGGAAAGAAACAGAGGGGTTTTGTCGCATGAAAATTGCATTATTTAAGGGGGATTTTAATGGGAGCATTAACAAACACACACTAGGGCATATCTGAGACCTGTGTTAACTTGTTTAAGAAATAGTTCAATAAAGCAGGCTACTATTTAATGTTTCTGCTTTGTGCACCACTGTGGAGAAACACGTTTTGCTAGAAGGCTGGTATATATGGCTAATATATAGCGCTAATGGAATCTTGATTTTGACTGGTCAGAATGTGTTTAGCATCTGAATAATGTTAAATAAATGACCTTAATGATAAGAGATTTTACACTTATGTTTAACATGTATGGAAGGAGTCACCAGTGCAACCACTTTGTAACAGCCACTTGTGACTTGGGTCAAAAATGCCTCTGACTAAGGGGCTGCCTTTTATAGGCATCAGACATGAGAAAGTAGTCAAAAGGAAACAAGCAAATGGAAAAACGCAACAAGATCCAAAGAAAACCATGCCGGAATGTCATATTTTCTAGCAAAAAAAAGAGAAAAAAGACACTGGTGAGGGGACAAATGTTATAACGTAAATGACAACATGGTCTAACTTGTTATGCAGACATTTGCTAACAATCATTAAATGTATCTATAAAGTAATATAAAATATGGTTAATGTATGGAAATTGCTTGGTTAAAAAAAAAAAAAATACAACACCTGACCAATCAGAACTGAGAATTCAAAAAGCGCTTTGATACGGTGAGACAATGATGGTGTTAATAATTATTGGTAAAGATAAGGCAAATACAGGGAGCAGGAAGCCAAACACAAAGTTAAATATATATTTTTGCTGTAAAGCACGACTTTTCAGACAATTCAGCACGGCATCCACGTGTGAGTCTTCAGCTGCTTCTTTTACACAGCTCAAGGATTTAAGACTCGTGTTTATTTGTCCGCACTGTTGTGAATCTGTTTCTTTCAATCTGTTCAATCTGTTTCGTCCTGCATGTAAGGATCTTTTTACTTGTTTAACAGTCACGATGAGCCCTTGAAACAGCAACAACATGCCACAGCGGAAGAGCGCAGCCAGTACAGCCAGTACAGCCAAAAAATTCACAACGCATTCAAAGAGAGATGAAGCCACAGCCGCATCAGCAAGACTGGCATGAGATCCTGACCTCTCATTGACCTGCAGGAAATAGCAGGACTTGAACTAAAGATGACTTGTTTTTCTTTCCTCCTTTCTGCCTTTTAAGTGCACTACTTTGTTTTTATGAAAGAAAGTGGCTTTAGTAGCTTCGGCATGGGAGGCCACTACCACGCTCCTTTCACACAGTATTTTTGGAGAAGTACTGTAGCTGCGGACTAGATCCAAAATCAACAGATATAAAGTGCTTTTGATTCTCTTTATAAAATGCTTTAAAGCAGTAGAGAAAGATTCAAACGGGCATTATGACACAACAACACAACGGAAGACACAGTGACACAAGAGCTTCAGTATTTCCACTCAAATATTTTTCTGCTATCTTTTTTCTAAATTTTTTTGCATTGATGCTAATTAAAAAAAATCACACGATTCCACACTAGGTTTGTATATACAGTACAAATTTAAATGAACGTGCTGGATTTATCTGGCCACGTAAGCAGTCATCCAGCCGAGAGGCACCGCATGAAAGAAAATACGAGCCAATTATGATTAATAAGTCACTATTATCTACAGCTCATGTGGGTGTTACACACAATCTTAAATGGCATTTACAAATCTGGACTGAGCGAATGTGACAATTACGTGTTACTACGTTGGTTTCGGTGGATAACTCGGCTGGATGCCTAATTCTCCTGACCGAAATAATTGATCACAGAAGCGGATTTGCTGCAAAAATAGTCAGCTAGCATCTTCAATTGTGATTAAAGCCTGCGTGATTTCTGATGTACATCCTTAACTCCCTAAATGATGTAAAAAATACTATAGGAATAGGAACAAATACTTTACTGAGTCACACTGAAAAGTGCCTAAAGATACAATTTAAAAATTGATTGTTAATGTAACAACTGCAGCAGCCTCATTTCCCCTCTCATCTGTTCCAACCACTCAGCATTCAACATCATCAATATACTAATCACCGGCCTGATCATCTGTCATCATCTGCACCTGTTCCTCACTGGTTCATGCCTTAAGTTAGATGTTTTATAATGCTTGTCCATCAGGAAGACTGACGACCTATTCCTCAAGACTACATTTAAAAAAATACAAGAAAGTCTGACTGTTTAACTGGAAATATGAAGAACTAAGGGGTGGCTCAATACTTTTGCACAGTCCAGTATATGTTATGATATATTTTGATATCAATGAATATGTTCTCGGCTTATATGAAAATGTAATTAAGAACCCAAACAAGCACTCACAAAAATATAAGAAATGTTGTATGCCTTTAGAAATGTAATGAAGAGGAGTTCAGAGCCGTTCGTGCACGGACATGATGGAACGTCCATTTTTCAAACTGAGCTTAAAGGATTAATTGAAGTATAATTTTTCTTTTTCTCTCCATTAGGTATATATGCATGTTAGGTTTTCCTGTGGTATAAAAGAAATAAAACATCTAGTGGTGGTTACAATATCTTGGTTTTTCACATCATCTTGTGGTTGATTATTTTCCTATAACATCATTACAAAATCATGCTGTGATACGCACTAACCAAAGCACCACGTATCAAATCATCAGAGCTGCCTCAGTAGTAAAAGAAATCTAAATTCTAAAAAAAAAAAAAAAAAAAACGAACCCACTGATGAGGGAAAAAACAACATGTGGTGTGGTGAGCTCCAGGTCACATGACAATCTGGACTTCTTCAAAAGCAGCATCACGGTCCAGCCTAGACAACCAGTTGCAAAGCTTTACAGCCGTCTTTCTCCACCTTTTAGAGTCCTGCCTCCGTCTCAGATTCAGATCTTCATTTGCGCTAGGCGTTCCTATGGAAACTCAGAGCCGTTCCCCATCTCCTGGGCGTTTTCCTGTTTTATTGGCTGCTCGGGAGTCAGGCGCTCGTGCCCAGAATAGACTGATCTATCTCTTCCCACCCCCCACCACTCTACTCCCACCCAGGATTCTCATGTACACACACACAGACACACACACACACACACACACACACACACACACACACACACATACCCCTGGACCCACACACGCCACAACCATAGCAATGATCCTGTTCAGCAATGTAGCATAGCACACACCATGACAAGAAAAAAAATCCCAAAGTCACACAGATACGATACATCACAGTAGTAAGTTAAAAACTTAAATATAAAAACTTAGATTTTTACCAATGCTTACATCAAAAAGCTTTTTTTCTTTTTTTTTTTTTTTTTAAGAAGACCTCAGTTTTCTAATGGGCAAGACAGACATTTGAGAGGAACCTAAAGAAAACCAATCCTCTTCTGTGTAAAAACTAAAAGAAAGTCTGATTTTGGTAATTCTGGAAAATACATTATTAATTTACAAAAAATACAGTCCATTAAATGAAAAAATCTGGTTAATTGACTATTACTTCACCACAACTTATTTTTTTACATGTTTTTACCTGTCTGCTCACTGCTTAGCAACCACTGTTAACATACCACTATTACCTCAGTCTCATGCTAGCATGAGAATTTTCTAGCGTTTTTGAATTAGAGGCTCAGTATGCTGTGGTCTATGGTCAAAACATGTATCTGAAGAACTTGTAAACAAATCACTGATGATTACAATACAAATGGTGACTTATTCTAGAATTTTCTAGGGAAAACAATCAGAGAGTTTGTATAAATATAATGTAAATTTGCCACACTAGGCATAGCCAGTGTTAGCTAGTAGAGATGGGGGTGGGGAGCGGTTTAGTTACGAATCACGATTCTTTTGTCAGGGATCGCTACTCGTATGGTGCAACAGAAATGCATTTTTATGGCATTACATTATCAAAAATCGGTGTGTTAAAAGCCTCTGATCTGTCTTTTTCTCCAAACTCTGTGAGAGAATTAGTCTCAAACCCACTTATTACCTACAATCGCACACTTACACTTGTCTTAAAACACCGCGAGCGCTAATTAGCCGTAATTAGCAAATTGCACGCTTTAGAAGCCCCGCATGCCCATGTTAAAAGCCGCACCTGTCTGTGTGCTCACTGTCAAGTTGTGTTTTGAGAATTCAGAGGCATTGGATGAGGCATTGATGGCTCAGTGCCATGCGGAAGAACAGTCCAGATAAAGTCCAGATAAAAAGGGAATGTTGCTTCAGGAAGAGCATCCGGCGTAAAACCGTGTGCGGATCGGATGGTCCACTGTGGCCACCCCACGACGGGAGCAGTCAAAAGACTAACAACAAGAGCCGGTAAAACTTCATCGTTTCTTTATACTCCTACAGGTGGCGCACTCTGGACTATTTACACATTTTCATCCCATGTGGTAGGAGTGTTTGTTTAGAAATAACAATCATGACATTGCTTAGGTTTTTAAGAGAGAAAACTAATGTTATAAGGAACAAGATACATTTAATTACTCATGAAACTTTAAAAAAATTTTAAATTGTAACAAAATCGAGGAAAATTCGTATCTCGAATTGGGATATTTATAGAAAAAGTGATACTTCGGTATACTTTAGGTATCATGATAATATCATATTGGCAGGCGACTGCTGATTCCTGTCCCTATTAGGTAGCATGACAAAAGTTGGGTTCGTCAGAAACCATTTCTTACTGTTGCTGTTTTTACCACATGAGCTGTTACTGTACATTTAGTTAATTTATGATATAGACAAATGACAACTAACCCATGTTATACTATGTTTTAGTATCCATATTTAGCATTTTTCAACAATTCAGCCCTGTTAGTAAAAAAAAAACTTTCATCATTCAAAACCTCCCCTGATTCCTAGAATGCACCTTTTAATGACTTCAGCCTTTTTTTTCCCAGAGTAGAAGGCTCTTCTTACAGTCCTGGAGGAATAGTACATGTTTTTCACCTTTACCAACCTTTCACAGGTATGAGACTTGGTTCCTGTTTTTTCACGTTTGAAAGAGAAACTTGAATCATGTTGAAGATAGAGTGAAAAAAAAAAGATCTGTAAGCCAGTGAAAACATTAAGGATATAGAATTTTGTATGTCAAACAATAGCCTACTTCTTATAATGATATACATAATAAAATATTTGAAATATGGAAATATATTCAGTATACTATAGGTACTTTTCATTATTATTATCGCTTACACTCACTGACTTGGAGTAACTCTTGATTTCGGTCAGGCTCGTGGTGGATCCGGAGACTATCCTGAAAATACTCAGTCCGCACCAGCCAAGCAGGAATTTTGGGTTGTCAAAATGTTGCTGTGTTGTTAATTTTGCAATGTTATCAACGTTGGGACAACAGTGTTATTAAGTTGTTTCTGAACATTAGAATGACTTTAGGACAACACTGAACAATACAATGTTGCAAAAACAACCTCAAAACAACATTAATATTAAACGATGGCCTGAGCAGAAAACCCAGGTGAAAAAACCCCTACGTGCTTACCACTGGACCACTAGGGGGCATTTTGCTGTTGATGCTAGTAAATGTGCATATGTAACAACAAGCACCACAAACAAAAAATACCAGACAACAGGAATTTTCTGTAATATTAAATTGGAAATCAGCCTACAGCTTTAGCACGTCCTTTGTCCTTATCTAATAAATCGAAGCGCTCCATATCGATTTGAAACCCTCCGACTACAGCATGCCTCTTGTTCTGCCCCTTAACATGCAGGATCATAAACAGAGTGTCAAGGCTAACACATTCAGAAGCTGGCTCGACCCCATCGATCACACGCAGCAAGAGTCCAGCCGGCTCCATAGTAACAGGCTTCACATATAGGCCAAACATTTGAAACTGAACACCTTGTTCTCTTGCACTCATACACACTCGCTGAAGCTTAATACTGCATAATCCAATCCTTTCTTCATTTCTGTCAACTGCTGAGAGAGCTCATGGTCCCTCACTTTGGTGGAGCGATGCACAATGCAGCACAGAGAATTGCGCTGCCAAAGACCGGAGCGGTCTTGCCTGTCCGGACACGTCTCGGAAGCATTTTATTCTGACCATGAATCGCCTTGCATATTCCCCCGGGGAATAAAAAGAACAAGGAAAAATGCTCTCGTTGCAGCAATGCTGGATATGAATTCTGTATCTTGTATATGTGTATATATACTGCTGTGAAAAAGTATTTGAAATACTAATTGAAATAACTGACATAATAGATGAAGCCCTGAAGTAATTGTCCGGCCATCAGTTCATGACCTTAAGTGCACTTGGGTTATGCAGCAGAACAATGATCTGAAATACGCCAGCAAGTCCACCTCTGAAAGCCTCCAGAAAAAAAAAAAACTAAATTAAGGTTTTGGAGTTGCTTTAAGTCTGGACTTAAATCCAATTAAGATGCTTTAACGCGCCATTCACGCTCGAAAGCCCTCCAGTGTGTGATTTATTACCAATTACCTTATTCGAAACACATGTTCATGTTAGCGCTATAAACAAGACGACACAAAAAAGGCTGACCTCTGGAACGAAGGTCCGTGGCTAGTGGGCTAGCGGGAGGCTTCTTCACGGCAGCAGTACGGTACACGATGTGAGGACGACCGCCGCCACCGTCCTCTTGCTCCGTCACATGATGTCCCGTTTCTACCGGCTCGATGAAGAACTCCTCCTTCTCGGTTCGGATCATCCCCGCCTGAGTGAAAGAGAAAAGAACAAGAGCTCACAGATTTATCATATTAACTTGCTTGATAATTACAGTCATGTTGTATGTTGGAAATATGAATAAATATATCAATTGACACCACAGCGCAGCTTCAAGCAACAATTCTTTTAAAAAACTTCATAATTTCTATAGCAACGAGTCATTCACGGGGACGTGTACAGAAGTAAATACTTGTCTTATGGACGTCCCACAACATGAATAGACTTCGAGACCTCCAATGCTGTTGGAGGAAAATAATCACCGCTTCATGTAAGATCATAACACATAGAGTATTTTCCTCTAACAGCACACCCCAAGACGTTTAATTCCTTTACTCACTGATGCCAAGTCCAAAAATATTCTAGCAAACCTTGCCAACATAAACAGTGCCCTTTTATTACTACAACCCCTTTGGGAACTATATACTTAACATTTCTGGAAATCTATATAACAGCTTAACCAAAAGGAGCCAAGAAGAAATACAATGTAAAACAAACATTGTGTTAACCTCTATTTGTGTTCATTGCTTCTGGAGGAAGAAAAAATAAAAAAAAAACATAAACTCTGTACTTGCCCACTAGGCTGAGCTCGAGGATGATATTATGGAGACTTATTCTCACTTTATGTATATACACCCTGGCTTAAAGAGCTAATTTAAACTATATGTAAATGATAATCAGATTTTAAAATCAAACAAAAATGAATATCAAAACACAAAATGTGACATTTATTATTTTATGAATGTACATGCACTTGTATATCCTTTACTAGTAACCTAGCTTCCTTAGAGTTTTTCCATTCATTGTTTTGCTACCAAAGCTCCACCCCCTTCTGCTCTCTAGATCCACCCACTTGACCACACCCTCAAAAGAGTAACAATAGTGAGATATACTGTATGTAATTGTATACCTTGACAGTGTAACCAGCTGTTTATAAACACTTTTTTTTTTTTTTAAATATGACTTATCCCAACAACGGTACAGAGTAAATACAGCAGTATTTCCAGACGCGAGTTCTTAAGTCGAAATTTTGTATTGTGAAATAGATTTTCCTATAGGAAATAATGTAAATACAGATAACCCGTTCCGGCCACCCAAAAAATATTACCAATATTACCAATTTCCAAAAACAATCAAAACATTTATATAAAAAAAGACATGTACTGTAAATGAAGTAAAATATGAAATGAATAGACATTAAACCTTACTTAACCTTAATCTAGGATTCCTCTTGGCACCGGCTGCTTTAAAAACAAACCGAAAGCGACTCCTTTTTCTTCTTGCTACCGTCCTTGCTGACATTCTTGGGACTCATGGTGCTATGTCTTCACTAAATCTTGCAAAAAAATGCAAAAAACCCAGAAAAAAATATACAAACTCGCTTGGCTTGGCTTTCCACTGATGCACACAAAACATATGCACCAAAACATATGCACCACCAGGATGTAGGCACAACTGGCCTAGTCGTTTGTATAACGAAAATGCTTTGTATGCTGAAGCAAATTTCTTGCAAAATTTTAGTTCTTAAGACAAATAAGCAACTACGGTTACTTGTTTACTTACTACCTTTTTTTTCCCGCCAGGCAGCATAATCTGTACATACGACTTTCATATACCATGATAATAATATAAAAAGTGGAATACTGGCACAGGCATAGACAACATGTTTGAATTTATTATCATACAAAGGCTAGCAGACAGAACATTGGTAATTAATTGGTAAAAACATGTAAGCTTTTGATATATTGTTTTGTTTGTTTGTGTGTGTGTGTGTGTGTGTGTGATTAAGAGAAAGAGAGTGGGAGAGCGAGTGTGAGAGAGAGAGAGAAGCAGCTATCGCTTCCTTTGACATGATCCACAGTGAGAGGGCATCGCTGCAGTCGCACTCGAGCCTGGCTGGAGATCACAGTGCAGAAACGTGCTAAAAGATCCAAATGTCAGCCTGAGTTATGTAAGAGGCCTCGGATGGCCGTCTTCCCCCGACTGACCCTCTCCTCTTTCTGTGGGAAAGAGAGATGAAAAGAAAGAGAGAAGAGTGGGAGAGACGAATGGAGGAATAAAGGCCATAGGGCAAGATGTGTCTTGTCAGGAAGGTGAACAAGTGGCACCTCATGCTAAGAATGGTAGATAAGGTCATACTGTGCGGTTTAGCTATTTGTGCACCCCTCCTCTCTCTCTTCCTCTCTCTCTCTCCCTCTCTCTTTCCAGCGATCAGAATTTTGTCAGTCACTCTTCCAAATTCCATCTGTCTGTTTAGACAACTGATAATCACCGACCCTCCTCACAGCCGCCTCGTATCGCCCATGAGAGGGATCTCATCATGCGCGTACACACACACACACACACACACACGCTTCACATGCTCATGCTTCTGATTTCAAAAGTCTAAGAGAATGAATAATGCTGCTGTTGGAGGTCAATAAGAGGAATAAATGAGCTTTTTGCAAACTTTTCTGTAATGAAGAATCCAGAATTTTCTGTTAATTACTGACACTAAACTATTACTTTCATCAGCTATTCCTTTCATTTAAAAAATTTTTTGATTCATTTTTTTGGCTGTACTTATTTAAAAACAAACTTTTTCCACTGCTATCTTGATATTAAAATATGAGAACTTAGCTTAGAAAGTTTAGTTAAGCTAGCCAGTTATGCCTAAACGTAGCTGCTAGTTTGCTAGCTAGTACTGTACAGCGAAACCTCTGTGCACGAATTTAATCCCTTCTGGAGGTGAGTTCTTTCGTATGAAATTTCGTATCGTGAAATGCATTTTCTCATAGGAAATAATGTAAATGCAGATAATCCGTTCCAGCCGCCCAAAAATAATACCAATATTACCAGTTTCCAACACTATAATCATATTTTTGCATATAAAAACAATTAAAACATTCAAAAAAGTCATGAAAATGAAGTAAATATATGAAATAAATAGACATAAACCCTCACCTGGCCTTAATGTATGATTCCTTTTGGCAACGGCTGCTTTAAAAACCTAATCTTTTTCTTCTTGCTAACATCTTTGCTAACATTCTTGGGACCAATGGTGCTAAATCTTGCAGAAAATGCAAAAAAAAAAAAAAACACACGAAAGAAGTACGTAAATTTGCTTTACTTGACTTGACTCATGCAAACAAGTTTTGAACGGCTCCCGGACGTACTCGCAACTTAGCCGGCGTTCAGGTCAGCTCGGTTTGTTCGCTTGTATGCTGAAAATGCTTCGTATGCCGAGGCAAATTTATTTCTTAAGGTGAAAATTCGTAAGGCGGGGCATCATATGCCGAAGTACCACTGTATTGACTCTTCAGCATTAGTTAGTTTATGCTAGCTAGCCAGGATCACTAAGGGCATAACACACTATATTAGAATTGTATTGTTTTCTTTAAAAAATAATTCTATAAATAAGTTAACCCTGCTAGCAAGCTAGCTAGCATTAGACTAGCCATTTTTTTTTTTTTTAAGTAAAAAATCAAACTTGCTAAGATAGGTGTAAATAGCTTTTAGCATAGTAGGGAAAATCTGTATTCGCCCTGATAACTCATGATGTTACATATTGTTAGATAAGTTGTGTTTATTACTGAGCTCAGTGGATTTACGGACACCGCAATCCTCTCAACGCTCAAAGCTCAAAGGAAACTAAATACATACAAGCTTTCGGGAAAGAAAGAAAAGCGCAGAGAAAGAGTCTTAGCCCTGACCTCGCAAACTGTCTGCCTTTTTTCTGTTTATACTCATCCCTTCATCTCCAGCCAGGCTGATGGATAAATGCTGCGGCGCATGAGGCAGTCTCGCACCAGAATACCAAGCAGTGGGCAAGTGGAGAGACGTGTCAGCCAGGAGAGATGACAAGAGGGACTCTGAGACACGGACATATCGATCCGAGGAAGCGAGTGAGGGAGGGGACGGGACAAGGCTGAGCTGTCCCCATTGCGTTCATAGGCACTGCTGAATAAAACATTAGGGACCTTCTGGAGCCGGACAACGTGTTCACTTCCAAGCTTGGACCTAAGAGACAGGAATTAAAGCTTAGAAGGTAGAGACGGACACAGGGACATGTCCCAGTTTTCTAACACGGCCTCCTGTTGGTTGTTTAGCCAATAAACCCCAAGCAAATCTCTTATCAGGTTGGACTTTATGGCCAGGCACTTTTTTCTTTTTACTTTTAAAGAACTCAGTCAAGGCCTTGGATACAGTGGCAAAAACTGTACGCATGAACTACAAACATGTCTGTAGAGATAAATATTTAAAAACTAAAAAAAAAAAATCAGTTAAGTTGGCACATTATACTATGAACTATGTATTATACACTACTTAATCAAAACATCTTAAATCAAAATCTAATCCCAATTCAATCACTAAAATTCTCTTTATACTTCTTCAGAAATACTTCTTAAAGCTAGCTGGAAGCTCCTGTTAGCAAGAGATCCCTTTAAATACTAAGTTGTGAGATGGATTTTCATGGACTCCACAAGACCTCTGAGGTTATGGTGTGTTACAGTATCTGGCACCAAGATTACTTTAAGTCCTGTAATTGAGGTGGAGCATCCACGAATTGGACTTTACAGCGCATCCCAAAGATGCTCGTTCGGATTGAGATCTGAGGAATTTGCAGACCGAGTCCAACACCTTGAACTTTTTGTCATGTTCCTCAAACCACTCCAGAACTATTTTTTACAATGTGGCAGGGATCCACTGCCATTACGCAATACAATTCCCATGAAGGATTGAACCTGGATTGCAGGAATGTTTAGGTAGCTGACATGTCTACGAAGGTGGACCCAAGGTTTCTCAGCAGAATATTACCCAGAACATCACACTGTCTCTGCTGACTTGCCCTCTTCCCATAGTGCATCCATGTGCCATTTTTTCCCCCGAGGTAAGTAACACAAATACTGTACAAACCCAACCATCCACATGATTCATCAGACCAGGTCACCTTCTTCTATCGCTCCGTGGTCCAGTTATGATGTTCACGTGCCCATTCTATGTGCTTTTAGTAGTGGACACAGGTCAGCACGGGCGCCCAGACTGGTCTGCAGCGACGCAGCCTATTCACAGAAAGCTCCAACGCACAACGATGTGTACTGACACCTTTCTATCAGAACCACCATTCAATTTTTTCCATCAATGAGTCTTAGATGCCCATGGCTATATCACTGGTTCACCAATTATCCTTCTTTGGAACACTTTTGGTAGGTACAAACCGGGAACACCTCACAAGACCTGCTGTGTTGGACATGCTCAGACCCAGTCGTCCAGCCATCACAATTCATCTCTTGTTAAAGTCAGTCAGATCCTTTTACGCTTGCTCATTTTTCCAGCTTTCAACACATAAACTTACAGAGACAATGACAGTTCGCTGGCTTTCTAATACTGTGTATGTTTTTCACTTCACCTCTCGGTGGTTTTAATGTTAGTGCTAATTTTTCCTATAACATCACACAGTCAAGTGTTTTGTTCATAGTGTAATATTCAAAAAAGTTTGCATTAATTCTGTTATTTATAAAACTGTACAATTAAAGCTTTTAGTATAATATAGTCCATTTCCCTTTGTAGTGATTGCCTGTTTAATTTATTTCACTAAAGTCCTTAAGATGAATTACATAACTAAGTGGTTTAAAGGGAATTAAGTACCTTTTTTTGTGCATGGCGTCTTTGTTGGCAGTTTAATTCACATTTTTGGAGCTTACAGTAATTTGTCAAGCACGTCGCACGTGTTTAGGTGACATCGTTTGTCATAACACCCTCTTATCTCCTTGGAGCCATTTCGTGGTGATGTGTGTGGAACAGACTTTGCAGGCGAAAAGAACAAACATTAGAATATGGCGTAAGGTAATCTTCTTATAGTTCTTATATTACTCTATATATACTCAGCAAAAAAAGAAACGTCCTCTGACTTTCAACTGTTTTTACTTTCAGTAAACTTAATGTGTAAATATTTGT
>JAOTRS010000001.1:24921399-24934005 GCA_028565755.1 Dinotopterus cunningtoni | reverse complement strand
AGGCGAGTCTCCGAACATACATTTCCCTTTCTTTAAATATTTTTTTCCATTTTTTTATTGGCAGAGGTTTAATCAAACGAATAAAAATTTCCCCCTAATGTGACATCATATAAAAAGAGCCCCTCCCCCAGCTCAGCAGTAGCTCATTTACATAACACTGAAACAGAGCATTTAAAGGAGAAGTGAAAGAAGGAAAGGAAATTGTGAATGATTTTTTTAAATTATTATTTAATTACGTAATGGAGCATTAACAGATAACGGAATAGTAAATGTATACAACCTTTAATTTTTAGCATTATAGGTGCTGGAACACTGTTGATATTGAGTTGTTGTTGGAAGTTACAGTAAAATTATGTTAAATACGTGACATTCTGGTAACATTGGGCGATTAAACCCCAACACAATTTTGCAAAAACGAGTGAAGGACAGAGCGAGACTCGTACTCCAGTGTCTCCAGAGGTGAGAGCGCTACGTGGTTACCACTGGACCACCAGGGGGCATGCTGCTGATGCTAGTAAATGCACGTACATAACAACGTCACAGCGCTCATCCAATGTTAGGCTTCCTGCTGTGAATTCACACAAATTATGTAAAATAAAACAAAAGCTGTTTATGCAACTCTCTACAACACTGGCAGTAATGATTCCTTGCTTAGTATTAATGATTCCTCGCACAATACTCCCAGGTACAACACCACCATCACTTAGGAACCTTAGGAACGAAAACAGGACAGTCCGTCCAGATAACGGACACTCTGATTATTCTAAAGCTGTTCAAAAAAATCTTTGACTAGAAACGTAAATCAATGCAGGACATCTATCAGAGGACAAGAAGCATGTTAATAGATCTGTTAGGTGAGACAGGGTTTGCTTAGGGAGAGATGCAAAAATTTAAGTTGCATTTTCCTAAATCAGCATAACGATACAAATATGTACTGTAACTATCTAAGAACTAAGGATCGCAGCGCTCAAGGCCGCCATATGAATCTTTCCGCAGAGGGATTACAACAAAACGAGGTTGCCTTGGTAACGCCGAAGCTACGGGTCACAAGGGCGTCAGAATATCTGTCTTCCTCCATCTTTTTCTTCCCACCTACCTCTCTCTGTCTCTCTCTCTCTCTCTCTCTCTCTACTGTCGCTTTGTCTGCAAAAGAAGATCCCTCATTACCTCCAATTACTGTGATTGTTCAGTGTGTCAATGATATCTCGGTCCAGCCATTTAGCTCCTTTCGACTCGCTGACATTTGGTGGGGGCTCAGGGCATTCCCGCAACTCTCCATCTTAATAGGAGGTATCCTACAGCCAGGGCAAGGCTCTCTCTCGCACAAACCCCCAACAGTCCAGCTCTCCTTATAATAAGTGGAGGACTCACGCACACACTCATTTCATCTCATTCTTTCTAACGCCTTCATCAGCCAAGCAAGGTCCGCACAGGCAATTTTAATTTTTTTTTTCCCCCCGCTCTCTTTCCTCAAACGGCTTTTATCTGCACACGGCTAACAAAATGTGAGGCAGGTAAAGAGAAGGGCTCCTAGGAGAGCACTGAACCTTTTCACTGAAGGTGTGACTTTTGTTCGTGCTGGCAGCGCAGAGCCGGAGGTGGCACACACACACACACACACACACACACACACACACACACACACACACACACATGCACGTACAGACAGACAGACAGACACAAACACGTACACACAAACACAATGGGGCGAAAGCCTGGAGACTCAGACAGACACCGCAGGGCGTCTTTCACATACAGAGTCCACGCTGGTTTTCATGGCGCCGCTTGGAACGACAGACAGGTAACCGAGTGCTTTTAGTCCTATAGCGTACACAGTCGTTTCTTTAAACAACGTTTTCTGTCGATTAAAACTAATTCAAAAATAAGTTCACCTGCTCGGCGGACATAAAGAGGTTGCCGTATGGCTAGAGCTAGCGTCAATTATTTTTTATTTTTAAGGCATTTGGACAACACTGACATGGAGCCAATCGATCAGCAACAGCAGATTTTAAGACGCAAGTGAGGTCTGTAGGATTCTCATCCTGAGTAGAGGGCGTATTTTAAAAGACAAGATGAAAGGGGATCAGTATAATCTTAAAGAAGAAGAGGATTAACAGTAATATACTCAATAAAATAAATGATCAATATTGGTTAAGTGTTTTTTTATATGTACTAAAGATTCCCTCGTCCTCACTGGAGAACAGGATCAGCATTTTAGGTTAACGGAACAGAGAACCTTAACAGAGAGCAAAAAGAGAGAGAGGTTTTTTAGCAGTTGTCATCCTCACTAGAGAGCAGGAATGGCTTTTTCTTGTACATTTTGAGCGATTCCCAATAATTTTCATGTTAAAAAGAGAAGAGGACCAGCATTTTCAGCAATTCTGAAACCAGGATCGGCTTTTTGAATGATGTTTTCTAAACAACAGTGTTTAGAATCAAAATTTCTTCTGTCTTTCTCATCCTCAACAGAGACATAAACAGTGTTTAAAGTGACTGGCATCTTTAGCAAGATCGCATTTTGAGCAGATTGATTCTAATGATCGATAGTGAGCAGAATCTGGATTTGAAGTTATTCCAATTTTTCAGGAGACCAGGATCAGTCTCGTCCTAAGTATAGACCAGGATCATCATTTAAAGAGATACAGCAATACAGCAAATTATCAGTATTTGAAGTGATTCTCATCATCACCACTGCAGGATCACCATTTTGAGCAATTCTCATTAGTAGAAACCAGGATCAGGGAGATCAGCATTTTAACTGATTTTTAATTCTTATCCTCAAAAAAAAAAAAAAAAAAAAAAACAGGGTCACATTTGATTAGCACCATTCTCATTCTCAATGGAGAGTCGATCAGCATTTTGAGCAATTCCCAATAGAAACAACAATCTGAATTTCGGGCAATTCTCATCCTCAATAGAGACCAGGATCTGAACTTTGAATGATTTTTATCCTCAGTAGAGACCACGATTCACATTTCAAGCCATCCCCATTCTCAATAAAGAAAGCTGGATAACTATTTTTAGCAGTTCTTAACCCCAACAGAGAGCAGGATCATGACTCTAAGTCATTCTATTACTCAATGTAGTGAAGGATCAACATTTTAAGCAATTCTGTAGTATCCTCAGTAGAGAGCAGTATCTGGATTATAAGCGACTCTCATCCTCAATACAGTGAAGGATCAAAGATTTGGGTAATTCTCATCCTCAGTAGAGAGCAGGATTATCATCAGAAGCAGCCAGGATCCTTGATATTGAGGAGGATAAGTGATTCTTCCTCAACAGAAACCAGTATCAGCATATTTATTGGCACTCTCAATAGAGAGCAAGATCAGTATTTTGAATAATTCTCATCATGAATAAAATGATGTTTTACACCATGATTTCATGGATTTTTTTTTTTTGCTCATTCAAATTAATTGTAGGAACAATCTCTATAGTAATATTTAGATAACTAAAAAAAATGATAAGGCAGGGGTATCTCAGTGGTTAAGACGTCGGACTACAGATCTTTATTTATCGATCGGTAGGATCAAACCCCAGCACCCCCAAGCTGCCACTATTGGGCCCTTGAGCACGGCCCTTAACCCTAACCCGCTCACCTGTATAATGAGATAAATATACTGTAGATTGCTTTGGATAAGAGTTTATTCATAAATGAATTATCTGAAGTGTATGTCTTCTCTGAGTCAATCTAACAACAGCTCATAAGTCCTCACATTTTCAGCAATCTATCTAGCACGTCAATCTATTGCTGCAATCTGTGAAATCGTCTTCAATTTAAATTCATCAGCTTCACTGCCTATTTCAAAGCTGTCTCAACATCAGAACCCCCATCACTCCCACCCCCCCCGAGTCCGCAGCACTGCGGCCGGCTTCGATGTAGCGTGCCAGACTGCCTCTCCAAATCCACCCAGGGACATATCCATAACAACTGTCAGCCCTCGTGACAAATGGCACTGAAAAAGAACAAGAGGCGGTAAGCCAATCTGGCAGCGAGAGAAAATAATTAACAGTTAACAAAGTTTCTTTCAGTCAGATATTTGATTGCGTCCAATTTAGCCAGGTGTGATAGAACGAGTGAGGAGAAGCTTGAGTTGGAGAATAAAGGTTGGATGTCTGCTTTTCTCCCCCCTATTATGAATCCTTTAAAGGAGATCACATTTTAGTCACACTTTTGTGTGTATATGCTATACAATATAACGTAGAGTTTTTTTGTGTATGTGTATGTTTTTGTCTGGTCTGAGAACTGAGCAAAGTAAGAATTTCATTGTACCGTTTAAACTGGGAGTGTGCATGTTCTCCCCGTGCTTGGTGGGTTTCCTCCGGGTACTCCGGTTTTCTTCCCACAGTCCAAAGACATTCAGATTAGAGTAATTAGCGTTCCCAAATTGCCTGAAGTGTATGAGTGTGTGTATGTTTGTGTGCCCTGATGGATTGGCATCCTGTCCAAGGTGTACCCCACCTCGTGCCCTAAGTCTCCTGGGATAGACTCCAGGCCCCCCACGACCCTGAAAACAAGATTAAGCGGTATAGACGATAAGTGAGTGTTTAAACTGGTGTTTTTACCGTGCACATGACAATAAACTCAATTCAATTCACTCACTCAATGTCTATACCGCTTTATCCTGTATTTAGAGTCGCGGGTGGACTGGAGCTTATCTCTGGAAACTTAGGGCACGTTGGCAGAGTAACCCCGTGAAGGGCACCAATCCATCGCAGGGCACTAATCTGCAGGTTTCGGACTGTGGGAGGAAACCGAAGTACCTGGAAGAAACCCATCAAGCACGGGGAGTACATGCAAACTCCCGGAAAGACGGAAATCAAACCCGGACCATTCAATTAAATTCAATTAAATTCAATACAAGCATTAAAAATTAGTAAATTTACTTTTAAATTTTTATATGGACCAATGTTTAAACAAGCCAATTAGATTTCTCCCCTAATGTGACCTAATTTAAGAAGATATCTCTCCCCCCAGCCGGCATGCTGCTCTGATCTGCTTTTCTAAGGGCCGTGGCTCAGCAGGAACTCATTTCAATGGACACTAAACCTGCACATTTGGAGGAGAAGTGAAAGAAAGCGAGTTTAAGATACGAAAGACCTGAGGGGTGTACACTGTACATTTTGATGGAGCTCTGAGAACTGTGTCAACTTGTTAAAGGAATAGCAGAATACAGGACGTTCAAATATTGAATTCAGTTCCCAGACAGAATCTTGATTGGCTTTATTGGTCGTTTTTTGTGTCTGGGGAAAAAAACGGCGAGAGTCAATTACTCTGGCTTATGAAGCCTCATAGTGCTAGAAGACATTTAGTTTTAAAAAAAAAAAAAAAAAAGAAAGAGATAGAGAGAGAGAGAATCCATTCCAGAATGAGATCTCTCTCTCTCTCTGCCAGGCTCTGCCTTGCTGTACTTATAAATCCTGACAAGGGTGTCAATATGTCAATGCAAATAGGCCGTGTTGCACCCTGCCTGGTGTACTGGGCCCTGCTCCAGCAGTGACAGGAAGACAAGAGCAAGAACCAGAATGTGTGTGTGTGTGTGGGTAAGTGTGCAAAAAGGAAAGGAAGCTCATTTTCAGTGCTAGCTGTCACTGCACCCTTGAATAAAGCACACTAAGGTTAGGATTTCTTTTTTAAAAAATCAGAGAATAGTTATTTTCTGTATTCTTCAAAACTCCACCGCCATCTTTTCTCTCCTCGCTGCTCTATGAAGTGCGTCAGTTGTGCTTAGCTATTAATTTATAATTAAGCGTGTAGCCTTATGCATCGATATATCCAGAGCAGGGTACGAACGTGGTCCCTCCTGCCCGTTGGCTAGGCAACGTCTTAATTTATTCGTCTCGGTGTCTCCTGTGCTGTCCCCTCAGCATCTGGGAGAGAAAGCAGCTAAAGAGGTGATGATACTAGTGTCACATGGCTGAAGTGTCTCGGAGACAGGCGGGGCGTGGGGTGCCAGGGGGATGGGCGGAGGTGAAATGGCACAACTCATCCTCTCATCAGAGAAGAATTCTTTTATGTCAAGAGCCGAAAGGTCGGGGGAGATTTCAGTGTGCGCTCGCGGGCACTCGGCTGATTTCTTTCAGGTGGAACCGTAATAAAAGGCTTGGGAGCCTGGTGTTATGGGAAAATATTTAGGACATGAAGCTGAGTTACTGTGAACACACCAAAGGCGACTATTTCCCATTAACAGCACATCAGAAACAATTTGCCAACAATTACCACACGTAACGTTTTGTATCTGTTCAACAGTTACGCAATTCCATTTAAGACTGCAGAACCTTCCAGAAACAAGTTCACTCTGATTATCACTTATGTTACTGCAGAGCTGCATGATTAAATCGACTACGCAACTAATTCGATCTTTTATTGGAGTTTGTTGATTCGATGGATCAGTTTTCCGAACTTTTTTTTTAGAACTTGCAAATTCTAAATGAGTCTAAAATTAACGCATTTTAAAATATCGAAAAGAAATCACAGCTCATAACTTTCATCAAAAATAAAAATCACTTGTATCTTGTGCAAAAAAAAAAAAACTTGCTAAATATGCTCGATTTGAAAGAATATGGCAGCTTCTTCTTCTTCTAAGTTTATGAGCAGTTGCAGCATTACTGCCACCTACTGGACTGGAGTGTAGAGCGGTACATTAAAAGAAAGACCTGAAGCAGCTAAGTTGCGCATACGTCCGAGAGCCGTTCAAAAAAGCCAAGCGAGTTTACAATTTTTTTTGTGTGTGTTTCTTTGCATTTTGTGCAAGATTTAATAAAAACACAGCACCAGGGGCACCAAGAATGTTCGCAAGGACGGTAGCAAGAAAAAAACGGAGCCACTTTTAGTTTGGTTTTTAAAGCAGCCGGTGCCAAGAGGGATCATAAATTACGGTTATGTGAGGTTTAATGTCTATTTATTTCATATTTTACTTCATTTGCATGTATTATCCAAATGTTTGCTTGTTTTTATATGCAAAAATATGATTATAGTGTTGAAAATTGGTAATATTGATTATATTTTTGGGTGGTTATGAGAACGGGAAAGTGAGTTTCGCAATACGAACTTTGGCCTTGAGAACTCGCCACGGTACATGACATTTAAACAATCCAGGAAACAAGTTGCACAGCATTTCTTTTATTATTCAAAACTTTTTTTTCTTTTTTAATACTTCAAACTCTGAAAGAAATAAAGCTGATTGAGGCAAATCAGACAATAAACTGATTACTGAATTGTACTGAATAGTAAATCGCGATATACAAAAATCTAACTGAATTAAATTAAAGCGAATCTAAAGTCTACTTATGAATCTCAGCTCTACCAGCAAAAACAATCTCATAAAAACGCTCTGAAAAATGCATGCCGGACCTTTAAAAGCCACTCCTACGTTTTCTTTCAACATAAAAACACTGCAAAGTATCTAATGAGTGAAATGTCTGTCGGATGTTCCTGCAGACGTACACGGTCCTTAAGGTCTTTAAAAGGAAAGAGACCATGATGAGACATCAGTAAACTGTTTATGGAAATGCTAGGAGTCTGGCTCGCTGTCAGGGTTTCTCTTACAGACAGTTGAATGGGACTGATGACGGAAAAAAACTCACTGCAAGAGCTGGTTTTTAAAATGCCACAGTTTTATAAAAGTGACAGAAAGCAAGGCGGCAAGTGCTCAGGCATATAACACACACACACACACACACACAGACACACACACACACACACACACACACAGACAGCATTGTGGCATTTAGTGTTCTCCTCCAAGCGTGTTGAGGCACTGACCCGTACTCGGGTGCTACATCAAAAGTTGAGAAGCCATCTGTTTGTCTCTAGGAAGCTATAGAGAATCTTTCCCTGGTGCATATTAATTAGAGATGGGAAGGAAATAATAATAAAAAAATTATTATTATTTTATTTATTACTTTTTGAATTTACCCATTTGCATTCTAGGAGCAGTGGTGGCTCAAACAATTAAGGCTCAGGATTACTGATCGGAAGGTCAAGGGTTCAAACCCCTCTGCCTCTGTTGAGCCCTTGAGCAAAGCAATTAACCATATCTCCTCCAGGGGGCACTGTATCCTGGATGATCCTGCACTCGGTCTCCAGCTTCCTAACTAGGATATAAAAATAATAATAAATACTACCATACTGTAAGGTACATTGTGACCGAATAATTGCATCTTAATCTTAAATGTTAATTAGAGGTGGTCCGATGTTGCAGTACCTCTATAATCCTACAGGTGGTGCACTCCAAACCATTCACACATTGGCAAATAGCGCAGCATCACAGGTGGTAGGAGCGAGTTTGTTTAGAATTCAAATTCAGGATACTTATAAAATCATGATACTGACAGAATCACAATACAGATGGAATCGGTGATCCCTGGTGATTCCTGTCCCTAATATTAATCACGTTTCGAGGAACATATTCTGTTTGCTTGTTATACTGTGAAATAATACTAAAGCCGATTTAACACTAGTAAATGCGGTTGCTTCTGCTTCAGCGAGGTCTAATGCAAGTGCTAATGAGACAGAGTCGGCGCACGTGATGAAAAACCCGCGCAATTGCTATTTCTGTATCAGATTTATCCATAAACGTTGCAGAGAAATGCACTTGATCATAAGAACTGAATGAGATTAAATGCTTCATTTCCTGTAGATGAGTAGTTGAATCCGTGCCCGGTGTTTCACTATCGACTGTTCATTGATTATCCCGGTGCCGGCAGTTTAGGAGAGAATTGCTGATGCTTGTTACTGCGATGCCATTCCGTATTAATGTTGATGAAGCACAATTACTGTAATAAATCAACACAGGCGACGTTAACACCGACTCCCGCTAGGAAGGATTCCCTCGGGCAAACCTCATGCGCAGACATTTGCACACAGGCACGTACACACAAGCGCTGGGAAAAAAAGTGTCCTTTTCATGCACACACACTCACACACATTATATGCATATGCATACTGCCACTAATTATTTATTTTCTTCCCATCCAAATTGTCAATCTGAAAAACAGTCAATCTGATAATAGCGGTGTGTCTCTCTCGTGAGTAGAGGGAGTTCCTGGAGGCTCCATGGAAACATACAAGGAACGAGATGCGCCCCTATAGCATAAGATACAGACCATACATGCACACACACTCACACACACCGGTCATGCGAAGATCGAATCGAAATGATTTCAAATAATATTGACATTACAACATGGTGATACAAAAGTACACAATGGACAATAACGTCCCATCTCATAATGAACAAGAAAGACGAAAAGGAGACAAACCAGAGGTCATGACCCTAGGTCTGGATCGGTACAGTAATTTCGAAATTTGGGAAAAGGAGTTTCAGTCCAAAATGAAAACAGGGTTTCTAGTTGGAGAAAAAATACGACTTACAGAAAGTCTGTATTTAACTGGAAATCCAAATTACAAAAGGTAAAAGCCAGGGCCAAGGCGATGTTCTGGCCTACAAAAGCATGCCTTTAGTAATAGTCACCCATCTAAATTGTGTACAAGGGCTGGTCAGATCAAACCAGAACTTTTTTCATTGTACAGAATAACGGAACAGTCATGAGAGTAAAAACTCCCCTTATATTTCTCTATATACAGTAATCCCCTGCTACACTAATGCACTTTTCCCAGCGTTTCACTAGTGCTCAGATACCATCAAGGTAGAAAGTTTTCTCAGTACACCGGAGCCTGTCTGATTCATGTCTGAAACGTTGGCCTTCCAGGAACTCCTTTTTTTATTGGGCCAAGCATGTGGAAATGGCTTGGAGTGAGGTTAGGACTGTACGGGGGAAGAGGCAATAACTCCCTTTTGCGCAAGTTGGCGACAAGTTATCTATCGTTTTTTAAGAATCAGGCGTTCCCCTAGCTGAATGTTCATGGGAACGACTGCAGTGGGCTTCGAGCCACTGCCAGTTATTCACAGATGTGCGACCTTTGAAACGTTTAAACACTTTAAATGTTTTACTGTGGCTATGAGTCTCATCAACGTACTGTGTTTGAAGTCTTCTGTAAAAAAAAATAAATAAATCAGTCCGGGTTTGACTTGAACGCCCCTTGTATATTTAGTATTTGACATGGAACAGCGTAAAAGGTTAGAGAATTTCGTCTGGCAAAAATCAAGTTTGTATCAGGGTTTGGCAACGTCCCCGATTTCCAACCAGCGGGCGTGGTCTTCCACCTTACACAGGTCCTGAAATTTAATCATCTCTGATTGGTGCCAGAAAAACGACAAATTCTTGACTAAACTATTATTTCAGACAACAGAAATCCGAAAGTAAACTGCAATTCCGAGTAGAAGAAGACGTTTAGTTTTAATTTCATCAAAGCAAATGTTTGCCACCAAGGCGAAAAAGGCCACTCTGGCTATTAGTCCTAGATCACGGTGCTTTCTGCCTCTCGATGAGCCCTGCTGGTGCCACTCCGTAATGCGCTGCCTGTGTAGCTCTGAATTGCCACGATACATCACAGCCACGGCTTCGGCAAAACGGTGCGGCACGACAGCCCATTTCTCCTAGTTAACCTCCTTAACCGGATTACCTCCTGCCATCTCGCAATCTCCACAGCGGAACCTCACGCCAGCGTCGGATCCATCATCAAGAGCAGGGTCAAGTACGAGCTAATGGTTAGCAAGCAACAAAAATAAGCCAAGAAGCGCTGTGTTTATCAATACAGATAGGATTGCAAAATTGTGAACTTCTTAAAAAAAAAAAAAAAACTATACTGAACAATTAATATCTTTCCATATGGACAATCCGACAGATTTGCAAATAAAGGTGTCTCAGCTATATTAACAGACAAGGAGTATCGAAGCAGACTGATTTCTGCTTTAGCCTTGATCTAACGTTCTCTTCTTTCCTCCTCATCTCTTAGACATTGATTATCGGCAGCAGTAAATGTCAGGGCAGTGACCCTATTGCCTGAGGCGCAGAGATACACATGCAGAATATTTCAATTTCCTACAGCTCAAACCACCGCAGGACTGTCTCATTTCCTCGTGACAGTACGTCCAATTACTCTGCACTAATGCCTGCTGGTAGACTGTCAAACAAATTAACGCCATCTTGATGCGAAAGCCGGGTTCGGTGATTTATACGTGAATCTGGTCCAGCTCGTCTCATCGGCGCGAGATGTACTGTAATAACATTAAGATTTGATTCGTCCCAGCTCAGTTTTTTTTGCCCCCTCTCTCTTTCATTTGACGTTCTTGCAGGTAATGTGGCAGCCGTAACAGCTTGTGTCTCAGCGGGATCTTTGACCTCTTCGCTGCTTCTCAATGTTCAGGCTCTCTGAATCAAACACAGCAAGCTTCAGGTTTGGAACGAAACTCCAACAATAACCATTCCGTCTCAGGGCCATACCTTTGATGCAGCTTCACGTCAACCATCACATTCTATACATAGTTATCCCTAATAAAGAACAGATTGTCCCTACTTTTAGAAAAGACAATTATTTGTTTATTGACTTTGGTTCTGGCATAGTAGCGTTCTATCGATATTCATGTCATTAGACAGACAAGATGTCTGCTCGACCCTCTCACTTTAATCACAGCTATATTTTACATGTATTTTCCTCCTCCTTGATTTCTGTTGCTATTTGATATCCTTGGCAGACTTTCTGTCTGTGCCTTGTAGCTCCGTGATAGCAATACATCTGTTGGATTACAAGCCTCCCTGAACATGAGTTACACACAAGACATGAGGGTCTAACACCTCCACACTCTGTTAAATTTAATTTCTCCTGCCTGCGCTGTAACAATTATAAACCTCAGCTGGGGCAAATGTCTGATTTTCCACTTAGGCAGCACTTAGTCTGGTTTAAGAGAATGACCGCATAATGTCTTGGTCATGACCCATGGTATGAGGTCATGACGCAAGCTTTAACCTGTGACATACAGTACTGCACCCTTATGACATCTCTTTCATTCTTCTGATGTCCCATTAAAACATGTACACCAAACATTAATATCATGAACTTTAAAACTACCCATGTTTTGGGTTCCCCTTGTGCCACCAGGGCAGCTCCGGCCCCTCAGGGTGTGGCACAACATGGGCCTCCGGGGGTGTGCACTGATGTCCGGCGCCAGGGCATTGGCAGGGGATCCTTTGGGATCTGTGGGTTGCAGCGTGGCGCCTCCATGGATCAGAATTGTTTGTCCGGTGCATCCCAATGGTACTCGATCAAATTGGGATTTGGGAAGTTTCGAGGGTGTGTCTAATGCTTGCACTCTTTGTCTGCTGGGCATCATGTGTAGTGGACTGTGGTGCTCAGGGTGCTCTGATGCCTTTCTATCATGGCCAGCATTGAATTTTTTGGCCATTTGAGCTGCACTGGCTTTCCTGTGATATCAGACAGGACTCTGCCCCCTGAGGGCATGGGTGAGCCGTTGGTGCCCATGATCGTGTCACCAGTTTGCTGATGTATAGCTGATGATCAATGCGGTTTTTGGTGTAGATGTAGTGGATGATCAGTGGTTTATATACATCATTTATAAAGGGATGCTGAAAAAATGAAATATTCTTATAGGGTTAGAATTCGTGGGCCTCCGAGTGGTGCAGTGGTAAAGTGCTCGCCCTATCATCCGGAGATCGCTGGTTCGATCCCCGGGTGATGCTGTT
>JAOTRS010000001.1:24903597-24914977 GCA_028565755.1 Dinotopterus cunningtoni | reverse complement strand
TTTATAAATAACTTCAATGTTTTTTTTTTATACCAAAGGCTGATATCATCAAGTCTTTCTCAGTTAAACACCAGGCTCTAAGCTTGGATAAAAATCCAACTGATTTCAGGTTCTCAATCATGTTAAGCTTTGTGAGCACAGATATTACCAATCATGTCCCACACATTTCCATCCAACACGCTACAAAACACAAAAACGAGCTTATTTCCACTTTGATACCCTGATGAGTCTGATTTGCAAGTGATTCCTGTAGGAACATGTGCTCAATAAAAAGCAGCTAATAAAAAGAGCTTTTAAACCAAAGACAAACAGTACAAGTGGAACAGAACATGCAAACGTTCCAGCTTTTTAAACATGAAATCTCACGCATAGTCATTGCTGCTGAAATTACGGACTCACGTGCATGGTGCATCACATGACGAGAACAAACAGTGCACTTTTCACTTGACTTTTTAAGTCTTGAGAACGGTAAAGGTGCGCGCTACTGGAACACATGCTGTTTCTATGTGTAGCATCAGGACGCCAAAGTTTAGAGTCTGGACATCAGCACTGTGTGTTGGGTTTCGAACGATTTAGTTAGTAATCTGATTGGACGAGCGTCTGTTCGAGGGACGCTACCGTAGATGCGAAACAGGAATGCATTTTGGGCGGGATGTGAGTCCAGGGCACAGGGGCGAATGGAACCTACATGGACGCAGGAAAGACATACTGTATATCTAAGCATCAGCGTGATTGTAAACCGCATAGAAGGTGAGGACGTTTATGCACTCCAGCTCTGAGAGCGTGCACTACAGAAGCCAGTCTCTAATCTAAACGGCACCTCTTTGGCCCGAGCAATTCACCCCTGTCATGACTGAACAAAGCCCTGGGATATTCGGAAGAGATCCTGACTCCAGTACCTGCAATCTGTTTACCTCCTGTTTCTGTCGTGAAAGGAATCTCAGAGGTTTTTTATTTCTTGTTAATAAAAATTTATACGCAGAAATTGAAATTGCATAGCAACAAATAGCTTCTGAGGAACTTACGCTCCTGACGTTAATTATTTTGCTGACTGATTTGCCATCTGTCTGCTATCTGATAAGCTCAAACTGGAGCACGGAAAGCAATTAAACACTTATTTTCATGCTCAGTATTGTTATGTATTATATAGTGATCTTCACAAATCGTGATGTTATACTTCCCATGTGATTATCATCTTAATTAATAATTAATAATAATTGATAAATAACAGACAAACCACTGTAATGTTTTTCTTTTTCTTCTATATTTAGACACTGTACTGTCCCAATTTTCTGTTTGCACAATTTTTTCTTTGCTGCTGTGACAAAGAAATCTTACTATCCAAATATATTGTACACTTCTCGTTCTTCTTTCGTTGCTCACGTTAGGGGTCGCCACGGCGGACCATTTGTCTCCTTTTAACTCTGTCTACCACATCTTCTTATATCACTCCAACCGCCTGCATGTCCTCTCTCACCACATCCATAAACCTCCTCTTGGGCGTTCCTCTTCTCCTCCTGCCTGGCAGCTCCATCTCTAACCTTCTCATCCAGATGTATCCCTCATCACTCCTCTTAGCAGGTCCAAACCATCTTAATCTGGCCTCTCTAACTTTTCCCCCAATCAAATAAAAAAAATCACACACTCTTATATTTAATTGGACCGCCTTTTGCCTTGATTACGACCAGGGCATCATTTTGATAAGCTTATGCAAAGTCACAACATTTATTTCTGTCCAGAGTCAAGTTAATTTCTCTCCGAGATCTTGTATTGATGATTGTCGAGGACCGCTATGTAAAGTCTTCTCCAGCAAATCCCAAAGATTCTCAATGCTGTTAAGATCTGGACTCGGTGGTAGCCAATCAGTGTGTGAAAATGATGTCTCATGCTCCCTGAACCATGCTTGGACAATTTGAGCCTGAAGAATCCTGGCATCTTCATCTTGGAATATACCCACGCCATCAACAAAGAAAATAAAATCCAAGCGCGTTTCTGAATCTAGACCTGACCAACAAAAGAAACTCCTGATCATAACGCTGCGCCCACAGGCTCGTATGGTAGGCACTAGGCATGTTGGGTGGCATCGCTTGATTCAACTCTCTTCTTACCCTGATGCGCCCATCATTCTGGAACAGGTTAAATCTGGACTCATCAGATAATATGAACTTTTTTCAATGGCTTACAGTCCATTCTTTATGCTCCCTAGCACATTGAATTTTTTTTTTTCAAATTAGTCTCACTAATAAGTGTTTTTCTTAAGGCTACACACCTGTTTAGTCCTTCCTATCCTTCCAGGTTTGAATAAGGCGTTTGACAGTTTTTAACCCATTTTTAATAGTTTCAGTAGTATCTCCTTAGTTGTTTTCTTTGCTTGATGCAAAGAAATATATAACATAATATATATTTTGACTCTTCTGAAACAGTAAGAGTAAGATCTTTGTCAAGACCACAAGATATTCTGAGAAGCGAGAAGTTCCTCACTGCATTAGTTAGAGTTAAATAACTTTAACTTGCCAGCTGAACCATATTAATCACTGCAGTAATTATCCGATGGAAGGCTCTTATCTATTTGCCTTGTTAAATCCAGGTGGTGACTTTTTTAGTTTTTTTTTTTTTTTTTTTTTTGCCCAGGCAGTGTATTTACTTATGCTTTATAGAAAACAATAGCTTTCTTCATCAACAGATGTTACAGCCAGCTGTTGTCCTCAATAAACGGCTTTCTCAAAAGCTCAGCATTGCTACGCTCTCGAAAATAACCCGTCCCACACCAAAGAGTCCAGCCACATACAGTAATTATACGTTTCATTTCATAAGTGTGGTTTCCTTCGCCCGTATTTTGGCCAGAAAATAAAAATAGTTCAACTGAAATATCCGGGCCCGAGTAGAAGGATGCGAAGAAGGCCAGGAGTGTAACGAAGCTTCAGAGCTGCTCTGTATGCACAATGGCTCTCGGCAGGAGAGCAGTTTGACCCTGAGGGTTTCAAGGTAAAGGGTAGCAGGAATACACACATCACACAACATGCCGAGCATGCTTTCCTGGAGTTATTTGCAGGTGTTATAAAGAGTGCAGTAGAGTGATCACAATTTACACAAAGGATTACAGCAATGACAGACAGTTTGACATTCACCATAGAGAAGGCAACATCAACTGGTGGACCACAGTAAAGATTCAGGAACAATGAAATATTCTAGGAGATTTCATAAAGTCAGGTAGCATTGCCGCCTCACAGCTTCAGGGTCCTAAAGTCTACTGTTCAATGGGTGAACTGTTGTGAATCACTTTAAGATACACAAATCTTGTACTTGAGTTAAAGTAGAGATCCCCTGGGTGAAATGTTTCCCCATTAAATGAATAGTTTGGGTGATTTAAAGTGTGTTTTAAATTAAAATTGAGGCGCATCATATAAGTACATTATTTCCTGCGTGTGTCTGGAAATTGCATGTTCTTCCCCGTGCTTGGTGGGTTTTCTCTGGGTACTCCGGTTTCCTCCCACAGTCCAAAGACATGCAGATTAGGCTAACTGGCGTTCCCTGTAGTGTGAATGAGCATGTTAATGTTAACCAGAGATCATAAAATGGGAAGAAATACAATGATAATCACCACTGGCTTCCACGGTCCCTAGCTGGACTACAGAGGTTCCTAGATGGATGAATGGATACAAGTACTTTACAAGATAGGATATGGTCATTCTAAATGTCCCTGTTCTGCACACCAACCATGAACTGTGTCACTTGAAACGTGAATGGGGTCAAGTTCCACACTTTCCAACTTTGAGAGATACCAACTCGGTTTAGCTCAGTGGAACTGCAGAAGGTTCACATGAGTCTCAGCTGCATCACTTTAGAATGTGGTTTTGCATGGAACGAGGGTTGTGGATTTTGGCTTGTGCAGAGCAGGACAATTTATAATGACCAAGACCTATTGTAATGTACTTATATCCACCTCAATTTTGATTTCAGACAAACTTAAAAAACTTAACTATCCCTTTAAAGGCAGAAGAGGACCCATTGAATTTAAACTTGAGGAAAAGTACAACAGCACTTGTCTATAAAAGTTCTTCAGTCAAAAGTAGAGAGAATGTATTACATCAGTGTGGTTTTAAGGGCATGACAAAAATCTTTCTCACTCTTTCTCTTTCTCTCTAAATATCCAGCAGAGGTTTGTTGCCATTAGGAATGCTAAAAACCATCTATCTAATCTTAACATTTGATATAAATAAGGCCAGTAGTTCAGGCGCTGTGTACAGTAGATATCTCAGCGTCGGATTTTAAACACCTGGCACATAAATGGGCGTGTCCATGTGGGAAGGCAAATCTTGCATCTTGTGTTTTTAATATTAAAAACGTAATGAGTATCGGCTGCTTCAATAGAAATACATTCAAGTAAAAAGTACGGAATTTCTTCACGATTGTAGCTGAGGAAAAATTAATAGTTGCAAAAACTATTAATACTTGGTATTGTCAGAATACTACTTAAGGACAACCA
The DNA here is from genome assembly GCA_028565755.1 of Dinotopterus cunningtoni. Lineage (NCBI taxonomy): Eukaryota > Metazoa > Chordata > Actinopteri > Siluriformes > Clariidae > Dinotopterus > Dinotopterus cunningtoni. Next base: position 24,910,491 of record JAOTRS010000001.1, on the reverse strand, counting down.
CTTGGATGGACTGGTGATTTTTCCAACTTAATGTCTAATGTTATGGAATTGGTTAAAATGCACAATTTTCACAATGGAAAAATGATTCAGTTGCATATCACAATTCCTTTTTTGTGGCGATTGATTTTTCAATCAGTCAATTTTTAAACAAATTTCTCAAAATAACTTTTTTATTTAGATATGTTTGCATTTTACTGTTTGATTAAATGTTGCTGTTCCTCTATGACCCTGCAGGGGGTGCACTCTAGACTATTCACACAGAAAAGCATCCTGTGTGGTAGAAGCAAACAATTTGCTAAATTTGTTAAAAATTGTAACAAAATCTAAAAAATAATTTATATCTAATGGGGGCGTTTATAAAATCGTGATACTTACAGAATCGCAATACGAATCGAATTGGTGCAGAGGTATTGTGATAATATCGTATCAGAAGGTCGTTGGTTTTTTTCCTTCTCTACTGACCAGGATGAAGCCCTACTGAATAAAATAGTTCATTAGAGTATAGGAACAAGCCAACTTATACACCCGAAATTGTTTCATCTGATCAAAATCTGAAAGTCTTTTTCTGTCCGTCTTTCCAACGCCGTTCCATTACATTAACACAGTCTCTCCGTGTCAACCGCATCCAAATCTAGAGCGAGTGCTATGTTTACCCAACTATTCACGTTCTCGGCTCTCGTCGTGAAAGCGCCTGTCACGTTTTATTCATGTTTAAAGCACCAATCAATACTCTGCACCCTAATGAGCGAAAACACACCACGGCTGCGTCAACGCGGTTTTCAGCAGACTTATCAGTTAATATCTCAAGTGTGTAAAGTTACACGGGAAAAATACTTGGAATGGAATGAGATCTTCTTGTTGAGTTGTTGGAGCTGTAACCATGACGTGAGTGTTAGTGTGATTCTAAACAGTAGTCTCACAATGTGTAACGTGATTTCTCATAGCAAATTTTGCATCACAGTGAAATCACACAGGTTTTGTAAAAGCTTAATTGTTTCAAATCCTAAAGCTTTTTAGTCTAGGAAATCCGTAAAGGTTATAGGTCAACGTTAGGGCCGCTATTGATCATAAAATCATATCATAAAATAAATAAAAAAGTCGGTAAGAGAGTTATTTTTTCTCTATAACGGAAGGCCCTGAATCAGCAATTTGGCACTTTTTTACCTTACTTTTTTAAAGTAAGATTTTTGTTTTTTAAGGTGAGGTCTCGAATAGTAAGGTGAGTTTGACATGAAATAGTTCCCATCCATGTTCACAAAGCTCCGCCCTCCGGGATCTTAAACTTAATTATTATACTTATGTTCTTTTCAATAATTTGTACAAGTAAAAAAAAAAAATAAAAAATCTATTCTACCTTTATAGAACAACACTCACTCACTTGTTCATTCTCTTTACAGCTTATCCTGTACAGGGTCACAGAAGGCCTGGACCCTATCCCAGGGAACTCTGGGCACTAGACGGGGTAGACCCTGGACGGGGTTGCCAAACCACACTCGATCACACATTATGGGCAATCTGGCAGCACCACTCTGAGTACCCAGAGGAAACCACTAAGCACACACAGACGCGAGGCGGGACTCGACTCCGGAGGTGTGAGGCCGAAGTGTTAACCACGAAGCCAAAGATCAACATGTCCTACTTATTCTTTCTTGTAGCGCATCCATGATAAACAAGTCGCTTCCTGTAACTTTAACAACTATGAATAGTCGACCCTTCAACAACCTCTGTCTCGAAAGTATGAGAACAAAAAATAATACAACCTGTTATGTTAGCAAGAATCTACAAAGGAAAAACAAGATGTTTTTTATGACGGAAAACTTTTTCCCTTGAGTGACACTGGAGACTCCTTCCAACAATGTCAAATAAACATTCTTTTTACAGAATACTCCACCATATCAACGATTATATCTTGTTCTACTTGTAATATCTTAACACTGGTAAATTTCACATAAGGATAAAGGGAAACTCTTGACCCTAGAAGGAGTGTGGGCGTGTATAACAACCAAAGAGAGATACTTCAAGTCTATTGTCATCTTTTTACTGATTCTTCCTTTTACAGACATTGCCAAAGTAAATTATTGAATGCTGGGAACCTCGCTTGGCCGGACACAGCCTAATGCTCACAATAAGGTTTTAAAGTTAATCTTTATTTTATGTGCTTCAAACTGAGTTTATAAACAGCCAAAACATTTTGATGCTAAAAAATGTCTGACCTAGGTGAAAAAGTGAATTTTCAGATAGGATCATATAACACCATTTTTTATAATACGTTATGCTTCTTATCTCCTAATCCATGCTTCATTTTTTGTAAACATGCATACACAATTATATTCTTTGTCAGATAAAAAGAAACATGTTTGCTAAAGACAATTTGATGCCATTTTATGTCTGTAGTGTCCGTAACTTTTTGGAATTCAAATCTTTCAATGATCCTAATTGTCAATCCGATGAAACTTGGGCAGTTTATATTTCACATGAAGTGGCATAAACCTGAAAAAGTGTATTATTCTAAAATGCAAAATTGTTAAGATATTGCAACATGAATTTGACACTACAGATTTTTTGCTTTTTAAGCTTTCACCAAAATTTAAGCAACAATTTTTACAGGTCATGTGCTTCTAGAAGGTAACATCAATTTCAGTATCAATACTCATAGAGAAATAAGAATAATTAGCATTTTAAATTATTATTGTTTGAAGCGAGACAAAATAACTCTGAAAAAAAAATTTTTTTAGGAACACAAGATTGGTCACTTCCATGTGGCATAAACTTCAGAAGTAGCTTCTTTGGCACACACAGTTTCTGTATTATATGTATATGATAAAAAATCATCAGCAGCAATACTGTGTTTTGGGCCGAAATTACTATTTCAGTTTGATTTTATTTTGTTGAAATTTTTAGATTGAAAATTGTCAAATAAATCAATAAGCTGCTTTCTGAGCCGTTCCTGAATTCACGCTAAAGGGTTACTGTGTTTGTTCATCATTAAAGATTTTATTGTAAACCCTTACACCACATGGTTTTCCTTTCATAAAAGGTCCCAATTAAAACCGCTTTAGAAGGCTAACCATGCAAAGAACCCATGGTGGAAAAAACCTCTCTCTTTTTCTTTCTTTTATAAGCGCTTTGTGTTTTACAACACTGGGTCTTTCTCAGTGGGACGTGTGTGCTGACTGGATTATTTGGCTTTCAGGTTTGTAGAGAGAAATAAGTCTTCCTTCTCGGGTTACAGGTTTGGGAATAAGATGTATGAGATTCTGGGTTGTTTTTTTTATTATTTTTTTTTTTTTTTTCAAAATATGTGTTTTATTTTGAGAAATGTGTGGATCCAATTGGGAAAAACTGGAAGTAAAGTGTAAATGGGACCTTAGACTTGTGAAAATCGTTCATCTCTACTGCATACACTTGTCAGTCATGGATATGCTGGCCTTTTTTTTTTTGGTTTAATTTTAAGTTGACATCTTCTTGGAACTTTATGCATCTCTTTTATTTGCTTTTTAGCTGGGAACAAAGCTGTCTGATTGGACTATGATCAGCGATTTAGATCATGGCTTGAATATCAGGTGGACGGGAATAAGGCTATGCATGAACTTAATAATCTGACTAGTATCATGAAGTAAAGCTCTCCTGAGACATTTATAATTCTTAGTAAATGCAAAAATAAAGAATTAAAAGTTTGCAATCATGGTAAGAAGAGCTGCTGCAAAAACCACAAACTTTTTAAGTAATAACAGGATAATTTGAGAGACACTTCTGTCCGACTTTGGCATGTGAGTGAGCCAAAATATGAATTAATTTATTTTATTCATCTTCTACAACACATATCCTGTGTATAGGGTCATAGGGCCTGGAGCCTATGCCAGAAGACTAAGGGCACTAGGCGGGGTACACCGTGGACAGCTACACCCTGGGCACCCCCCCCCCCACCCACCCTTATATTGCCTAACCTAGTAACCAGTGTAAGGATCTATCCAATGACGGAAACTTTCAAGCACTTTTGTAAGTAGCTCTGGATAAGAGCGTCTGCCAAATGCCTACATGTAAATGTAAATGCACAGAATTATTATTATTGATACCACAACACTCGTAAATTTCTCATTCTGATTGGTTAGAAGGTGTTGATCATTCTTCCAGAACAACACTTTGATAGTTCCACCTTCTTCCATGGGAAAAACTTGAGGACTGAATCGTTTTTCATCAACATGACAAACTTTGATTTTTGCAATATTTTCAGACAAGAACTTAAATAAACAGAGTAAGCGATGCTTGGAATCAGGTATAAGTGATAACAGAAAGGAATCTATCTCACAGACGTGAAGCATGACATGCATGTTGGCGAATTGTTGAGGTATAAAAGGAGTAGAACCCTTTTGCAAGAAAATGATCCTTTGCACAAAGTGAAATTCCAGTTGGTGGCATTTCCCAGGGGGCACAGGGAGCACCGCAGGACGCCTTCAGAACTAGTGGGGACCTATTGAAGCCATAAAAAAATATTACACTCCAGATGCCTTCTGGAATAAGTTCTAAAACCAAAGCCCTGATACTAAAGTTGTCATGAATATGATCTAAAAACTCTGTAAGAAATCTTGAGGTTTTATGTCTTTCTACAGAAGACCTGAGGGATGGCCGGTGTGCCCACTGGAATAGTAATGGATCAGTCATTAGTGTTGAGATGCAGTGATGTTCTGGTTAAAATTAAAATTTATGGGTTTGGGTTTAAATGTTTATGTGAAGTTCGGAAGAACAGATTTTCCAAAAAGTGCTGTAGCAATTGTGCTAAAAAACAAAAACTTATGTGATTCGTGACAAGCGTTGATGCAATGTGTAAACAGTTCTGGATTTCACATTAGATCATCAGATCATCACACTGGACACAGCTGCACTCACCAGGCCGTCGCAGTTGCTGATGGCCACCGAGGCTCCTTGCACATCCGTGATATCGCCCACGTACATGCATTCGGTGTTTATCAGCTCGGTGCGCGTGCCGCCCGGCGTCTGCCACTCCATCTTGGCTCCGGGAGCCACCAGACGCGTGTTGGGGCGCAGGCGCAGGTGGAACTCCCGGCCGAAGACGGTGACGTTATAGTAGAGCCTCTCTCCGTCTCCTCGCGGTTCGTCGGCTGTTTCCGCCTCTCTTCGCCAGCGCCTACGGAACTGCCCGCGTGCTGCACCCGCTGACACCGCGTGCGACAGGAAGCGGCCGTGCGCGTCGCTCAGCACGGGCCTCACCAGTCCATAGTCCCCCAGCACGTGCTGCAGGGAATCTGCCAACCCACACACACACACATATATATTTCTGGAACTTTTGCTTCCTTAATTTCAGCACAGAAGTCAATAATCATGATTACAGGAGTGTTATTAACGCATGATGTGTGTGTGTTGCAGGGTGCAGTGTGCATGCATTAGGGTTGATGCGGTGATTTATGCAACTGATCTATTCACTCTCTCACTCATCATCTATAACGCTTCATCCTGTATACAGGGTCATGGGGGACCAGAAGCCTATCCCAGGAGACTTAGGGCACGAGGTGGGGTACACCCTGGTACACACATACACACTATGGGAATGCCAGTTAGCCAAATCTACATGTCTTTGGGATGTGGGAGGAAGTTGGAGTACCCAGAGGAAACCCAACAAGCACGGAGAGAATATGCTGCATGCACACAGACCCAAGGTGGGAATCGAACCTGGACCCTGGAGGTTCAGCTGATCTACACTCTCATTCACACACTACGGGCAATTTAGAAACGCCAGTTAGCCTAATCTGCATGTCTTTGGTAACCTGTGGGAGTGCAAACTCTACACACAGACCTCAAGGCGGGAATCGAACCAGGACCTTGGAGGTGCAAGGCGGACAGGGCTAACCACTATGCCACCATGCTGCCATGCAACTGATCTATTCTCACTCACTCATCGTCTTTACCGCTTTATCCTGTATACAGAGTCGCAGGGGGGGCTGGAGCCTATCTCAGGAGACTTAGGGCACAAGACCAGGTACATTCCGGACAGCGCAGCAATCCATCACAATACACACACACACACACACACACACACACACACATAGGGCAATTTAGTAACACTAGTTAGCCTAATCTGCATGTATTTGGGCTGTGGGAGGAAACCTGTGGAAGTGCAAACTCTACACACACAGACCTCGGGGCGGGAATCAAACCCGGACCTTGGAGGTGCAAGCAAGGCGGACAGCGCCAATCACTATGCCACCATTCTGCCATGCAACTGATCTAGTCCATGAATTAATATTTGCAGGAAAACATAAAGTAATGTAAATAATAATAATAATAATAATAATAATTAAGAGTTTTGCTCATGCGCAAAATGTTTGCCTGGCTCATCCTAAAACCAGCCTCAGATTAAAGCACTTCTCATGTGCTCGGTTTCCAAACATTGCCACGTGTCCCGGGTTTTCCACCGCGGGGCCACCTGCTCCACACGCACGGCTACACCCGCGACTGCAGCGCGCCTGCTCTCCCTGCTTTTCTCACTTTCTCCGTTCTGACACTGTAACACTGTGTGACGCGCTGAGGTGACGAGCCACACCTATGTGCACAAAAGTGCAGTATATATATACATGCAGATATACACACTTATATATCATTTTTTTCAGTATATCTCACTAGATCATTTTCTGAATCGAGTGCGCACAGCATCTCTCCAAAGGAAAAAAAAATAAAACAACAACACCAAACACACACACACACACACACACACACACACTTTGAAAGCTATGACAGAAATCGAAATCAGGTCTTCCATAGCTGCTCGGGTTTTGCGCTCAGTGCGCAGTGCCATGTGGAGAGCCGGGCGCATTAAAGCGCATTAAAGCGCAATGCGCGCAAAAACCCTCCGAGCCCCGGAGAGATAGAGAGAGAGAG
>JAOTRS010000001.1:24868408-24882407 GCA_028565755.1 Dinotopterus cunningtoni | reverse complement strand
AGCACCTCAGATTAGAGCCGTTATGAAGGATTTACAGAGCAGAAGTAGCAGATACATCTCAATATCAACTGTTCAAAGAAATTATTGGGTATTTCAGACGCCGTCAGTATTGTTTCGCAGTGTAGAAACAAATAAAAAGCAGGAAAGACAATTTAATTAGAAGGTGCATCCAAACTTTTGACTAGTAGCTTAAGTAGCGTAAGATTACAGGATGTTTCATTATATTACAGGTGCCATATTGTACCCCTTTTTAACAAGGTAATGTACGTTTTTTTTTTTTTTGTTCAGTTCCAGCTAAAATAGCACTCGGATGCATTCTCACGTAACTGAAATTCCTTCTGTGTCACTCCTACTCCAAACGCACTGTTTTGGTGTCGATATCTTTAAATGAGCTACGGCACCATGGCCCCCTGCCTAGTGGCCCTATGTAGAAGTGCATTTTTCTAACAGAAAAAGGGACTTCACTGAAAATGACAGCCTCCTGGGGGGTCAAGCAGGGGGAGGGGCTATGCAAAATTTCCCCAATTGTATTAGATTTTTCTTTCCTTGCATGGAATGACATCATACCAGGCAGAAAACTTGAACAGCATTCGCATTTATGAAGAAAAATGGAAAAGGAAGGGAATCTTTTTTTCTCATATTTTGTCTGTGCACACAAAAACTCTATTTTGCATGTTAAGCACATCGGGCAATGAGTTCTTATCATTTCTGTAGCAACAGTGGTCACTAGCCTGACACCCAATCTTCCTCGTATCTCATCCAGGATTTGGGACCAGCAACGAAATTGTATGGGCGTAGAGGTAAGGGCCATGACCAGGAGCCCAACAGAAGGCAACCTGGTGGTAGTGGGGCTCGAACCCCCTGGCTCTCCAAACATCAACCCTGAGTGTCAGCTACGGCCTCAAGTGTGACAATAAAAGGATGAAAATTCTGACTTGTTCTTTATATTATAAAAGCTGCAAACAATAATGACTAACTGCATCATATACCATCCAGTAATTTAGGACTCATCTGAATTTGTTTCTACTGTACACATTTTTGTACATTTCTCATATGTTTTATGATCTGTCTACAATTTCAGCTGATGCTAATTGCCAAGAAATAAGATTACAGGCTTCAGGGTCCAGAAGCTCCAAAAGACTAAAGATAGTCTCTAGTGTATAGCTAAGTCGGGTAAATATTTTTTTGCAAATACATCTTTCATTTAGAAGTGCAAATATGTGGTGGTGCTAAACAGATGGTAGAGTCTAAGCTGTCTAAGCCAAGAGTTTTATGCATTTATTAAATGTATGTATTATACCGCAGCGCTGTCGAACATTCGGATCTCGTCGGTCAGAAGTTTTTGATTGATTTCTTTTTACAGCGGCTCTGACAGCAATTCCAGCCACACTGTTTGTTTTGCTGCAATTGTTTCTAGGGTAGAAATTTACACTTAACTTTGATGTGGTGTTGTTTTCTGTTAGAAAGTGTTTATTTAACATTTAATATCCATGCAAGGAAAGAAAAAGTTAACACAATTGGGGAAATTTTGCATAGCCCCTCCCCCTGCTTGACCCCCAGGAGGCTGTCATTTTCAGTGAAGTCCCTTCTTCTGTTAGAAGAGTGCACTTCTACAAAGGGCCACTAGGCAGAGGGCCATGGTGCAGTAGCTCATTTAAAGATAAAGACACCAAAACAGTGCGTTTGGAATAGGAGTGACACAGAAGGTGTTTCAGTGACGTGAGAATGCATCCAAGTGCTATTTTAGTTGGAACTGAAAAAAATCACATTGTGGAGACCTCGAAAACATACATTACCTTGTTAAAAAGGGGTAAAATATGGCACCTGTAATATAATGAAACATCCTGTAATCTTACGCTACTTAAGCTACTAGTCAAAAGTTTAGACGAAGTCTCAAGCTAAAACCTTAATTTTTAGATCTCTAACATGTGATACTGTGACGTCTTCTGTAAATGTTAATCAATTTTACGCATTCTTTAACAAGAAATTTCATCGCAAGTCTCGGTTTGACTTGAATACCCATCATAATTCTAACTTCAAAACAGCGAAATTACCAACTTGAAATTTTTAGCGATGCAAGATTGATCACCATGTTGCATAAACTTCAGAAGTAGCTTCTTTGGCACACATTTTCTGTATTTTAAGTACTGTATAACATAAAAAAATAAATACAATCAGCACCAAAATATTGTGTTTTGGTCATATTTTTTGTCCTGATTTGTCACATTTGTTGCATAAATTGAGAAATGATTAGACAGAAACAGTATTGTTGAAGAATGGACACACAAGCTCAGATCACGTCATTCTAGCTCGAGGTTGCTTGGTTTTAACCAAGCATGTATTTGTAGTCAAAAAAATGCATATTTCATAATATTTTGTCACAATCTATGTTATTGGCCTTTTCCAGCATTGTGTTGTCTGTCTCGATGCAATTCAGGCTCTTAGAAGTGGGTATTTTTAAACTACTCTTTCCCCCATCTTGCTTCTACAGGCCATCTGTGTCCCTCTCTCTCCTCTCATCACCCTTACAGAACGCCAACTCTCCTCATACTCTCATATCCATGTGTAAACACACAGACACACACACACACACACACATACAGCGTCTTGTGCGGATCCACCCACACTCTCCTTTCGCAGACTTGCTGCCACAGTAACTTTGAAAGCTGCCCTCCTAACTGCAGAATTCTAAGACATCAACAGATGATAATCTCTAGTCACCAAACTTCCTGTGTGATTTTATCTCGCTGAAGGAGTTAGTACTTTATCGCAATGCAGCACCTAGTTTGGTTGCTAACTCCAGCGAAGCATCAGAAGTGTAAAAACAATGAGAAGTGGCACAAGGTTCAACAGATCCACAGCGTCATTGGTAGATTGGATGTCTGAAATCTACTCGCAAAATTGTCACCCAAGGATAGGCCTCCAATAGAAGTGGAATTGGCGCTGCTCCCTTGGAATAATCATTGGTCTTATTTCAACCTGGCGATAGATAACCTTACATCTAGCATGAACTTTCAGGATGGCTTCTGGTGTCCCAGAGCACACTCTATCCCATTTAACCTCAGATTACCATCCAAGTGCATGTCATTCATTCATTCATTCATTCATTCATTCATCTGGCCACTGTTGCAATGCAGGAGAATATACGCCCTATAAATAAAAATTAATAACCAGTTACATTGTCTATGCCAACATGGCAGCTCCAGTGTCCCTGCTTTGATCCTGAGCAGGTGTTATGGTTTGCATGGAGTTCCCTTGTCCCGTTTGTGTCTATGAGTTTTCTCTAGGTTTGCATGTTTCCTTACACCTCCCAATAACATGCATGTACTTAACAGAAAGAGTTACTTTATGGTACAAATGAATGTATGTGGAACTGTCATCCCATCCCATGTGTATTCCCAGGGGGTATTCACATAGATACCAAATACAGCTTCATGACTGCTGACAGGTCAACTATACAGCATTAATCACCAACAAAATGGTGACGCCAAAGGCTCACTCAGGTCCACAGGGACCAAAGGCCAGCTGGTCTGGTCAGATCAGATCCCACAGACAAAGCCAATGCAGTACAAACCACTGAAAAAAGTTAATGCTTGCAGCGATAGAAAGGTATCAGAACACCCAGTGCATCAGGGCCTGCCATGTTCAAGTTTGTTAATCCAGTCTGCAAATTCCCCAGATCTCAATCCGACACAGCACATATGGGATGCACCGACCAAACAAGTCCAAACAAGTCCAAACAAGTCCAAGACCGACCAAACAAGTCCAAGGATCCGCTGCTAACTTCCTGGTGTAGAGTCATGCATAGGGGGGCCAGAGCTACACCCTGTGGCACAAGAAGAACCTACACATACAGTAATGTTTTGCTTTGCGTTGTGTTATTGCTGATCAGCATATATATTACCAGTTTCTAGCAAATTACGACTAACGAGAATTTGGTACATTTGGAAGAAAAATGGCTTCTTGATGGCACTACAGAAAACAATTTGACCTTCTATTAGGAGATCTCAAGAATTTTATGTTCTGAAAATGCAACAGCCAAGAGCCACCGAAATAAAATTGACCAAACTCTGTGAGAGTAAGAGATCATCTGTCTCCTCTATCAATCACAGCAACATTAGCCAGTAAAGGTGTCTATAAAGAGGGCATGGTACTCTGTGATGCAGAATGGGCAACAGTTTTACCAAATATAATCAACTAGCTTTAGCTAATTTGGAGGGAACATACAGTGGTAGTACATACAGGGCGCTGGGGGCTCAGTGGAAGGTCTCTTGCCTGCCATGTGGAAGACCCAGGTTTCTGATTCCCAGGCAATGCCCAAACCCCAAACATTAGATGCAGTGCCGTCCCAAGCCTGGATAAAATGGGATGGTTGCGTCAGAAAGGGCATCCAGCCTGAAACCTGTGCCAAGTTGCTGTGCGGATTGAATGGTCTGCTGTGGCGAGACAAAAGACTAACAACAACAGTATTAGTATATACACTTACATTGGATTACGCACCCATCTGCCGACTAAACTCAAAAAAACGCATGAAGTTTACCCGGCATGCTTAAAACTCTCAACTATACGTAACCCTAAACTTCTCCACACTTTTCTCCACACAGACATGTAAAAGAAAGAAGTGGGGAAGAAAAATTCCCTGTCCAAAATGTCTCAGAATGCCTGGTTTCATATACTTTTTTTTGGTCTGCAAAGCCTTGTGAGAGATTTCTGAGGCTTTTTGAGCACTAGCAGTAAATGAAGCCATGCTGTGTTGAAGCAGGGGGAAAATCTGCCAGCGAGGTGAAGATCTCACGGCTGACAGATCCGAGCTGCTTTCAGCTTCATGCAACTCGGAAACCGTTTCTGTTCAAGCGCTCATTATATAACCGAGACCTTGCTGAGGAATAAAATAAGAATATGCTTAGCTCGTTAGGTGAAATATTTAATCCAGAAGGTGTAGAAAAAAGAAAGGAAAAAAAGATGAATGTATGTGTATAAACGGTTGAAACACTCTGGGTGTGGGGCGGGTGTTGATGGAATATGTGTTTGAATAGAGTTGAGCACTTCTTTAAGTCCTAATGTGTACATTTAATGGGTGCTAATGTGCATGTCTGTTTATGCACTTGTTTGTTATTGGGTGATGACAAGTGTGCGTTTAGTTGTGAAGTGGATGGATGGTCTTACTGGAGCCTCAGTCAGCTCTGGTTACACACACACACTTGGCAGGCAACCTCAGTACAATGTCTGTGTGTTAGAGGATGAGGCTGTGGGCCAGACTCAGCCTTCATATCTCTCTCTCTCTCTGTTTTCTTGTTTCTCTGTCCATCATACTGCTGTGAAAGCTGTTTTCATTTACATGTTCTCTCTCTCTCTCTCTCTCCATCCACTGCCTGGCCAAAAAAAAGTTCACCGTTCCAGAAGAGTCAAATAATTGTCAAGCAAAGAAAACATTAAAATGACTAGAATCAGGTTAAGAACTCAACACATTATTAAAACCTGCAAGGATAGTAATGAACCGGCAACTTTGCAGAAACAATATGGTCTGAAAAAATAACGAATGAATGTGTGTGATCAGAGATCGTTAAAATGTTTGGTAAAGTTGGACTGAAAGTAGGTTTCAGCACTATAAATATTAATTCCATATGCACACAAAGTCATGAAAACTTAGAGGACTTAGAGTAACCATTTGTTTATAAGACTAATCAGGAAAAAAAATCTTCACTTGCTAGGGAGCATAAAGACTGGACTTGACTGGAGCAATGGAAAAAGATCATGTGACTTGATAAGTCCAGATTGATACTATTCCAGAGTGATGGGTGCATCAGGGTAAGAAGGGAAGTGCATAAAGCGATGCACCCATAATGCATAGTGTCCACTGTACAAGCCTCTGGAGGCAGTGTTATGATCTGAGGTTGTTCCAGTTGCTCAGGTCTAGGCTCAACAACATGTATGCATGTGGCAATAAAACGAAGTCAGCCGACGACCTGAGTGTACTGAATGGCCAGGTTCCCACAGTATCTTATGAAGTATTAATGGAGTTTTTTTTCACTGCTGGCACGGCCATATTCCAAGACTTCACCATATTGTGCTCCGTAATCAAAGCTACTATGCAGTGTATTTCAGCCTTGAAGTGTAACACATAAACCTTCTTGTTCTAGCTATGACAGAGATTCCAGATTTAAAAGCAGTTTTAAACATAGTCCGTAGCGTGTACTTTCCGCATTAACATGAAGCAATAATTCAGTTTTTACTTTTCATTCATTGATATTTAGAAGTCAGTCTTATAAGCAGAGTTTTACACATACCATCGATATCTCAAGTAACGTAGTGATATTTTAAAGATCAATCTTAGATGACTTTAAATAGCATTTTTCTTTCTTGCTGTCTCTATGGAAGCCTCCTGGAGAGAAAAAAAAAGATATACCTTGAAATGTTTATACATGCAAGAATGTGATATGGGCATATCTGTCATTAAGTCTTTCAAGTCTTTCATGCAGAGCATTACTTGAAGAACATCTGTTACCATGGACTCCCACCAGTGTTTGGTCCTCAAGTGGTTTTGGTAATGAATGATCAAGTTTGTACTGTTCATATGTTTTGCTAGACGTTGCTGAGGAGTAGGATGGGTTTCCTTGGCTGGAGATACTGTATCTCTCTAATCACATCCCTGGTCCTCTATGGGGTGCTTCCCTTGAGCCAGTGGAGACAGTCTTCTTAAATCAGTTTGACTACTAATAAGTTGATTAGATCATCAGTTCTTTAAGATTATTAAGGTGATTAGACATAGTTTCCAGCATTAAAACCAGCAATGATTCAGCAAAGGAGCCACGGTGAAAGCATCTTAGGACAATCATGGAAGAGTGCCACAAATGAGACCACAATGCTACTAAAGCCCTTGGTGAACCTATAAAAAAGTATGTAAGTCTTTCACAAATTTGAGCGTAAATTACTCAGCGAACAGCGAACACCTTGGATTCAACCATGATCACTTTTTCCTTGCTCATGATGAAGTTCAGGAATGTTTTTCTCGGGAGAGGGATGTTGCGTTTCTCAGGCTTTACGAACTTAAGGATGTCCAAGAACCTTTTGAGGGAACATCTGATCTTTTGCATATATATATATTTTTTTAAATGAGAGTAGACTGACATATTGATTTTTCAGAGGAACATCGTTCAGGAATGCCTGGAAGACTATGGGGGCAATGAACAAACCACACAGCATGACTAAATATTCATAGTGCCCAGAGGCAGCACTGAAGGCTGTCTTCCACTTTTTCTTCTATTTACTCATTTATTGATTTTTCTGCTTCTGGTTTTTCTGGTAGGCATCATGGTTTAAACAGGCTTAAAAGGTCAGTCTAGACTTTTCTGTCCTTAACCACACATGAATCTCCTTCTGAAATGAAAAAGGCAACTGCGAAATATAATCTATCCAACAGGTTATTGGGATGGGATATACTTGATATATACACTCACTCATCTTCTATACCGCTTTATCCTGTATTCAGGGTCGCAGGGACCTGGAGCCTATCCCAGGAGGCTTAGGGCACAAGGCAGGGTACACCCTGGACAGGGTGCCAATCTATCGCAGGGCACACACACATACACACACACTCACTATGGGCAATTTGGGAACATCAATTAACCTAACCTATCTGTCTTCGGAATGTGGGAGGAAACCGGCGTACCCGGAGGAAACCCACCAAGCACGGGGAGAACATGCAAACTCCATGCACACAGAGACGGGAATCGAGCTTGGCTGAGAATCGAACCTGGACCCTAGAGGTGCAAGGCGACAGTGATAACCACTACACCACCTTGATATACAGTATACAGTACCAGTTAAAAGTTGGGGCACACCTTCTAATACCATGGTCCTTTATTTCTTTCTACATTTCTACATAAAACAATGCTGGAAGCATCCAAAATATGCAATAATCCCCTTTGAACAGTTGATATTGAGATCTATTGGTATCTGCTACTTATACTCTGTAAATCCTTCATAACAGCTCTAATCTGAGGTGTTGTTTGTTAATTGGTAATTTCTGAGGCTGGTAACTCTAAATGAATTTCTTCTCTGCACCTGAGGTACAGTAAGTTTTAGTCTTGCTTTTCTGGCAAGGTCTTCATGAGAGCCAGTTTCATCATGGTGCTTGATGAGTTTTGCAAATGCACTGCTGAGCTTCATGTCCTAAATAACAACTGATTGTTGTTGTTGTTACCTAAGGGAGTGGTGACTCAGGCGGCTAAGGCTCTAGGTTGTTGATTTGAGGTTCTGGGTTCAAGCCCTGCCTATGGTGGGTTGCCACACCCCATGCTTCCCAGCCACTGCATGCAGTACAGATCCCAAGCCTGGTTAGAAAATGGGAGGCTTGTGTCAGGAAGGGGATTCGGTGTAAAACCATTGCCAAGCGTGTGCCTGATTGGATCGTGTGCTGTGGCAACCCCTTGATGGAAACAGCTAAAATAAAGTTTTTTTAGGTTGTTGTTACTTAATTTCCCAATTTCATATGTCTTATTTCATAGTTTTGAAATCTCCAGTATTGTTCTAGAATGTAGAAGATTAATCCAAAATTTGTGTCTAAACTTTTGACCAGTACGGTACCTCTATCACAAACATGGACCACGGTGTTTCCTATATTTTCCTTGTACTGATTTAAAAAACTTTTAAAAGTAGTTTTTAAAATATGTAATTTTACTTTTACTTAAGTATGTTTTGTTTGAAGTATTGTACTTCACTACATTTAAAATCATATTCGCTACTGGATAAAAAATAAATGAATGAAAATGAAAAAAAAAAAATAATAATGCAACGGGGAAGGAAAAAAAATTGCACCCTGGAAACCACTGCACTGATTGATTGATGGGCAGGGAGAACAAACGCCCTAAATTCACAAGAACGATGGAGACGAACAAAACAGATGCCAGTGATGCAGACCTAGCTGAAAGCGAAATGCCATCAAATTCTTATGAAGCAAACCCCTGGCCATTGTAACCACATTGGGTGTTATTTTTGACCATGGCCTTAAATTTGATTAACAGATCAGTGCTGTGGTTTGGTCCAGTTTTTTCAACTAAAACAATTGGCAAAACTTAAGCCTGTTTTGTCCTTTAAGCGTTTTGAAATAGCCATCCACGCCTTTATCACCACTCGCATCGATTACTGTAATGATTTGTATTTCGGGGTTTCCCAGGCAGCATTACATCGATTACAGCTGATCCAAAACTCGTAAAAGAGAACATATCTCTCCAGTTCTGGCTTCCCTTCACTGGCTCCCGGTACAGTACCGAATTAATTTTAAAATTCTTTTGGTCATGTTTAAATGTTTACATGGCCTTGACCCGCCCTACCTCTCAGATCTGCTTCAGCCCTATGCCCCACCCCGGTCTCTCAGATCATCAGATAAACTTTTGCTGATTGTTCCTAAAATCAAATGCAAGCTTAGGGGTGATCGGGCGTTCTCTGTAGCGGCACCCAAATTGTGGAATGACCTACCCTTGACTATTCGTGAGGCCACATCACTGAGGGTATTTAAGTCCCATCTTAAAACTCACATGTTTTCTCTGGCATTTAAACAAACATGACATGTTGATTTTATACATTCTGTTTGATTAGATATTTGTGTGATGTTATTTTAATTATGTCTTTTATATTATTTTATTATTTATGTGAAGCACATTTGGGGCATTCTTGTTGTTAAAGTGCTATACAAATAAAGTTGAGTTAAGTTGAGAATTATGTATGTATGTTGCCCTTTTAAGAGTTGCCACGTCTCCCCAGTGTGTGTGCTGCGAAGGTGTGTGTGAGAAGGACAGAACGGAGTAGGAGCTCAGGTGTGCTGTTCACCCCCGAAACGCTCTATTCTTTTACCCTTTTCTTTACTTTTACTTTATGTTTTGTACTATAATCTTGTGACGCTGAAAGAGGCAGATAAAGGTTTTGTGCTGAACGTTATTCTTGGCTCTGTAACAGTACTTGTACTTGAGTACAAAAGTTTATTACTCTTTCCACCTCTGCAACTATGTCATTCCTTCTGGATTCTGTGGTCATTATTAGCATTAGCATTAGCTCATTCAGTGCTTTTGTTGCTAATGGGACGTGTTATGGAATGTGATGTGCTTCACACTTCACAAACTGATGTTCAGGTAACGTTAACTAATACTGACATCTCATGCTTTCCAATTAATAGCGAACCAACTGTTCTGGGGTTGAATCCCAAATAGCGTTAACTTGGAAAGCTATTGCACTAGGTACGGTGTAGAATCTCTTGTTTAACACACCAAGTAGTGCGCTTTATCAGGTGTTAGAGAGGGATTTGGGATTCTGCCTTGTGTTAGAAGCAAGTTAGACGTGAAACACAACACGGGCAATGGCAATTCGAAGAGACTTAAAGCAAATACTAAGTAGATAAAGTGTTGTTTAACATGACATCCGCCGGCACGGTGATGTAGTGGTTATCACTGTCGCCTTGCACCTCCTGGGTCCGGGTTCGATTCCCGTCCAGGCTCGATTCCCGTCCCTGTGTGCATGGAGTTTGCATGTTCTCCCCGTGCTTGGTGGGTTTCCTCCGGGTACTCCGGTTTCCTCCCACATTCCAAAGACATGTAGGTTAGGTTAATTGACGTTTCCAAATTGCCCATAGTGTGTGTGCCCTGCGATGCATTGGCACTCTGTCCAGGGTGTACCCCGTCTTGTGCCCTAAGTCTCCTGGGATAGGCTCCGGGGGCCCCGCGACCCTGAATACAGAATAAAGCGGTATAGAAGATGAGTGAGTGAGTGAGTAACATGACATCCATCCATCAATAAATGTAGGAACCTCTGGAGTCTAACTAGGACCGTGAAAGCCAGCGGTGACCATTGTATTTATTCCCATTTTGTATGACCGTGGTAGGACCTCCGGTCAACAATCACACACACATTCTGGGATTCGACCCCAGAACAGTTAGTTAGCTATTAATTAGAATAGTTTGAAATGTCAGTATTAGTCAATGTTACCTGGGAACACCAATTAGCCTAATCTGCATGTCTTTGGACTTAGAGGAAACCGGAGGAAACCGACCAAGCACGAGGAGAACATGCAAACTCTATGCATACAGACTTGATGCAGGAATCGAACCCAGGACCTGGAGGTGCAAGGCGATGCCTTAAGATGACATAACATTATCAAATGTGTTTTCTTGCTGAAAGTGCTACCCTGACTGATTTTGTATGTGGGTTTTGGCACTGGCATCTGATAAGTAACGACCCTTTTCCATCCAGAAGTGGAGGACAGATGTCATGGAAGACAAATGTTGTGATGTCACATGAAAAAATACTTGTTAGCACCTTACAAAGTTAGCACAAAGTTCATCTCATTCACTCACTCATTGTCTATACCGCCTTTATCCTACTGTATATACAGGGTCACAGGGACCTGGAGCCTAGCCAAGAAGATTTAAGGCAAGAATTGGGGTACACCCTGGAAGGGGTGGTAATCTATCGCAGGGCACAAACATACTCATTCACACACAACGGGCAATTTGGGAA
This sequence comes from Dinotopterus cunningtoni, assembly GCA_028565755.1. Lineage (NCBI taxonomy): Eukaryota > Metazoa > Chordata > Actinopteri > Siluriformes > Clariidae > Dinotopterus > Dinotopterus cunningtoni. Next base: position 24,870,899 of record JAOTRS010000001.1, on the reverse strand, counting down.
CACAAATTATTAATTATTGTAATCTGCATGTCTTTGGACTGTGGGAGGAAAGCGAAGGACCCTGAGGAAACCCACCAAGCACGGGGAAAACATGCAAACTCCATGCACACACACCCAATTCAGGAATCGAACCCTCGACCCTGGAGATGTAAGGCGACCGTTCTAACCACTACACCACCATGCTGCTTAGCACAAAGTTAATAAATTAAACTTTGTGTGGATTGATGTGACTGAATAATGAAAGCAGGATTGGAATGAAAAGTCATAAAATAAACCCTTTTATATGTCAGAGAGGAATCTGGTGAGATTCACAAAAAATTGCAAAGGAATGCGGTTTTTTAAAGAAGGGTTGTTTATAGAGTGTAGTGAAGCTAGGAGTGTCAACCACAGCCAGCAAATGGGATTGTTTTTAATGAAACAGTATAAATTATAGTGTGTCATGGATTGGAGGAAAGGGAGTCCTAAAAGAAGAGACATGAAGAAAGAACAGCTTTGCTACAGAGACGTGGCTTGAGACAGAAAAACACATCTCAGGCCAACAGGAGGATGGACGGAAAGTGTGTCCGCTTTTTTGCCGCAGCAATATGGCGAAGAAAATAAAGCCCAGCTGTTTTACACATCAGCCCGTATTAATTCTAACACCTTTGATATAACAAGTTAGGGGCTATGACCATGTATTTTCATCTCTGCCGACAGTCCTCCAGGCCTCTGGCCACAATGTTTGGCTCTTTCACCAAAGCAAGGATCTGCGGCAGCGGCCTTATTAAAGATCGCCAGAGTTTAAAAGGTCGTTTATGCTGTCTTCCAGCCCTCTCTGGTACTGACACTTGGCATTTCACTGATCTCTTGCTCTAATTAAAAGAAGTAGAGATGGAGGCAAAGAAAAACACGCACACACACACACACACGAGAACAGCAGTTGCCAAGGACTCTGTCGGTTTGTGCATGCCTAGCCGAGTTACAGAGAAAAACATTGCCTTCCAGACTAAGGCAACTTAATTAGGAGACTCCAGACACACTCCATCACCGTGTAATTATGATGCTCCTCACTTCTGTCTTTGTGGCTTCTACAAGAGACAAACACAGTGGCATGCGACTGAATGTGGACAGGTCATGCATTTTTCAAGGTCAGTAATGATTTTGGAGTCTGGAAGGGTCTCATATTTATTATTTTATTCATTTATTTTTATTTTTTCCTTTCAGCTTCCACACCAGGTGCTCGTCTGTAAAAGTTTGGAAAGTCCAATGGTGTCCAAATTATACAATAATCTCTTCTGAACAGTTGATATTGAGATGTATCTGCTACTTCTGCTCTGTAAATCCTTCATAACGGCTCAAATCTGAGGTTCTGTTGTTAATTGGTGATTTCTGAGACTGGCGACTCTAAATGAACTTCTCCTCTGCAGCAGAGGTACATTTTGGTCTTGCTTCCCTGGGAAGGTCTTCATGAGAGACAGTTTACATCATGGTGCTCGGAGGGTTTTGCAAAATGTACTCGACAATACTGTTCTTGCAAGTATTGTTTCAGAACCACTGACCTCTGTGTCTTAAAATAACAACTGATTATAACTCTTGTTACTTAATTAACTAATGATAACGAACTTAATTAACTAATGATAACGACTTTTATTTTATTGTGAAATCTGCAGTATTGTTCTAGAATGTAGAAAATTAATCACTGAACAAAAAGCATTGAATTAGAAGGTGTGTCCAAACTTTTGACTGGTACTGTACATCTACCCATCCACCTGTCTACGCGTTGACTCATCTACACATCTAAACCTCTCTCTATCTGTCAATATATCTACACACCCATTAATCTATTTATTTATCCACTCTACCACCTGCTCATCCAGACATACATCCATACATACATCAATCTATGCAGCAACCCAGTTATCATCCTTTCATCAGTCAATCAGTTGATCTAGCCAGGTAGACTTAAGTATGTAGGTGGCTGTTCATGTGGGCTATCCATTCATCCAACAACCCATCCATCCATTCATCTATCTATCTATCTATCTATTTATCTATCTATCTATCTATCTATCCATCTATCCATCCATCCATCCACCCATCCCTCTGTCAAACTATGCAGTTATTATTCTTTCATCAATCAATCAATTAGTGTAGCTAGCTAGACTCTTATACTGTGAAGTGTGTATGCAGCTGTGGATTATCTACGGGCCATCCATCCATCCATCCATCCATTCATCTATTTATCCATCCCCTTACCCATCCACCTTCTCATCTATCTATCTATCTATCTATCTATCTATCTATCTATCTATCTATCGAAATTAATTGTTGCAGAAAGATATTTACCCAACCATGTACACATCCAGCCATCAATATATGCCCTTTATTTATTGTCCTTTCAGCAACAATACATCTAGAGATGATAGATAGGCAGACAGACAAATAGACAGACAGACAGACAGACAGACAGATAGATAGATATATAGATAGATAGATGAGAAGGTGGATGGGT
>JAOTRS010000001.1:24804413-24815692 GCA_028565755.1 Dinotopterus cunningtoni | reverse complement strand
GCCACAATCGCTAAAGTGATAAAATGTACTTTTATTTGTCCCACAGTGGGGAAGGTTCAAAAAATTTCTTAAAGATATGAAGTACTATTTCTGTTAAACCCCTCGAATCAATACTAAACATCTATCACGTTTTTGGTTGCCTCATCTCAAATCCATTATCATAGTTTAAGGAGGCAAAGATACGAAAACTTCGCTGCTGTCCAAATACTTATGGACCTTACCGTGATTTATTTATGACACAACACTAAATAAATGTGTTAATATAATTTATAGCACAGTACAGTTAAATTTTCGATGCTGATTGGTTTGAAGCTGTTTAGAGCAGTTCTGACCATAGTTTATATTTTCTATAGTTAGGAAGATGTTTATGTAACTCTTAGCAGAAGTTAAAGCTTTATGTTTGATTGTTAAAAAGCACCGATACTGGAGACTCATTCTATTGTTTTGGGTATTTTTCAATTTTATTACTTGCACCTCCTTTTTCCTTTTTTTTTTTTTGTTAATTATTAACTTCTAATATTAACTATCAGGGAAACGCACTGATAGTTTTTATTAGGGGGGAAAAAAAACATGATAGGAGAATGACTTGTCTTCATACCATCAGTGATAACAAAAGCTAACTTGTCTTGACATTCTGTGGCATTAAATGCAACTATAAAGTGCTACAAAAAATGACTTTTTGTTCTTTAATTAATTTATACATATATTATTTATTTTTTCTTGTTCCTATAACAGCAAACTTATTCTTTAAACACTTCTATTCCTAAGTGAACTTGTTTACCCGTAAAATATCTTTGATTCCTTTAAAAGATGTATTTAAAAAACAAACAATTTTCAATGCTTAACTTACATAACATGCAAGATTAATAACATCAGCACTCAGATAGTCAGGTCTTCCGTCTGAACCTGACCATGAAGCGCCCAGCTCACCTGAGAGACACCATGTTGCCGAGCTCAGCTGGCAAGCTCCTGATCTTATTGGACGACAGGTCCAGGTACACGAGGTTGTGTAGCTTGGCAATGTCGGGGGGGATACGTGACAGTGAGTTGTCACTGAGGTGCAAAACAGTGAGGTGAGTGAGCGACCACAGGGCTGAGCTTAGACTCCGGACTTTACCTGACAGACGAGACAAACGCAAAAAAATAAAAATAAAATGATTCAAACTCACTTACCCCAACTAAATATGTTAAAGCCACTATAATGCAAACTGTTTTCAGCTAAAACTCATCATGCCCAACAGGTTTGTCACTTATTACAACAATGTTTTTTAATTTAAAGAATAGTACGTTATACAGGCGTGGTGTAAAAGCACAGCATATAATAAAAACTGCGACGTATAGGGGATATTTTACAAAGAAATGAAGGAGAAATTAAACAAATGGTAATAGAATAATTTCTGATTTCTTACTCATCAGTAAGTGTTTAAATTAAGCCTAATAAACATGGAAACTTGTACCACATATCACGCTACTGACATGATAGTCGTATAGTCCAGCCATCATTAACACGTCCAGCACAAACTATACAACACTTTAATACTCACCACTTATCTCAAGCTCAGCCCAGTGGGATTTTTTCCCACTCGCTGCCTCTTCGCTGGTCATTAGCGTGTACATCCGCCGGGGATCCGGCGGCTCATATTTCTCTTTGGGCATCCCTGAACCACTACAGAAGAGAGATATATATATATATATTTATTTATATTTACACTACCAAAAGCAAAGCCATTGTGTATATTTATCAGGAAATACAGTTTAAAAAAAAAATACAAAAGATGTTCCAAGTCAAACTGGGACCTTTGATTGGGCAAAATAACAAACCACAGTTATGAGAATAAACCTCCCCCTTTATTTCCCTATATAATCCCCTGCTACACTAATGCACTTATCCCAGCATTTCACTAGTGCTTGAATACCATCAAGGTAGAAAGTTCTTTCAGTAAACTGGAGCCATGATCAGTAACGCTGGCCTCCCAGGAACTCCTTTATGTGGAAATCTCTTGGAGTGAGGTCAGGACTGTACAGAGGATATGGAAATAACTCCCAGCCGAGTTTCTCCAACGTGCAAGCAGTGTTGGTGAATGTTGGTGTGTCCAGTTCCCACAGACAGATGCATCTCTTCCGCAAGTTGGAGACAAGTTATCTATCAATTTATAAGGATCAGGGGTTCTACGTTCATGGGAACGACTGTAGCCACCGGGCCGGGATCATCATTCACCTACCTACGCCCTTCTTTAAAACCTTTGTTTTAAATGTTTTACTGCGGCTAAATCTTCTGTAAATGTTCGGTTTTACAAGGAGTTTCATCACAAGTCCCGGTTTGACTTGAACGCCCCTCAAAGCATCCTTAAACTATATTACACCACAGGTGCTGCTGAATTCTTAAACCTGATCAGTCAGAAATTTGGTGATTTTTCTCGAATAATAGTTAATAATAATAATTTTTGGAAAATAATTTTATGAAACTTTAGGGAAGTAACAGGAAGGCCAAACTATCCTTGATTACTTTCAGATAACAGCGTGACTGTTTTATGGCGGCATTCCACATTATATTTTATTGCCTTAGAATCAATAGTGCAAGTTTCAGATAAGGCTTTCGTTAAACATTTTGTTCTAACTATCATATCTTTGTGCGTAAAATCTTCTTTAAATCACAATAAATTTGACAAGGAGCCTCATAATAAGTCCCGGTTCGACTTAAACGCCGCTTGTAGGATTTCTAAACTGAATTACACTAGAGACGCTGCTGAATTCTCAAATCTGATTAGTCAGAAATTCTCTAATAATAGTTGTTTGCAAACTGATGCTGTAGAAAAGGAATAACACTTAAACGACATGCTGATTTTTGGAAAATTATTTCAGGAACTTTAGGGAAGTAACAGGAACACAACCCTGTCCTTGATTACATTACGATAACAGCGTGACTGTTTTATTGCTCGCTTACATTCGTCATTGGTGTTTTGTTTTCGTTTTTTGTACTTGTTTGTTCTATTTGTTTAAACATAACATTTTAATATCTTAGAGTTAATAATGCAGATTATGCTTTCATCACACATTTTGTTCTATCATACTTTTGTATGTGAGCAAACTTGAACATCTCACTAAATGACTGAGTTAGTTCTAGGACCAAAGGTGCAAAGAAAGATTTAATTATTCTAACCAAAATATTGCATAAATCCGTCCTTTTAGTACCTTAACTAGCCCAGGACATCTTAAATAACATATTACATACATACATGAACACTTGGTTATATTATAAGACTTAAAAATATAACATATTGACATGTTTAGCAGCTTTTAATAAACATAATTATAATGTCTCATACACTGACATCACACAAACAGCTGTTTACTTCATAATCCATTTCGCAAAGGTTTACTTTGGTTTACTGTTCATAACTTACACAAAAAATAAAGATAAAAAACATTTAGTCGGATTTTACCTCACCTAAATAAATGTTACGTAATTTCGCTAATCTGTAATGTGCTAGTTAAGACGAATGCTAATGCTAAAGCTGACGTTAATGCTAGCTAATGCTACAAAAAAAAACAATTCGAAGAAACGCGGAAATACATTTATTAGTAGTATTAATTATATAAAATACTCGACTTTTTTGCCTGTGTTAAACTAAGGTGTTTAAGTTTAATAACTTGAGTAAGGTTTTGTTGTTTTGCTACTTAGCGACATCGACGCGTAGTTAGCATAGTTAGCGCGTAGCTAGCAAGCGATTTCTGCATAAACAAAGGGCTTTGTGTTAATCCGCTAGGTTATTATTTATTTATATTTTATATATTTGTTTGCAATAATAAAATATGTAATTTATGTTGCGTGTGTGTGATTTAATTTTTTATTATTTATTTGTCTTTCTTTGGTTATGCATACAAAGAGCTAGCTAGACAGGTAGCTAAAGAGTAAGTAAACAGATCACATGTAAGCAAGGATAAATGATGTACCGTGTTTAATATTTACCTTTAAAAGCATACCAAGCCCGTGCAGTGACGAAGTGAGCTGAGTCTGAGAGCTGAACTCGGGTTTTTTTTTTGTCCGCTGCTGGATTAAGGAAACAGTAAGCAGAGCAGCATGATGGCGTGTGGGTGCTATTATTTCTGCCTACATGGCACTGAAGCAAAGGAAGCTCGCTTTAATTGAACCCAATTCACCCAGGTGCATTATCATCAGCAGCAGCAGCAGCATCTCTCTAGTAGTGCTGCACATTCATAACAGTGTATAGTGATTATTTCTAGATGTACAAATGCTTTTCTGTTTCATGCACATGCTGCAAGGAAGGTCAAGCCTGGCTGTAATAGAGGTGCCTAAACTTTTGGGGCCTCCTGATCTCAGTAGAGACAGCACACTGATGTGTTTACTCAACTGAGTGAGTTGATTATGAAAGTCGTAGTACATGCAGAACTTATGACGGGGGAAATGTGTGCAATCAGGGATACACAGTAGAACGAACATGTTTAGTTGAAAAATTAGAATGTGATATTAAGCAATTTATTATTATTATTATTATTATTATTATTAAAGCCAATTAAAGCTTTTTTACTTTCACCCAAGACAACAAAAGCAGGTACAAATAAGGGTTCATCTACGTGGCATCCGGCACATCGGGCAACAGATAATCGCCACCCTAGCGATATATCTGTCGTTTCTGTAGCAGTTACTTATGGGGTTTGGTTGCCAACTCGATGCCCGATTTTGCCCCCAAAAGCAACAGAGGAACAAGTTTGTATTCATCTTCAGCAATGTTTTTGGCAGTACGGTGGTTTACTGGTTAGGACTGTCGCCTTGCACCACCAGGTTCCGAGTTCGTTTCCTGCCTTGGGTTTGTGTGCAAGTTTCACCTGTGTTTAGTGGGTTTCCTCCCACAGTCCAAATATATGACATTAGGCTTATTGGCATTTCCAAACTGCCTGGTCTCCTGATTTCAGCAGAGACAGCACATTGATCCATTTACTAATGAGAGTGAGTTGATTATGTAAGCCTAGGTAATGGTGGATGCAGAACTTGATAACGAGACATGGTGTGAGGTCAAGAATACACCCCGAATTTGTTCATCGAAAAATTAGAATGTGATATTAAGTGCGTTATTATTATTATTATTTATTGATTAAAGTCAGTAAAGCTTTTTCCTTTCACCCTTTCTTTCCTTTCAAGCTTGGCGGTCCGTGGCACAGCTTCTGGCAGTATTGAGGGGGAGTCTCTGGTTTTGCAGTTCTTCCTCAATCCATGTTTTCTTCACTAATGTTCATTCAATCCTCAGTCGCAGTCATCATTGCTGGATCTGTTCTTCTATTGTTAGTTGTTGTTCACATCTTTTCTTTACTTTCACCCAAGGAACCAAAAGCAGGTAGAAAAAAAGGGTCCCTCTGCATGCTGAATGACCTTTCTAAAGGGTACAACATTGGCAGCATCAGGGCTCAAACACAGGGACCTCCTGATCAGCAGTCCAACACCTTAACCATCAAGCTACCGCGGCTTCCAAAAGCAGACAGAAGAAACAAGTTTATTTTCATCTACAGTAAGGTCTTTGGTGGCACAGCATTGTCCCCTTGCACTTCCAGGTTACAGATTGAGCATGTTCTCTGATTCCTCCGGGTGCTCTGTTTTCCTCCCACAGTCCAAAGACATGGCAAATATAATTGGCGGTCTCAAATTGCCCGTAGTGTGTGAACGAGCATGTGTGTGTATCTGCCCTTCGAAGGATTGGCACCCTGTCCAGGGTGTACCCCACCTTGTGCCCTAAATCTCCTGGGATAGGCTCCAAGCCCCCCGCAACCCTGTATACAAGACAAAGCAATATAGACTGAAGAAGCAAAAGCAGTTGGCTTAACATCCTTACCTTCAGTAAACGCTTTGGGATTGTTGTGGTGGTTCCTCAGTCTATCCCAGGAACTCTAGGCAGGAATATATACTTGCTCCTACTCGGTCTCTATAGCGCTTATCCTGTACAGGGTCATGGGGCGCCTGGAGTCTATCCCAGGGGATACGGGGTACACCCTGGACAGGGTGCTAATCCAACGCAGGGCAATCAAGCGCACACCCACACACAAATGGGGAATTTGGGAATGGCGATTATCCTACTTTGCATGTCTTTGGACTGTTGGAGGAAACCAAAACACCTGGAGGAAGTTAACTAAGCACAAGGAGAACATGCAAACTCTAATCACACAGACTTGAGGCGGGAATTGAAACCTCAACGCAGGAGGTGCGAGGCCACAGTGCAAAATCGTGTGTACTGTTCATACTATATATAATGAACTTTAATATTATTACCATTGGAAAAGCTGGTATTGAATATATATAATTAATCTGACCATTATTTCAAGGTCTCGGTTATAGGATGCTTCACAAACAAAAATCTCCACTCATTTCAGTCAATTCATCAATTGTACTCACAAAAAACTTTTTATTTAAATTAACAATGATTATTCATTATAATAATAAAATATCTACAAAAATAACTTTAACATATATACATACACTATATATATATACTCACTCACTCACTCATTGTCTATACAACTTTATCCTGTATTCATGGTTGCGGGGACCTGGAGCCTATCCCAGGAGACTTAGGGCACGAGGCAGGGTACACCCTGGACAGGGTGCCAATCTATTGCAGGGCACACACACATACACACACTCACTACGGGCAATTTAAGAATGCCAATTAGCCTAACCTGCATATCTTTGGAATGTGGGAGGAAACCCACCAAGCACGGGGAGAACATGCAAACTCCATGCACACAGAGACGGAAATCGAGCCTGGCCAGGAATCGAACTCGGACCCTGGAGGTGCAAGGCGACAGTGCTAACCACTACACCACCGTGCCGCCAATGTGTACACACACACACACACACACACACACACACACACACACACACACACACACACACACACACACATACATATATATATATATATATATATATAAATTTCTTTAGTCTGTTATTGCAGAGAGATACTCAGTAGGTGTTCTTGCAGCTGGGATAATGACTCTTGGATTTGGGAGGGGAGATCGTGGCCGAGATCCTCCACGGCACGAGACAGAAACGCTTCGGCTGCTTCTTGGACCGCGTCCCGGGTCAGGTGGTCGTTCTGGGTCCACATGGGAGCGCGGGTCAGCTTGAACCGCTCTGTAATGGAGTAGCGAAGGTGACCTGATGGTGGGAAAGGGAAGATTAAGTAAGGAATGTACTTTTATGCTTCAGAACTTCAATCTCGTTTTACGTGCTCAGTGTGTAATCATAAGGAAAGAGTTTACTAAAGGGACAAGAAAAAAGGAAGCATTGGGATGTAGTTTTGTACCTGTTATAACTTCCTGGTAGCTGAGCATGAGCATCCAGACAAGCTGCAGGAGCTCATCCCACCTCCTCCATCTCTCCATGCCATCCTGATAGAAGAAAAAAAACAACACAATATGTGGTAGAGGAATCAGGAAATGCTTTATGCTGCCTTCGGTTCCTCTTTGGAGGCCCATTGTTGAAGACTGGTGTAGGCGTCACACTCGATTTGGTGGCTGCCATGATTTTTTTATTTTTGTTCTTGACATCCAACGGATTCAGAGAAAAAGACAAGGTTTGCCCTGTAAGTGCACCTATTTACCTGCTGTGCTGTTGAATAACTAATAACATATTAAATCAGTGTACAATCCTGGCATTGTTCTGTACAAAGCTCTGTTCTGTACAAAATGTGAAAAAAAAACACCTCATATGACGCATAAGTTGTAACCACAACAACTGTCCTACCAGTTTTAACTAGTACCAGCTACATAACTAACTTAACTTAACTCATTTCGTAGTAAAACACAAAAAAAAAATCAGGAGTATTTAATATCTTCCCATGAAGACGCCTAAATTCACACTGCTAATTTGTCCTCCATGTTTGTTTCTCCTTGGTATGTTTCTTTCATGAAATAGAACCTGACTAACCTAAATAACGACCTTATACATTATGATTATGATGATGATTAAACGAAGACGCGTGAAGTGCTGTGGTCTCACCGATGGATCTGGTGCGAGCGTGGACGTGTGCAGGAAGTGCAGCAGCAGTTTGAAGGACATGGGCAACACCCTCTTCTGAGAGCAGGACTGATCCAGCAGCAGCTCCACCATCTTACACCTCAGCAGGTTACTCTGCAGCGTGCTTAACAACAAAAACCTAACGAAGACGCAGGAAATGCTAAAATCATTAGGCATGAATCGCAGACTAGTCACACATGATGTTTTGAACGTGTGCTGTTCCATCGTCTTTGCATCTCTATTGCATTAACTGCATCATCACACACAGGCTCGGGCCCTTAAAACCCCTTCCCAATTAAGTGAATGTTTTAGAAATAATTTGTGAAGTGTAGAATTAATGACCTTGTTTCTTCATCTTAAATTTAATTTAATTGAATTATGTAAATAAAAAAATCTGAACAAGTGTTTTATTGTGATTGGCTGTAAACAGCCTAAAGATCAAGTTTAACAACTGGTTGTTTGTGTTACAACTCCTGCAGTGACGTCATTTCCCCCCTCTGAGTGTTGTTCCAACCACTTAGCGTTCAGCATCATCAGTATACTAATCACCGGCCTGATCATCTGTCAACATCTGCACCTGTTTCTCACTGATTTAAGATTTTTGCATGGTACTGTACATCTAATTCACTTTTTTGGTAGTTTGTTTTCTGGATGTTGCCTTTTCATTTTCAAAATAAATTTCAATAAGATTTCTAAGATAAATTTTTCTAGCTTTGCCCCTTTTATGAAGTTTTTGGTTGTCAACAAATGCAAAATCAGCATGCCTGGAAATTTAAGAGTAATTAGAATTCATTAACAAATCTTTAGAAAGTTAATATGAAAAAAAAAAAAAAAACGTGTCCAAAAGTTTGAACCACGTCTGGCGAAAAAAGATTAATAAATGAAGCCCATGGTTAACAGACTCATGGTTTCCTCATCTTCTAGTACTGTTGTCTTTGTTTTGTTTTTTTTTCTTTACCTGAGCCGCCTGCATGGTGCCATGCTGTTGAGACTGGTACACAGCTCCTGAGAGAGCTTACTGGAGCTGCAGGTGGGTCTGAGGTCCACCTCCATGGCTAATAACAGCATCCTCTGCAGAATTAGCAGCATCCTGCATTAAAAAATTCAATACATTTCATGTTATAATAACTATCTGTGCTGATATTTAGTTATCATTATCAACATTTCACATTTCGAAATATCCTCACTAGCCCCGTGGTGCATACAGGTTGTGTGTGATGTACACTAGTACCATGTTTCTGCTGCCAAGTTTGTCCTTTAATAGAAATTTGAATGGATTTTTCTTGAAGATAGATCATTCAATCTGATCATTCTAGGCTCTTTGCCTGGCTTTGATTCCCAGCCAATTCCCAAAACACAGCCACCAGATCGTGCCAGTGCTGGATAGAATGGAAGGGTTGTGTCAGGAAGGGCATCCGGTGTAAAACCTGTGCTGAGTTTTACGGTTCAGTATTAATGTTCTGCCTTTGCCCGGAGCAGCCAAAAGGACAATATTTTTTTTTAATAAAAAATATTATAAGTCCGGACAAAAAGTCAAGGTCGTGGAGAATCCAGAGCCAATTCAGAAATACACCCTGGATAAGATGCCAGTCCATCACACACCTCTGTACACCGACACACCCGACACACCCATTTAGAGTTAGGAGCAAATCTTAACCAATTCAATTGGTTAATTGACTTTTGAGGAAACTGAAGAACCCTGAGAAAACCCACACAGACACAGGGAGAACATGAGAACCTCATATACTTTTCCCACATTTTTAAGGGGACAAAGGATTAAGTTTGGGAATGTTTGGTTACCACTGATGTTGGCGGAAATATCTAGAAATAAATCAGACAATTCAAATTCGTTTTTTTTTTTTTTTTCATTTATCATATATATGAGAATTTGGGAACATTTGGGGAACTTACACTTTATGCATTCACGTAAACTTACTTAAGACAGCAGTTTCGCTCCCTCTTTTGCATTTCTTTATCCTCAATAGTACAGAATGACTGTTTGGCTGCATCTAATAGCCAGGTCAAGAGTTCACTAAGAGAAAAAAAAAAAGTTACAGGAATGGTAAGTCCAAAATAAATAAAATGCAGTCTAACTAATGGCTCCATGCGTTGTAATTATACAGTATGAAGTACTTTCGGGCTGATCTGATATGCCAGTGACTCACCTGACCTGTGCGTGCCTGTAATCACACGAGAGCATCTCGTTAGAGATGGAGAGGTGAAGCCGCAGCGTGGGGAGCTTGAAATTGAAGTCGTCTTCCAAAACCTGCAGCACGTACTGAAGCAGGAGAAGGCGCACCTCACCGCACAGTTTCCTCGCCTTGTCCTTATAAACACAAAACAAAGTTAAACAAAGTGGAAGAAATGCTCAAGGAGATCGAGGATGAAACCACGACATGGTAGCGTCGATGCCTTTCCTACCTGTTCAGCCATCACAGATGATAATAACTCCCAGTCCCATGGGATAGTCGATCTGTCCGCAGGGTGGTATCTGGATGAGAAGGTTTCTTGATTTAGTGGCCCAGGACTTACTCTTATGTCATTCACATAGTTTGACACTCCTTTAGCTTTTCTTTTGCTCCTGTGTTCTTTGGATAAGCCTTTATATTGAAGTGTCAATTATCAAATGTTGTGTTGCAAGGTATTTAGGATCTAGATTTTGGACATGGGGATTTAGCATCTTGGAATTATAGTTTGAGGGATTTACTGGAGGATCCAGGCATTACGGATCTGTTGCAGGTATTTAGGATCTAGATTTAGAATGTAGATTTTAATTCTGGATTTTTTTTTATCTGGATCTTTTTAAATTTTGAATCCATGGATATAGGATCTAGGAATTTAGGATGTAGATGTACAGTAGGATTTAGGGAGTTAGGCTTCATTATGTTAGGAACAATATATATTGTTCCTAACATAATGATTTAGGGTCTAGATTTTGGATCTGGGGATTTAGCATCTATATATTTAAGTTGTTGTGAATTATAGTTTTTTGTAGTTTTTTAATCTAAGCATTATGTCCCAGACATTAAGTGTCTAGGGATCACAGTTTAAGGGAATTCAGCATTTAGGATATACAGATTTAGGTTCTAGATTTTGGTGGTTTAGGATCTAAAGATTTAGGATGGAGATTTAAAATATAGGGGTTATAAATCAAAAGATTTAGGATCTAGGGGGTTTAATATGTTCATATATTTTGTAATGGGTTTGGCACAAGGGGGGGCAACAACAAACATGGACGAGGTCTTATGGA
>JAOTRS010000001.1:24763782-24773811 GCA_028565755.1 Dinotopterus cunningtoni | reverse complement strand
GGCAAGGGGGGCGGGGGGGAGTATTGGAAACTCCTGTAGATTTAATTAGCAGGGTGTGTGCTGTGTGCTGTGTCACCTTAGTGAGTGTTTAAGTATCAGTGTATGTATGTTGAGTGTATGTCCTGTCGTTACACTGTATTAATAAAATATAACACACTGTATGAAATATAAAATATTTAAAACGTATACTCTTCTCATCTCCACCCTTCTCTCTTTTTTTCTCTCTTCTCTTCTCTTACTGCCTTTTCTTGCTTTTCTTATCTTTGTCCTTTTTGTCATATTTGTCTCCTCCTTTCCAGACTTTTTTTTCTTTTCATCTCATTTTATTTTCTTTTCAAGATTTTTTTTTCTCTTCTCTTCTCTTTGCATATTTTTTTTTCTTTTGTCGGGTCTTCTAGAGATTTTTTCTCTTCTTTCCTCTTTACATATTCCTTCCTTCTCTTTATATATGTTCTTGCTTTTCTTCTCAGAGCCCCTTGTTTCATAGCTTTCTCTCCTCCCCGCTCATTTTCTTCTTACTTCTTCTCCTTTCTACGCCTTTTTCTCTTCTCTTTGCACGTTTTCTCTTCTTTTCTCTTTTTTCTCTTCTCTTCCTAAACAAATTCTTCCCTTCTCATCTCTTTTTCTTTGTCTTTTCTTGCTTTTCTTCTTAGTTTGTGTTTAATACCTTTGTCTACTCTCAGCTTCTCTCTTTCAGTCATTTTTGTCTCATTTTCTCTTTTCGGTGTCCTCTCTTTTCTTCTCTTCTCTTTGCATCTTTTCTCTCCTCTCAGCTCTTCTTTAATTTTTTTTATTCTCATATTTTTCTCTTATATTTTCTCCTCTTGTCTAATACATTTCTCGCTTTTCTTCTCTTCGCCTTTTTTCATATTTCTCTCTCGTCTCAGCTCCTTTCAGTAATTCTCTTCTCATTTTTATTTCCTTTTATTGTCTTTCCTTTCCTCTTTTCTTTTTCTCTACTCTTCTTTTCTCTTCTTATATTTTGTCTTTTTTCTCTCATTTCTCATTTTAATTATTCTTCTCTTCCATTTCTTCTTCCTTACCTTATGTACTTTAATTTTTCTTTCTTGTCTTATCACCCATTTTCCCTCTGTTCTTCTCGTCTCATTTCTCTTCTCTCTGATTCAGATTTTTCTTCTATTCTTATTTTTTCCGAGGCCAATATTTCTCACTTCCTCATCTTTTTCTATATTTCTCTCTTTTCTCTCATCTGATCTATCTTTTCTCCTTACACTCAGGTCCACTCATCCTTGCGTTGTGTTATAAAACATGGTTGTAATGCTCTACTGTTTTGAGAAGTACGAGTGTGTATTGTGTTGCTGTGTGTAGTCAGGTGTGACTGAAGTAGCAGACTGTGAGAGTGATGTGTGTGTGTGTGTGTGTGTGTGTGTGTGTGTGTGTGTGTGTGTGTGTGTGTGTGTGTGTGTGTTACAGCTGGAGGATGACATTGTGGCGAAGTCAGGATACAGTGAGGCTATAAAGGAGCACATCATTACCTTGAACACTGAGACATGGCTGTTCCTGGAGTTCTCACAGCTGGGCTTCATAGGTACGTCTCTCCTCTCCTCTCCTCTTTTCTCATCTCCTCTCTTCTCCTCTCTTCTCCTCTCATCTCTTCTTATCTTCTCATCTCTCCTTTCCTCTTGTCTTCTATTCTTCTCTTCCTGCCTTTTCTTGCATATCTTATCTTATCCTTGTACCTTTTCTCTTCTCTTCTCTACTCATCTCTTCTATTCTTATCTCTATCTTTGCCTTCCTCTTTTTCTCTCTTCTTTTCTTCTCTTCAGTTTTTTTTCTCTTCTATTTTCTCTTCCTCTCTTCTCTTATCTCCTCTCTTCTTCTTTCCTTTATTTTCTCTCCTCTCTTCTGTCATCTTCTTTTTTCTACTTTTTTCTTTGTTTCTCTTTCTTCTCTTTATTTCTCTTCTCTTCTCTCTTCTTCTCATCACATTTCTTCTATAATGTCTTTTCTTCATTCTTTCTGTTTTATTTTTTCCTATTTCCCTATCTCTCTATCTCTTCTTTTCTCTTCTACTTTTCACTAATTTGTTCTTGTCTCCTCCATGATTTCTCTTCTTTCTCATACTTTTTATGATCTCGTCCTTTCTCAGTTGTCTTCTCTTCTCTTCTCTTCTCTTCTCTTCTCTTGCGAGTACTCTTCTGGATCTTCAACCTTTCCATCATTTTCCCTCTCTACTTTGGTTCTTTGGTCTCTTCTCTTCCATTCTCTTCTCACATTTCTTCCTGTTGTGTCAGATCTTTTCAGGTTTGCGTTCCAACCCGAATGCCATCAGTAGTCACGACACCAGCCTGGTAGATTTCGACCTAGTTTTAACAAAGCAGTAAACATATCTGATACGATGGGAGAAACTCTTTTCTTTTACAAACAGAACCTGAGAACATGAACACACACATACAAACACACACACGCACACACACAGAGGGAGTGATTGAAACAGAGACACAATCCTGGTTTCGAGGTTTATTCACAAACCCA
Organism: Dinotopterus cunningtoni; assembly: GCA_028565755.1. Lineage (NCBI taxonomy): Eukaryota > Metazoa > Chordata > Actinopteri > Siluriformes > Clariidae > Dinotopterus > Dinotopterus cunningtoni. The sequence continues at coordinate 24,771,315 of JAOTRS010000001.1, read as the reverse complement.
TGTGCAGTTCCACCGTGTGTATCGACACCACCAGCGTTCTGAAACGGATACGCGCGATATGAATCGAGCAGAAACATTCCGACGCGCCCTGACACACAATACACTTTCCCTTCCTTTACAGGGAAGCTTTTCCGAGCTTCGGACCTGCCCACTATTGTGGAGTTCTTTTTGATGTTTCACAAGGATAAACCCATCGACTGGCTGCTGGATCACATCCTGTGGGTCAAAGCGTGTAACCCTGAGAGGGACAGTGTAAGACATTTTAACGTTTTCTTGTTTCAGTTCAAATACTAGAGGTTAAAGGAGACGACTGTTTTCACTCACAAATCATTAAACCACTGCATGATATTTTGTTACTTATTAGTTAGGACCAACTAACCAGCTAGCCTGCGCAGACAACCGCTAGTTAGCAAAACATTAAATCAGGAAGTAGCTAAAAGAGAGGAATCTTAGCATCAGGAAGATGAATGTGTACAGGATGTTTGAGATTCGTTCTGTGCAAACTGACGTTCTGTGCCTCAGAGGTCGTGCGAACTTAATTTAACTTAATTAATCTGCATAAATTATAAGGATGTGAATTGCCAGGGATCACCTGATGCGATATTATAACGATAGTTATAATAGTTCTATAGCGATTCTAAAGTATCACGATCTTATAAATATCCAAATTCAATATTTATTTATTTATTTAGATTTTATTACAATTCTAAAAAACACCAAATAATTAGCTCCTACCACACAGTGCTGCCTTCCAGCATGTGAATGGCTTAGAGTGTGCCACCTGTAGGAATTTAAAGGAACTGCAATATATTACCAGCACAAATATAAACTAATTTACATTTGTAAAAAATAATCATTAAAAAATCAAAAATAGGGGATTCTGGATTCTGGATTTTGTAGTCAGTGTGGTGATACATGAATTGCAACACAGAAGAATTACTAAATAGTTTTTTTTTCCACATCTCTAATAAATAAAATAAATAAATGCTAAAATTCTGTTGTTTTAAGGTCGTATTTGTGACTTATTTGTGCTGTGGTGGCTCAGACGGTTAAGGCTGTGGGTTACTGGGTTACTGTTAAGCCCTTGAGTAAGGCCTGAACCCTATCTGCTCTAGGGGGCGCTCTATTCTGGCGACCCTGCACACTGACCCAAGCTTCCCAACTGAGATATATGAGAAAATCTTTGTTACAAAGGTACATTTATTTCGCCGACATCATTTTATCATCAAAGTCAATCCGTCGTTCAAGAACAACATTGTGTTTTGATCGGACCTGATAATTTCAGCGTCCTACAATGTTAATGATCCTGCTGCTAAAGCGACCACTAGGGGTGAAGATTTCAGGTCGTTGGAAAAGTCGGCAGAGTTGGCAGCCATTATGAAAATCTTGCCAGTCTCCAGGATATAATGCGCTATAATGTATGTTAGAAACAGTCAGAGACTAATCTTCGTCTTTCCAGATATACTTTATTACTGCTTACTTGTTATCATGAAGGGTGCCAATAATTCTGCAATTGGCTATACAGTAAGTCTGGATTAAAATAACATTTTGGTGTTAATAAAAAAATTACAAACATTTATAACTATAAAGGTCTCTGTGCATGAAGCTGCTGTGAGAATGAGACGTGTGTACGTCTGAGATTCAACAAACTCGATTAAACAAATGCTTTGCTTCTGCTTTACAGAAACACTGCAACGCCGAGAAGGCGAAGCTGAAGCGCACTATCAAGCCCTCCCTGTTTCAGCACGTTGGGGTGCACTCCTCTCTGGCCGGCAAAATACAGAATCTGAAAGTGAGGCTTCTTCTCTGATCACACGTTTCCCTGCACTTTATGGTTGAGTCATTTTTAAGGAGTCATAGTCACATGTTATGCACTCTCAGTGCACTCTCCATAACAATGTATATAACCTTCTCAAACAACGATATCATAACCATGGTATACAATATAGCTCTGGAAAAAAAATAAGAGAGCAGTGCATTTTACTCCAGAAAACTTCAGGAATGTCATCAGGAGGGAGATGGAGGGTCACAAACCATGATGCAAAGCTAAGTTGTTTTTTGATGTGTTGTGATGATGTCATTTCTTTTACATATACACCCTAAATAAAAATAGTTATATTTTTCAATTTAGGAGAAAAATTGTCAAGAGTTCACAAAAAAAATTGACAAAACTGTTTATCTCACCAACACATGCACCTGTAAGAAAAAAAACATAAGAAACTGATTATTTTGCAGCGGTCTCTTATTTTTTTTCCAGAGCTGTAGCTTCCCTCATTGCATCCACCTATAATCATTTACACTCATTGTACGTAACCCCTTTTATTTGTAAATAATTTTGCACTGTGACAAACGTACTTCTGGTTAGATGCTTTCTGAATTTCGTTGCCTTGTACCATAACGGGTGGCACGGTGGCTTAGCAGTTAGCACTGACAACTTGCACCTCCAGGGTTCGATTCCCGGCCAGGTTTGATTCCCGTGTGCGTGGAGTTTGCATGTTCTCCCCATGGGCTTCTTAGTGGGTTTCCTCCGGGTAATCTGTTTTCTTCCCAAAGTCCAAAGACATGCAGATTAGGCTAATTGGCGGTCTCAAATTGTGCGTAGTCTATGTGTGTGTGTATACATTGGCAGCCCGTCCAGGGTGTACCCTGCCTTGTGCCCAAAGTCTCTTGGGATAGGCTCCAGGCCCCCTTCCCGTGACCCTGTATACAGGATAAAGCGGTATAGACGATGAGATAAGATAACATGTGCAATGACAATAAGTCGAATTGAATCTAATCTAATGTTAACTTGGAAATAATATTCAGTAATTATGAATCAGTTAGTCGATCTCACCCTGTATGTGTGTGTGTGGTGTTTTTCAGGATAAAGACTTCGGGAAGCAGGTCCTGCATAAAGCCCACCATAACCCGCCAGCTGAGCTGAGCACCAGTCTGAAGCACTATCAGAGCCATACACTGGACAGGGCTTATCGAGGTGAAGACTTCCTGTGGGCTTTCTCACCCAACAAAGGAGATTACATTCTTATCAGGTTCAACACACCTCAAACTATTAAAAGGTGAGAGCACCACGTGAGCGCATTCAAGTCTAGTAAAGAAGGTGTGGCTTTTGTGCCTGTTACTACATTCAAGCAGGCTTGGCCTTTGTCAATGGCAGCACACGAAAATAGAAGTGACCTTTGTGCCTGACAGTTGCAGTAAAAGAGAGATGTGGCCTTTGTCTGAGTCAGAACAGTGACGGAGGAGTGGCCATTGTCCGAGTCAGTATGGTAAAGGAGGCGTGGCCTTTGTCCGTGTCAGTGGCCTGATGTCTTTATCAGTATGGTTCTTGTCATTTCAAGAATAGTAAAAAGTCCTTAATATTCTTAAACAGGCTTAAAAAGAGTTCAGTGAGGCTGTTATGGCTCGTTCTCTGTGCATGGAATAAAAACACTTGTCCAACACTGATTTTACTCATTTTACACTCATTTACATTTTTGCAAACCTGCATGATATCAACGTCTTCAGTGAGAACACAATCGTTCCAGAATCGGATCGAATCAGATATGGACGCTATCATGTCTGAGAATAGGAGTAGATCGCTGTTGAGACACGATGTCGTCAGTGCCCCGTCTGTCTCCTCCGAAATCTCATCCCCTGACCTACACGACTAGCCTTACTCTCGACATTTTTTCCTAAAATATCGATAATAGACTTAAATGAACTTCTTCATTCTCTTCTTTTCTTCTGTGTTTAATGGCGGCTCACAAACCAAATAGGCTCACACTGCCATCTGCTGTATCGGAGGGTGTAAATGCACAGGTATACCCGAGTATGGAGCACAAAAACAATGTGAACGCTGGCCAATGAAGGAGTAAGTAGAGGGGAGCATGAGTTCTCGAGCGCGGTACAAATTAATCGTGCCTGCTGTGAAAATGCCCTAAAAAGGCTAAAACCATTGTTGGTGAAATAATAATAAAGACAGAAATAAAGAGCCATTCCTAGCTGTGATTGAGGTGACCCCGGGGTGACCTTACCGCTCTGTGCATGCGGGCCAACAGTGAGCAACTATTCAGCACGGCTATACACATTCTGGACGATAAGAGGAACAGACTGTCTCTTAAAAACGCAGAAATTTTGATATTTATAAAGAAATTCTGACCTCGCTGCTTATTAATTAGTAGCCATGATCGGCTCACCAAATACAAAGTTATTTAAAAACATTTGGTGCAGAATTTCACTGACGCAGCCTTGTTCCGTGTGCTGCATGTTATAATGAGTGAGTATCGCAAGACAGACGGATTTTAGATAAGCGTGTGTGTGCGTGTGTGTGTGTGTGTGTGTGTGTGAGCGCCACTTGATGCTAGTTAATTACGAAATGGAAAAGTTTTGCTCTTTAGTTGAGCACAGGATATTGTATCGGTTTCAGTTTCTTTATAATCTACATGAAATAGTAAGATAATGGAATATGTTGCAAATGTTGCCTTTCAATAAATAAAAGTTTTACATTTATGATGCTTTCTCAGATCTTGATTGTGATTAACATTTGTGCACTGCTGGTTAGAGTAGTTTTACTGATATAAATAGTAAATAAATAAATAAAATTACTACACAATAAATAGAGCACTTTAAATGCCAGATCCCAATAACGCAACCCCCCCAACACACACACACACACACACACACACACACACACGCGTGATTGACCCGTTTCATTTCTGTAATCAGGAATCAGTGATTGGCCCCGAAAACCCTGATTGGCACCCCTACTTAAACCCCACATCATCTCTCAGGCACCTTATGGCATATTTTTTAACACAATATTTATATTATGCTAACTCTAGATTGCAGCATTTAATCATTGGCTTATGAACTCATACTCCAGAGATTGTAACACTGATACATTTTTTTGCGTCCAGCATATTTTAAAGTCATGTCTAAGCAAAACGTCTTCCGTTTCAGACCGCACATTAAGCACATTTGAGTGACCTCTCTTCTAGAAACCACATGACGAAAGTGAGGACGAGCAATGAAACAATGACAGAGGAAACGCTTCAGCATTTAAGTCCGATGTTTTGGAAGCAGTTCTTTCTTTATTTAAAACTCTGAAACCATATTTCTTCTGAAAGGTGTGTCCCAACAGCGCTGGATCCGGGTCCCAAATAGCGACAAACCGTAAAGAGTAAACCTAGCAACTGTGTAGATTTACTTCTCCAGACTCCCTGGAGTTATTTACCGAAGCGAGTGTGTGTGTGTGTGTGTGTGTGTGTGTCTTACAGTAAACCAGAGATCAGACTGTTCTTTTGACATTTCAACTGAAAGCAAGAGGAAACAAGTGCTAAAGGGGCGTCCCATGGGTAGTGTTTCTCTTAGTGCAGATCGTAATCACAATCACTGAGTAGTGAACGTATTAAACAGTGACATCTGTGAGGACAGGACATGCACTGCTAGCAACAGCAGAAATCAGTGTGGGTTTCTCAAAGGATGTTTCTGGCATTCGGAATTTTGCCTACAAGCACTTACGCATACAAATGTATTAATTCACATTGTGATACACTGCGGCACTCCGATGTACACAAATGTTTTAGTATTAAAGAAAAAATCTATCTTTTATAGCATTTGCATGTTAACGAATAGCCAATTAATTTGGGCCAGCTCTGATTTAAAAAGCCAAACATGAGATGCAAATTAATTAATTAGTAGCTACACTCAAAAATGTATTATATGTAGTTTCTTGTAGCTTTTTATTTCTTGATATTATGTCTATCTTACTACAATAAGTAAAGTTTGTTCTGCAAATCTACCTAATTCTATTTAATAGGTTAATGAAATATGAGTTAACGATTTATTTTTGTTCCACTCACACATGCTGCTTGGCCAAAAACAATTGCACGTTCTAAGGTTTCATTTAGTCACCTTTAGCTTTGATGACAGTCCACAATGTGGTGGCCAGTCCATGTATGAAAATGATTTCACATCCTATGATAACCTGGTCATTCAGTACATTCAGGTCGTCAGCTGTGACTACATTTTATTGCCAAATAACATTACTGAGTCTAGACTTGGCCAATTGACGAGGCTTGTATACAGCGGCCACTACGCACGATTGCTCTGAAATAGGATCTGGACTCATCAGACCACATGGCCTTTTTCCATCACTCTAAAGTCTATGCTTCCTAGCAAACTGTTTTTCTGAGTCTCACTAACAAGTGGTTTTCTTATGAAAACACACCTGTTTAGTAACAATCCTGTGAGCGTGTGTGTGTGTGGAAATGCTCTTACTTTCATTATTAAACACAGCTCTGGTTTTTACTGTTGCTTTTTTTCTATGCAACTTTATTAAATGTGTAAGTCACCCAAGTTGACGGTTCAGCACTATCCGTCCAGGTTTTGATAATGTTTTAAAGGGTTTTTAATTTACTTTTAGTAACTTAAAATCTCCTTAGTTGTTTTCTTTGCTTGATGCAGCCCAATAATTTAACCCAACTGAAATTTTGTTTTTTTACTTGAGTGGAATCTCTGTCCTTAATTTAAAAATGTTAATACGTAAATCATGTGATTTACAACCTAAAAGTCACTTTATGTTAAAATCATATGACACTAATTAAATTAGCATAAACATTTCTGCTATTTGAGGATAAAAGCTTTTTCATTGTTAATTGTGTTTAAGCTAAAAACAATGGAAGACTGGCTTGAAATTCTGGTTTAACACTCCCAAAGGAACGTTTTAAAAAGGGAAAGTAGTTTAGCAGCTAATACAATTTATAGCTGCAGAAGTATAAATGTACCTTTGTTCTCGAAAGTCCCTTACACCTACAGTATAGCCTGAACTACTACTGTGAAATTTCTAGCAAAATTCTAGCTAATTATTGTCAGCTATCTCTTACTTAACATGAAATTACACTTGTAACAGATCACTGCAACACAAGTACTATATCTATGAATTCATTCATAAAGCATAAATTCATTAATAAATATGGTTTCTTTTAAATAACATTACAGTGTTATGGTTATTGTTATTGAACATTATATTATTTCATATTAAACTTTGTATGTTAGGTGTTTAAATGATAAACTCGCCACTAACCTGTCACATTGTGTATGAATTATATCTTTTTCTAAATGTGGGATGCTATATTTAAGGACACCTTTATTTTAAAGGAAGTGGCAGGTGTGTCTTTGTTCTGGTTTGGTTTTTGCTCTTTCCCTTTCTCTTGTACATTTGTGCCATGCATGATGTTCCACAAAATGAGGAAATAAGCTAAACGAATTGCCAGTAAAATGCTGTGTCTTTAAATAGTATGCTTTGTGCTGTAATCGCTTAGTAGCATGACACAAGAAATGCAGTGGATCTCATTCTCAAAAGCATTTCTTCTGGTGCAAAATGTTAGGGCTTTTTTTTATTATTATTATTATTATTATTTATTTAAAAATTGATACTTTTACCATGAAGTGACATCTCAACCGTTTGGAAGAGGCATTTACTGGGATCATAAAAAAGGGAAATAAATAAACATTGTTTTTATTATTGCCCTGTTGATTGTTTTTTCATAGTAA
>JAOTRS010000001.1:24701937-24712556 GCA_028565755.1 Dinotopterus cunningtoni | reverse complement strand
TTATAAAATCATAATATTAATAAAACCAAGAAATTTAATTTTACTGAATTTATAAAATCAACAATACCTTAAAAAATGATTGCAATACAAATCAAACTGGTAAGTATGTACACTGTGATATCGTATCCTTGGTGACACACATCCCTATTAAACGCTCCACTACATCAACATTAACTTTGGAAAAAGGGGGAAAAAATAACGAGAAAAAACAAACAAAAAAAAAACAACAGCAATACCACTGGGATAATGGATCAAAAGTGAGATATGCACATTTAATACAAGACAAAGTAGATGTGATAAGAAAGGAAAAACAAAAGAGGAAGTATTAATCATCAGACTAAGAACTGGACATAGCAACCTTAACAGCACTTTATTTGAAAGTGAGACTGAGGAGCTCGTTCTGCTCCTGGAAATAAGTGCAGGAGACGATAGATATGGTGGCACAGCGCCGAGAACTAGGGGGAGTGTTTAAAGTCTACAGAATGTGGAGTCACTGATCAGGAAAGCAGGCATTAAATTAAAGAATTAAAGGAAGAATGGAGTGGAAAAGTCTTGAGGGAGAGCGAGACCTGGGAATACGAATACAGAACTCCACCCAGAGAGGTGAAGCGGTACTGTAAAGAAAATACAGCAGTGTGTGTGCGTGGAAGTGCCGGGTAATAAAGAGCAGACGAAGAGTTTGAGAGTTTTCAGAGCAAGACAAGACAAGATCAGTGAAAGAAGAATTAAAAAAAAATTTTAAAGGAAGACTAGACTGGAAAATCGAGTGTGTGTTTGTCCTACCTTATAGATCTTGGCCTTGATGAGGAAAAGCTCGATCAGCGTCGGCGTGCTATCGATGGCCGTGTTGATGTACTCCAGGGCGACTGTGTGTTGCCCGATATGATCGAAATGCTGGGCGAGGAAATACTGCACCCACAGCAGGGTGGTGGGAGGCTCCGTTTTTCCATCATCTGCACACACACACTTTTCATTTAGCCTTTCAACATCGTACTTGACCATATTCGACTCGTTCTGTTATTCTTTGTCTGTTTTTCAGGAGCTAGCCCTGATTTGAGGTTTGAGACAAAATTTATGCAAGCAAATCAATCAATCAGTAAATAAATCATACCATCACCAGTCACTTCAATAAGAACGCCTCTAATTTCCACCTGCTCACGTAGCATCAGCATGCACAGAACGTGTTTAATCGTGCGGATGCAGGAGAAGAGCTTTCAGTTCAGGTTCTCATCAAACATTAGAATACGCCAAAATGTAATCCTATTCATTTAATTTTTTTCAGTGGCATAGTGAATCAAAAGAAAAGCATCTCAGGATATGTAAAGCATCAAACATTTAAAAGGTGGACGAGCTACAACAAGAGGACGACACAATGGGTTCGAGTAGAGTGGGCGCGGACTCGCCTGTACTGGACATTGCTACACGATTAGGTTAATGAATAACTTCTATTCTAACTCCTAACTACTATTAAACTGTGTTAGGTTTAAGTGTGTGCGTGTGTGTAAAATTTTTCTCAAATTCCACTCCTTTCTCTGCACTGGTTGCTACTGCATTTTGCAACTTCACTTGGTTTAAAAACAAACAAACCAACAATAAAAAAAAAAAAACATTATTTGTTGAAAAGAAGCATGGAAACTTGATTATACGGAATCTAACGACAGCGCACGTGTTACACGTTATCTCAACTGCCGCGCCGTTAACGTGAACCGACAGCTTGTTTTTTTGCAGCCAGCAATTATTCTAGTGATTTGTGCTTTTCTTTCTTGCATGTCAGAGCACACGCAGCTGCAAGCCTGGCACCTCTCTTTGTGTGTGTGTATTTGTTTTGATTTCTCCTAGTAACAATACAAAGAACACATTTCAGGTCGGTTTGGTTATAACTCGGGTAACGTCGTTAGTGTGTGCTGCACGTTTTTACAGATTCCATAAAATGCAGTCTGCGCTCAGCAGATGCCCGGTTTCACGCTGTGTAAGTTTTACGATTCCTTCTCACTGCCACGCTGATGACTTACCGTTTTGGCTGAACATCCTGCAGCTCCTCAAACTGGCCTCGTAGCTCACCACCATCTGCTCGATGACAGACACCTGCCACGCGACACGTTACAAACATGACCGCCGTTATTGAGGGTTCGTCCGTCAGACACAAACACACACACACTGACACACCTCTCTATAAGAAAGCATGCTGTGTGCTTTTGTGTCCGTCTCACCTTCTCCTTGTCGTGATAGAGAGATTTGAGCGTAGTGAAGAGAGGAGGACATCCTTTACTGAAGTTCACCCTCAGGTAATGATCCAGACACTCCCTGAACTTCTCTCCTGAACACATCAGAGCAAAACATAAGTGATTTCTGTCACAGTATCATTTTAACAAATATCACTGTGTGATTAACAGACTACTACATTCCACTACATTCCTTTATTTTAGGAAACTGTGGGATTGTAACGCACCTACACACACTGATACCCCTTAGTGCATTGATCTAATAAACAACATGGCAAATATTAAAACAAAAACTGTGCTTGTGTGTTCTGTTGCTAGTGCAATAGGCGTGGCTTCAGTGCCCGTTAGTCCTAGTAAAGGAGGTGTGGCCTAAACGACCAAATGTTCTATTGAATTTGGCATGGAGGCCTGGCCGCCTCTGTGCCCATCAGTCAGAGAGCAGGATGGAGGCGTGGCCATCTCGTGCCCATCAGTCAGTCAGAGAGCAGGATGGAGGCGTGGCCATCTCTTGCCCATCAGTCAGTCAGAGCAGGATGGAGGCATGGCTACCTCAGAGGCTGTCAGTCTGAGTGAAGGAGGCGTAACCTCAGTGCCCGTCAGATTGAGGGAAGAAGGTGTGGCCTCAGTGCCCGTCAGACTAAGGGAAGAAGGTGTGGCCTCAGTTCCCATCAGACTGAGAGAAAGAAGGTGTGGTCTAAGGGAAGGAGGTGTGGCTTCAGTGCCTGTCAGTCTGAGGGAAGGGAGTGTGGCCTCAGTGGTGTGGTCTGAGGGAAGGAGGCATGGCATCAGTGCCCGTCAGTCTGAGAGAAGGTGGCATAGCATCAGTGCCCGTCAGTCTGAGGGAAGGTGTGGCCTCAGTGCCCGTCAGTCTGAGAGAAAGAGGTGTGGAGCCAGTGCCCGTCAGTCTGTGTTTATCAGTTTAAATGGTGCTCAGTCTCAGGTGTGGCTTTTCTAACGCAAACAAACTCCACAACAACAGATCATGTTCTAATACACTCATCAAAGTGTACACTATCACTGTATCTCAAAACACACACACCGCTAAAACCGTCCCGATTTTACTACAACTATCAAAGATCTCAGCTGGTTGGTGGACGGTCTTGCTAAAAGCTTATTTAAGTAGAGATGCAGTGAGGCTGAGGAAACGCACACCCTTACCTGTGAGGAAGTTGAGCGGCAGCCGTCTGGGCACTAAACCTTTAGGGAACTTCACCCAGGCGTCGTCGTAGATCTGCTGCTTCTCCTCCACGCTCCCTAAACACACACACACGTATACAGTCAGACCTCAGCAATGCGGAGATTAATGTCAATCGTGTGTGTGTGTTGGTGTATGGTACCTGGTTTCAGTGCTCTCTCTAGTCCCTGGTAGTAGCTCCAGTTCTCAGGGTTTCTCTCCTGCAGATGTCGATACACCTCTGTGGCTTCGCTGGCTCGATCCAGCTTCAGCAGCAGCTCGCCTAAACGTGTGATTTTTTTTAAATTTCATTATAGATTATAAAAACGTTTTAACCAAATCATTAATTAATGTGACGATCAGAATAGAAAATTAATTAGCCATTCTGACAGAAATCAGAACTGACTTTTCATTAAAACGTTATTGTTTCTTTTTGTCTTTCTTTTGTTGTTGTGGTCTTCAAAGTAAACGAAACCCACCTCTGGTCTCCTCCACCGCCAGTTTGTCGCAGATCTGTTTCTCGTAGCTGATCAGGTGCTCGAGCGCCTCTTTGAAAAGCCCCGCCTCTCGCAGCACTTGATTCTGGTACAACAGCAGCTCGCTGTACTCGTAGTCCACCTTATCTGGGGACGTCTGCAGCCAAAAATTTTTTTTTTTAAATAATCAAACATGACCTCGACACACGTACTTACGTTAGTAGTTATTTAAAAGACAAGAGTAGAAGCAGAAACAGAAAGTGACATCTATTAACCCTGCGTTCACAGAGAAGAAATGCTGCGGGATTATTATTTTTTTTTTGGTGTTGATTTACTGCAACAGGAAGTGATGATGCGATGTGATGTAATGCAAGGTGATGTGATGAAGCAGAGTTTAACTTCATGCAAACGAGAAGCAAAGCGACGGAACAACGTCCAGCAGGACCGAGGGACCGTACTTTCTGTGTGTTTGCGCTTGGTTAGATTGAGTGATGCAAATTTGAGTAAAAAAAAAAAAAAAAAAAGAGAAAAAAGAGAAAAAAAAAAAGGAATTTGGAGACAAATCTTGCAGATCATGTTCACTCATGTGTATGTGTGTGTTCCTAACGTGCCTGCTGGGTTTTGCGAAACTCCTCTACGATTTTGGCAGCCATCTCGTAGTCCTGCAGCAGGTGATAGGCGATGGCGTATCCAATCCACGACGCTCTCTGAGCCGGACGCAATTGCAGCAGATGGTACCTCGTCTCCTGCAAGAAAAACACACACAAAAAAGTCATTTCAGTACGCCACATCATGCCACTTCTATTTAAAACCCAACTCCCTCCCCCCTGCTTTTCCTCACTCTGCCCAGCTCACCCTGTATCCCTCGAGGTCCCTCATCTGGATCTGCAGCAGCGAGAGATCTCGCAGGATCTGCAGGTTGTCTTTGTCCCATTTCAGAGCGTTCCTGTAGCACTTAATAGCTTCGTCGTATTTCTTATCAGAGCGCTGCAGCAAACCGTACACATGCCAGCCTGCGGAGGGGGTGGAGTCAAGGAGAAACAGGAAACCACACACACGCGCCTGCATGCGTGTGCGCACACATACACACACCAACCACCTCGATGAGGAGTTAGTAGCGCTTTAAAACTATGCTCAAATACATTCCACTTCAAATATGTGTGAGAGGCGCAAGTCAAACCAGGAGTTTTGTTGTGAATGAAGGTGTTTAAAATGTACAGGAGATTTCGAGCACAGTACGGTGATGAGGCTCTTAGCCGCGGCAAAACATTTAAAGGCCGTACGTCCGTGAATGTGAATGCTTTGACTTGAACGTACCTCTGAGAAATTACAAAAGGTTATGACGTTACTAATAAACTAACAATAATAAAAACTATTCCACAGTGGCATTGAGAAGGATACAGACGTGACTCTTCAGGTCGTTGCGCAGGCCTTTTCTGACAAGATCGTACGCTTCTTCTTTTCTTCCCAGACAGTTCAGAGTCAGTCCCTTCATCGCCAGTGTCTCTGATAGAGAGAGAGAGAGAAAGAGAGAGAGAGACACACACACAGGTATGCAAAGACAAAGAGAGAGTGAGAGAGAGAGAGAGAACACTCAGTATACAGCTAAAAAAAATCAGGTTTAAACAAATCACACAGAGCATTAAGGCAGGGTTTACGCTAATCTTACCTCCATGCTCGGCAAACTTGGGGTTGGACAGGATCTGCTTGCAGAACTTCAGGCCGTTTCTGTATTGCTTGTGCTCGTAGCATCTCTGATGCATTAGAGAGAGAAAGAGAGAGAGAGAGATATTTCACCCTGGTTAACTGAAACTCTGCTTCTGCACACCACCCCAAAGCCGATTATACTCCGATTAACACCAAATCTTATAAATCTGACAAAACTGTTCTCAGAGGGTGAGTCAAAAATAATCCGCACTCTGGTTATATTAAAACTCCTTTTGGCCGCACTGTCTCTTCAGCGCTTTTCTTTTCAAGGCTTCTGTCTCCCCAGTCACTGCTGTGCAGGTGAGAACGTGTTAACGTGTTACATTATTTCATTTGTAACTGGCATGAGCAAAAGTAAATGCCCCTCTTGTGATGTGAACAAAAGAACAGCAGCACGAAGTGATTTTGGGTTTTATGTTTTTTGTTGTGGTCTTAGAGTGTACCCGGTGCCGAACAGGAGTGCTTGAAGATCTGCAAACAAAATTTGGAGCGATGCTCTAAGGAACGTAAAAGTTTCTTAAAGAGAATCATTACTGGTGATGAGACACGGATCCATCACTACGAGAGTGTGGAACAGAAACATCCTCAATCGTCGACCGAAAAAAAATTCAAAACTCGACCATCAGCTGGAAAATTCATCAGCGCTTACAGTTTTCTGGGATTCTCAAGGGCCAGTATTGGAACATTATCAGTAAAAAGGTTCAACAATCAACAGTGCCCGTTACAGAGAAACGCTTATTGAAGAGCTGAAGATTAAACTTCAGATTAAATGCAGAGGACTGATATCCGAGGGCGTTTGCGTGCTTTCGCGTGACAATGCATGTCCACACACTTCTGCCCAAACTTTCGACTCTCTTTTGAGGTGTTAATCCTCCCTCTTGTCCTGATCTCACTACGTCTGACTTTCACCTGTTTGGTCCTCTGAAAGCAGCCCTACGAGGACGAAGATTCCCCTCTGATGAAGAACTGAAGACAGCATTCACGGCTCATTTTTTAACGAGGGAATATGAAAGCTTTTAGAAAGATGGACAAAGTGTATTGAAAAGCAAAGAGAAAAATAATGTATTTGCCTTTTCATTTTCAAAGTTAATTAAAATATTATTCTAAATATTATCTATATACTACGTCTAAATGTAAACTATATTTTATATTTCATTTTTGATATGTATGCCTTGTTTAAAAATTAATATAAGACAACTTGCTGAAATATTAGAATTTACTAGACTAGAGTGTCAAGTAACTTAAGAACTAATTAAAATATTATAAAATGATATAAATATTAATTTAAAAAACAACATGTACAGTTTTAAATCATAATAATTCGTTAAATAACTGCATTAGAGTAACCATAGAGCTGTAACTTACCATAAAACAGGTTTAAACGATGGCTAACCCCATGGCTCGGTTCCAAATCACTATTTAATAACTATATAGTGAGAATCGAAAGGGCGTATAACGCATGACGTCACCCCCTCTGTAGTGCACTGATACAGGGAATGTACATGTCATTTGCACTCCTCCCCTTGAGTCAGTTCACTTTACTTATTTTCGCTGTCTAAACGAATAAAGAAGCAATATTTTAAACTTTAGTTAACTTTAACCAGGTTAGTTAGTGACTCCAGAGGTACTAAGTGGTTTCCTAAACTGGTAGTTTGTTCCAGAACATGCCATAACTCACCAGTATTCTCTTAAAGAGCGCGTTCTCTTTGGGCGGCAGTGTTCCTGAGGGCATGGCTGCTGCTGTCACTGCTCTCACTGTGTGCTGTGAACACTAATTAGAGCCGGAGCCGGGCCGTAAACAATCCTCTCGCACAGGACCGGGTTCTAGTAGAACTGCTTCCCTGAAACTTCCCTGGCGTTTGGATCAGGAGTCTTCACGTGGTGACGGAGCCAACATGGCGGCCTCGGCTTTTCTCCGGGACCTGAGCCGTTTGCGCATGCGCACCTGCCCGAGCTTCTCTTCCGGGTAAAATCATAAAACTACACAGAAATACGCTTTTATTGTTGTATTAGTAGAAGTCGTCATTTTTGTTAACAAAGTGCATAGTACTACTAACAGTAATACTTGAGGTTTGTTTTATTGTACAAAATCACTTTAAATCTTAAAAAAAATCTTTCTTTAAAAATTCTAGTCGTTTTAATGGCTTTTTCGTTAAATAATTATTAAATGATAATTAAAATATTTGCTTGGGTAATAAATTTAACTGGAATTTCCTTTTGGATCAATAAAGTATCTGTTCGTCTGCCTGTCTATGTACAGTATGTCTGTCTATCTGTATGTCTGTCCACCTGCCTGTCTATCTATCTGTATGCCTGCCTATCTATCTATCTATCTATCTATCTGTCAGTATATCTGTCTAACTATGTTTCTGTCTGTCTATTTATCTATTAACATTCATGATTCAAAGGTGCATGTTTTTTTATTTATTGGCATGACAAATATTTACATTAGCATGGCCAAAGCTCAAAAATTCTTCAGAAGAAAAATAAAAGGAATAGATATATCAAATTTTAAAAAGTAGTAATAAAAAAAAGTACAAAAAAAGAGATAAACATATAATGTCAATAAAAAGGTATCTCCATTTGTATAATGAGACAAATCCACATTAAAAAAAAAAGAGTTTTAAAACTGGAAGTCTTTTTAATCTGCAAATGTTTTCATAAATTCTGTATTTCTGAATGCTTCTAAAATTCGTCCTTAGTCAGATAACATAGGCTCAGCCTCTGGTCATCAAATGGTACAGATGACCCCACCCCAAGTCCCAGGGGGGCCCATGCAAAGAGCTATGCAAAGAGATTTACAAAAATTTACTTAGTGATGTCTTAGGATGTCTTAAGAACATTTGCATGCCTGTAAAAAAAAGCAACATATTACATGACAGACCAGCTTTCAAATGGAAAATTAAATGAAATAAAATAAATAGGCTCCTGAATTTTGCATGAAAATAGAAAGGAGCAAGTGTGACAAAGTTACCAGAAGAACTCATATTTTCTCACATATTCTGCTGTTTTACTTATAAAACTGCACACATCTGTATTTATACTACTATTTATTTTCAAGATGGTTTATTTTATTAAGGTGTACATAGTCATGTGACAATGGCTGATTATAATATTTAAGGTAGGATGTAGAGTTGAATAGAAAGACGCAAATATCAGTTACTGCAAAGAAGAGATGTGATGAAGATGCCCTTAAAAACTTTTATTATATTTAAACAACTTAACAAAATTAGTATCTAATAAATAAAAAATTAGAAATTAGTAGTTATAGTTACTATAGCTATAGCTGTGCAACCCCTAAAGTACACAGCTATAAATAGTTGTATAGGAGTTATTTAGATTGCCAGGAGATGTCAATCATTATGCAATCTGACACACCCATACAAGTCTGATCCATTAAATAATAAGACTTTTTAATCACTTTTTCGATTTAATTTATACACTGTGTAGCCAAAAGTTTTTTAGGAGGTTTTTCCTTAAACAGTTGGCAGAAAGTTGGACGCACACAATTGTATAGAATGTCTTTGCATGCAGTAGCATTACACTCTCCCTTCACTGGAACTAAGAGCCCCAAACCTGTTCAAGGAAGACAATGCCCCTGTGCACAAAGCACCGGTTCCATAAAGACATGGTGTGTTCAAATTGGAGTGGAAGAATTTGAGTGTCCAGCACAGAGCTCTGACTGAACTCAAACACACTGTTGTAAACTGGACCTCGAGCCTCCTCGACACCCTGACATCACCAGCTGATGAGTTTTTATTAAAAATAGGGAAGGTGGGGATAGATCTGCACCTGAGTGTTCAATCAGAATATATGGGTTTAATGATTGGGGTGACAAACATTTGCACGGTCATTAGAACTGAGTGGGATATAATTGTCGGAATATAAGATTTTAATAAATAGTTGGATTTTGTTGAAATGAAAGACATTTAAACTGGTTAAATGGTAGATAACTAGTTTAATAGTGTAAATAGTGTTCTGTTTTTGTCTTTTGGTTAATCTTGTTAATTTTAAATGTACTACTCAATTTTTTATAGCTTAATACTTCCAAACGACTATTTTTAAACAATGGTGAGTTTTTACTTATTTAATATTTTAACATTAATTTAAACGCTAAATCGATTGCTCGGTGTCTCTGTTTCTGTCAGTTCAGGAGAGTTTAATCGAACACCGAGCTAATCGAGCCACGCGTCCTCTTGTTGTTAAAATGCCTCTCGGTCGTTCATTACTGCGGGTTACAGCTTTAAATAAAAGTAAGTATCGATCTGTGTGTAATCTTGGAGTTTGGTACTTGTTATTTTTTTTTCTTATAAACGTTAATTCTTTATAGATATCTCCATTTGGTTGTTTAAGCTAGCATGGCTGACCTTAGCTTAGCTTAGCTTATTAGCCGTAGCAGTTGCCTGTTAGCTTAGTGTGTACCAATGTCTGGGTATAAACTACTGCATAGATAAGCAATTATATTCTTCACTTTTTTGTTAAAGATAGTGTTGATTTATTGTCTTCAATAGCAGTTCCGGTAGTTAGGGCAAGCTCCAAGCAAAACACATGATTATAATAACATTAAAAAAAAGAAGCACTTAATCATTAATAATTAGGTAATGAGACATTTAGCTGATATACAGTATATGTACACTCATCAGCCATAACATTATGACCACCTGCCTAACATTGAGTAGTGATGCACTGTGTGTTCTGGGACCTTTCTATCACAACCTTTTTCTTAATTTCTACACGGGCCAGCCTTCACTCCTATGTGCATCAGTGAGCCTTGACCCTGATGCCTGTCACCCATGACCCTGTCGCCAGCTCACCGGTTTACCTTCCTTGGATCATTTTTGGTCTCACTGCAGATCAGGAACATCCCACAAGAGCTGCAGTTTTGGAGTTGCTCTGACCCAGTCCTATAGCCGTCAAAATTTGGTCCTTGTCAAAGTCACTCAAATCCTTACGCTTACCCACTTTTTTTATGCTTCTAATACATCTACTTCAGGAAAAAATGTTCACTTGCTACCTAATATTTCCCACCCACTTCCATTC
>JAOTRS010000001.1:24674272-24690589 GCA_028565755.1 Dinotopterus cunningtoni | reverse complement strand
AATCCTCAGAATTTTTAATTTATAAGTGTTAATTATGGAATTAAAAATTTTCAATAAAGCAAGAAATTAAAACTAAATTAAATAAAATGACTTTAGTGATTAGCAGGCGGTATATATACAGACTGTGAATAAACACATTATTATTATTATTATTTATTTTGTTGATGCATGTGAGTCAAAATAACTTCCACTTCAGTTTATCAGATTTATCCTGAGCGCTCGTTTTGTACCCCCAGCTCTCAGGGCACATGCCCTTTTATGGAGTTTTGTCGGCGTCGATGTATGCAAGCTTGACTTAGGATTTACAGTTTGGATTATACATAACATTTTACACACAGCTTTAATTTTTTGTAAGATTGATAAATGAGATTTAATGTTCTTTTCCAAATAATTGTTTGTATCAGTGTATTAACAAACTTGCGAGAGATGAAATTAGGTCTGAGCTGAGTTAGTTTGATGCATGAATATATAATATAATTAAAGAGGGAAAATTTATCAGACCCTCTATCCTTGCATTTCAGACACTTTTTACAGTTTTTCAACCTTAAAACCTTCAATCTAGACCTCGTATATGAATTATTTCTCGCTATAACGGTTAATCTTAGATCTGCGTTTGGATTTTCGTTTGTACGTTGAGGCGTATGATCGTTCCTCAGAACCCTGCGAGCGAACGTGAACGTGTTTCTTTCTTTAGGAAGTTGTGGAATCGAGCCAGCATTCGATTTGCTCCAGAATGAACAAAGGCTGCGTAAACAAGCCGGGCAGGAAATGAAGTCGAAATATGTCGAACCCCCCCCCCCCACACACACAAACACACACACCCGTCTCTTTTAATACTTCTCCACTCATACTTTTATTTCAGATTATCAGATGCACATCTTAAAGACTGAACCCTCCACACACACACACACACACACACACACACACACAGAGTCTGATCACATGATCTTCCCTGTTCGTTCCTGTGTGGTTTAATGATGCGTATTTATACTCGGATGTAATTACTCCAAAGAGTAACGTGTCGTGTAAAGAAGTACGTGTAAGACGTCGTGAAAGTCCCATTGGGTGGGAGCGTTTTGCAAATTTTACAAGATTCAGACTTTGAGATGAAAACAGAATGAGTGTGTGTGTGAGAGAGAGAAACCATGTGACTGAATAGAAAGGAAGCACATCTCTTCCTTTTTTTTTTCTTCCCCCTTTTTGTTGTGTTCATGCAGCTCTGTGAACACGCACGTTTTTATTACTGAGGGAAATGATTTCTTCATGAATGGATTCTTGTTAGAACAGAATGCTGTACGTTATATTTTTAAAAATGCATCCAGAATTTTATAGGAAGAATTTTATAGCAATGAGAAAATCCTCGGTTCGATCCTCAAGTACGTGTGTGTTTCTTTCACGTCTTTTGCTGATTCTCTAGTTTCCTCCGTGAGTTCGGCAGTGTCCTCTTCCGGTCTTCCCAAGCCTTTTTTTTGTTTGTTTGTTTTCTTTTTTTTTTTTTTTTTTTTTTTTTTTTTAAATGTCAAGTTCATCTCGGGGCGAAATTTTTGCTTACGGTTTGGTTGCTGGTTTTCTTCAGGTTGCCTCAAGGACCTGAAAAGGCACACGTTGGTCTGAAATACGAAGGTGGCAAAAAAATAAAAAGTTAACAAGCTGTTGTTATATTGTAAAAATCATCCCAAGTGCTCATGATTATAGCAGTTGGTTTAAACAGTTTTGTTTATTTCTCCAGAACACACACTAGTCGTATTTCTGCGACACTCCAGCTCATTCTTACGGCTTAATTTTAGCAGCTGTACATACAAAAAAAAAAAAAGGCGGCGAAAATGTTTGCTTTTACTTCCTGTTTCAGGAACGAATCCCTTTCTGGCAGAAACAACAATCTCAGCCACCCCAAAGAAGAAAACACACCAGGGTTCGATGCACATTACCAGGGTGTTTATGAGATCAGCTCCGCATTCGTTACCTTGGATAAAACTCTTAACGAAGTGGAGCAAATGATTATAACTGCACAGAAAATCTAAAAAAATGTCTGTAGTTTTCTTTTACTCCCCCCCCCCATCATTTTTATTTAAGGCAAACCCCCTTACAACCGTGTTTAACTCCCGCATTCGCCTTTATGAAATGCAAACTGCGAGGAAATTTTCCATGTTCGTTTGTAGCTAACAAGGTTACAAGGTACTGTGTTGTTGCTATAGGAACCGGTGTCGATTTGCAGTAAAACATGAGTCTTGACAAACAAAACGTTTGTCATTTTTTTATTGATTAGAAATATTTTATATTGAAAGAAATATTTTTTTCCTCTGTTTTAATTTTTTTTAAACAAATGAATAATTTTCTGTCTTGTTTTTTCGTGCAGCTTCCCCCCCCCAGAATGTTCACGCTCGACACGGCACGGTTTAAACATTCTGCGTTCAACATGAAGGACCCGATGAGTCACAGCCCTGTTTTCTGCCCCACCTAGATCTGTCTTTTTCTTTTCACCCCTTTTTTACACACACGCACACACGAAACACCAAAGCGTTCTCTGAAGAGTTCCTATTTATCGCTGACTCATGGTATGAAACAGTCATGTAAACGGTCGGAGTGAAAGTTTAAAAGTGGGAGACGAAAGCAGTTTTCTGAAACAAGAATCAACTCTCGGAAGCCAATCAGCCTGCATTTTAACATCTCCTCATCTGTGTGTCCTGTTAGGTTTTCCTGGATAAGTAGAGCAGAAATACAGGAGCGTGTGTGTCTGTGTGGCGCACTCAGGAATGAGTCATGACCTCTGTGGTGGTAATAGACGGAGGAGGGAACGTTCTGGAGTATGTCACTGGAGACGAGGAGGCACAGCAGGTATGGAACGTTCGCACCACACACACATCCTCAGTATATACGCACACATACAAACTGCTTAGGACGTGTGCTGTGCTTAAACACAACTCATGACTTTATTCAGATTGGGTTCGTTTATCAGTGGGACGATGGTATTGAATTTATTTATACGTTCGTATCTCTCATATTCAACCCTCGTATCCCTGCAACCCCAGTATCCTTGGAACCCTCGCATCCCTGGCATACGTTTAACCCTCAAATCCAGACAGAAATAAAAAGAGACGTCTGCAAACCTGGACGTACGCATCACACGGTCACACGATCTTACTCCGTTCACAAGGAGAGGTCTGAAAGGAGAAAATATACCGGCTCTTATTTCATTTTGAAACAAACCTCGATTACAATAACGATTCAAGAAATAAAATAACACTCATGTTTCAAAGTATCAGAAAGCATGAAGTGTGTTCTATCTCTGGAAGGGGCAGTGAAGCGTTCGCTACAAGACTGAATACTGAAAATAACAGCAGTCAGACGTCTCCCGTTTCCCCTGCAATAATCAAAAAAAAAAAAAAAGGAAAATAATCATCATACTAGTCCTGAGTTTGGTGAAAAAGTGAGTACTTAGTAATTTTATTAGGAGAGGATGGCGATAAACAATGACACAGTCCATGAGGACAAATAAAAATCCTGTAAACACAGGAAATGACAAATCAAATCCTGTTCAGATAGGGCGTAGGGGAAACCTTAAGAAAGGGAAACACAAACTTAACAGGAAACTCCTATCTGTAACTATACTGGAACTATTTAGTATGTTTGCATACATCACGCATCACAGTTAGGGGGTTAGATTGATGCTGAAGAAGACACACACACTTTGTAGTAGGGGGTAAAAAAAAAAGGATGCAATTACTAGTTCTTGCTTTCACTTGTTTTATTTCTCAAAATCAGTACGACTCTCATGTTTTCTAAACAGTTTTCTATTTATTACTGCGTGTTTTTACACATTCACAGTTATTTTACAACAGGTTAGTCAAGTTATTGAGAAAGTGAAGAGTTATTAGTCCTGAGGGAAAACTGTTATAGCTTTGTTTAAGAGACTCCCTCTGTAAAACGGTAAATCAAATTCTACAACACGAAAACATGACCATTTCATTGTTTTTTTCTTTGTAACTGTTGAGGCTTGGCTAAAATCTCTCTAAATGAGCTGTTACTATAGAAACGAACTTGTTGATACACCCAGTAAAGCTAGAATGTCTGTATGTTTTCACTGATTAGATCAGTCCGAGAATACTGATCTCGGCGCTTGGTGTGTGTGTGTGTGTGTGTGTGTGTCTGTGTCTGTGTTTGTGGTCAGGAGGTGTGTTGTGATGAGACGGTGATCCCTGAGGAAGACGCCGAGTGTCCGGCGGTGATCGTGGAGCAGGTGAACAGCGCCGACGTGGAGCAGTGCTACGCCGCTCAGGTGCTCGTCTGCGACGATGAGAACACCTACCTGATGCAGGAGGTGGTGGAGGAGCAGGTGGTCGAGACGGAGGTGCAAGACACAAGCATCGGTAAGTGCTTCTGGATGAGACTCGCCTGAGAAAACCACTCACAGTGAGAGTTTTGTTACTGAGGAGGAGCTTCGTGCTGCAATGAGGAGCTGATAGAGACTGAAAAATGGGAAGCAAGAACCAGTTTCTGTTATTGAACTCGGGATAGAGCAGGAATATTTTGTTCGAAGTCTCCTCCGTCCTAACACAACTGCACGATGGTATAAGCGTTTTTTTTTTTTGGTATTTTAAATCGGTTCAGTGCTGTAGTTTTAAGGGTTAGTCCAACTGGACACATGGACTGACTGATTTTTAAGTCAGCAAATATCCTTGGGATGCCCGCTCAAATATACTCTGTGTGGGAAACGCTGAATATGTGTGACAGAACGATAACTAAATTAGGAACACTTGACCTTTAATTTCAGTTCTAGATTTCAGATCGTTCTGCACATTTCAGTTCAAAATTTAGTTTCAGGTATCGTGAGCCGTATAAAAAACACGAGTCAAAAATGATCCACACTCTTGCCTGTAGAACGTATCATGAGACAAACACAATTTTTTGACATAATCTCCTTGCTTCCCACTACACTTTTCCCATCCGTCAACAACCTTTCGTATTCCCTCGTTAAAAAATGTTCGTGTTCCCTCATTAAATGATGTAACACGTTCACACCTGCGCAGCAGTGACTGGGGAGACAGAAGCCTTGAACGAGAAGCCCTGATGAATCATTTTTCACTCGCTATAACCTTCAAGTTAAAAATTCCACATAATCCTATTTGGTTTCACATAACATGTTTATATTTAACAATCCCTAATCGTGCTACTAAACGATTTGTGTGTGATATACAAAGATTGATAGTGACGTGTTTTAATGGTCAGAGGTATTACCCTGCGTTCACATCACGTTAAAACACTAATGTAAAAGATAGATATATGTGTACACACGAACTCGTGTTCAGAAAGTGACAGAATTTTTTTTTTTCAAAATTGGCTGTTTTTTTTTTTAGGTCTTTTTACGTTGGATAAAACTGATTATGTCCCGAGTACACGAGCTTCCGAGACATTTTTATGGTGTAAAAAAAGTTTATGGAGAAAAAGTTTTTCTCCAAACTCTGAGAGCGAATTAGTCTCGAAACCCACTCATTACACACGCACGCACGCACGCACGCACGCACACACACACACAAACAAGGCTCAAAACAGCACATATGATAACTAGTCTCACTGCACACACACCCCTGTGCTCAAAAACCCTCAAGATTTTGGAGGCATTTGATGCAGTAAAATGTTGCCATTTCTTTATAATCCTACAGGTGACGCTCTAAACTATTCACACCCTGGCATCTGCCCGTGTGGTAGGAGTGAATAATTTGCTAAGTTTTGCTAAAAATTTTGCTTTTTGTTTCATTTAATTTGAAGGTAAATGATTAAAACTAAACGCGCAGCATTTAGGCAATACAAACTAACTTCATATACAAGAGTTTAAGTGTGTAAAGAACTTAAGAATGGACTATATTTTATGGATCAAGGTTCTAAAATTTGTAACCAAACTGGAACAATTTAATGTCGGATATTAAAATTGTGATACTTACAGAATGTGTGATATTAATTGAATAGACACAGAGTTATCATGATATTGTATTGAGTGGTGACTGGTGATTTCTGTTCCAAATATCTGTGGGCTTTCCCAGAGTTCAGAAAGCAGCAGATCCAGATTCTTGTCTTCCTTCCAAGACAGGTTATAGCTTTCAGTGATTACAAAATGTGTAAAAAAAAAAAATAATAATAATCTTTTTACCATACAAAATTTTCATGAATATTTCCAAAATGTGTGTTTGTTACATGATGTGTGCTCGTTATATTGTATTAGAATATTTGGAAGGAAAATGGCTGAGTCAGAAAGAGATGTTGAACAGAAAGAGACACAAGCACGCAGTACAAGATTTATTATTTTTTTATCGAAAGAGGGCCGTTATCTGATTATTACATACTTTTAGTACATTTTCATTAATTAAATTCATTGAAACGCTGCAAGCCATGCAGAGTTTGAAACGATAATTTAACTTATAAATGTTATTTTTATTTTGTACACTTGCAGAACCCCCCCCCAAAAAAAAACATTTTTTACACGCATCAAAAAAGTAAAAAAAAAAAAAACTTTACATACAAAAAGTATTTGTCCAAACCTGTTGAACCTCCCCCGCAAGGAAAACAAACAACCAAACAAAAACAACCAAACAAAAAAACCCTTCCCAAATGTGTTTGACTGATGGTACTTGGTTATTAACCAGTGTATCTATCCAATGACAAAAACTTCAAAGCACTTTTGTAAGTCTTTTTATGTGCGGAAAAAATATTCCAAAGTGATTCTCGAATTAAAAAGTAAGCAGGTAAAAAGTAAAAAAAAAAAAAAAGTTTTAAACAGTATGCCTGCAATAATAATAATGTTGAATCCATAAATATGAAATATATTTTCCGTTTGTGTCTGAATTGTGTCAAAAGAAATCATAAGGAAATTTATACTGTTCTTAGAAAATTATTTATGGATTGTTGCACGACACAAAAATATATTTTCAGGAAAAAAAATAGTTTCAAAATAAATAAAACTTTTTTTAAAGAAATCTGTTTATTTTATTTTCGCCAACAAAAAACTGTCTGCAGAGTTAAAGTTGACATTAAAATAAAAAGAGCCAAGGAATACTTTATTCATCCCGAAGCAAATAGATATGATGATAGGTGCTGATTACATTTACAGCTAGTAATAGATACTTTATTGATCCTGAATAAAAATGTAGATATTCAGCAGCAATAACAGCAAAAGACAGTTTTTAGATGTGATTACACACTTTGTATCTTACCTTGCTGTCCAGTTGCTAATAACGGAAACTTGCCTCTCTGGATAAGTCTGCCAAATGCCTAAATGTAAATGTAGTGCTATTTTTTGTCGTTTGTTTTTGTCAGGAGTTATGTGGAGTGATTAATTGATTTATTTTTTAGGGGTTTTAACATATTGATGGCTAAAGAGCGACCTCTGGTGGTTTGGGGGAAAAAAAACCCAAAGTCGCCTAGTTACTTCCTTCCTTCGTAATGTCAGATGGGAAAGTCAGCGGCGCGCGCATTGAAATTACGATTAAGTTATTGTGACTATTAAGAGTGTTTTTATATGTATAGTATGTAGAAGGATAAATAAAGATCATAGATATGTGTATATAGTGCTAAAGCGGAAGCGTGTCTGTAGCAGCGGAAGGAGACGGCGAAGACGCGCGCGCGCGAGACGTAAAGCGGCAGACGTAGTGCGGAAAGTAGTGCGCGCTCGCGCTCCGCGGCTTTACTCCGTACACAGAGGGGGGAATATGGCGGCTCGGATTCACGCGGAACCCGAAAACCAGCTGGACTTACTTCTCAAAGCGGGTAAAGGAAAAGAAATCGGTTTACGATCTAAGTCGTTATAGAGCGTCGTTAACTGCACGAGTGGGCGCGCGTGCGTGCCTGTCTGTCTGGCTGTGTGCGCGCGCGCGGATGTGTCCCTTTCGGAAGCGCAGGATGCAACGGTGCTGCTTTTTATTTTAATCCGGAAGTGCACGAGTGTGTGTGAAGAAAAAAATTAAAATATGAGAGAACTCAAAGTGCTTTATAGGTGCACGAGTGCATGAATGAGTGTGTGTGTAGATTGTGGGTATGCAGCAGTCCTTAGTGTGTGGTGTTTTGTATTGTAATGCAATGTTTTCGAGGTGTGTGTGTGTTCTCCTGTAACGGGACAGATGTGAGTTGTGCTGGGAAAGCAGGAAGTTCAGATGGATGTTTGTTGTTTTGGTTGAATTATTATTTTTTTGACTCCTCTCTTGAGCTCATTCCCTGAGTCTCACTAATTATATGTTGTTTTTGTACAAATGGATTTGATCGCTTTATCAGGCCTGATTTTTTTTTATTTGTCTCTGCTCATCAATACAGCGTTTAGTCTTCGTATAATAAGTTGTTATTTATTGAACATTACGTTAAATCGCATTTAGCGCTGTTTGTTGTATTATAAAGGAATATTTATATTGTTCCTCCTCTCTTTTGATGTTGATGGCGGAAGTGTTTCAGATCTAATGGGTGTGTTTTTTTCCCCCTCATGATTGACGCACATTTTTTCAAAATTTCTCGCCCAGCCAATCAGAGAGCTTGAATGTAAATATTGTGTGACCAGCCGGCCAATCAGACACCGCGAGGGGGCGGGTTTTGCTAGGAGGGAGAGAAAAAAAAGAGAAAGTGTGTGTGAGTGTAAACACGGAAGTTTGTCTTTTGTTTATCCCCGAAGGAAGTCAGAACCTCTTAAAGGTTTTAGTCTAACACCAAAACACTCCAGAGTCAGCTTTTTATGTGCAGGAAAATATTACAGATGTGTCTGAAGATGTTAAAATAATCATAGTTTGAGTTCTGTTGGACTCATTTTTTACTTAAAACACAATTGCATATATAATTCCTGTATGGACATGTACAGTCTGTATAGATAGTTTAATCTGTTCATGCAGTATATTTTTATACACACATTTAAAGTTTTTACTTTATTTTTTTTTACTTAAAAAAAGAGTTTTAATTCTGCCTGGGTGGTTCTTGGATTTAAAAACTAAGCAGTCTGTCCAAGAGTTAAAAAAATAAAAATAAGTTATAAGTAATATATCTGAAATAATACTAATAACAATGATATTAAATGCTTAAATGTGAGACACGCTTTTTTGTTAAGGTCTAAATTGTCGTAAAAAACATAAGTTTAAAAACATCAAGTAGTTTTTTTTTTATTTATTTAAGCCTGCAGCAAACTGTCTGAATAGTTAAAGATGTTGACATTAAAAGTAAAATCTATTTTTAACACTGTATAGTAGTAGGGAGAGGAATCACCAAGAATCACCTGATATATATGATGTGATTTATGACGGGTGTTGATTACATTTCTGGCTAGAGAAATAGATATTTAATTGATCCCAAAGAAAATTCCAGGTATCCAGCAGTAATAGACATGGTAACACAAAGACAGGTTTGTTGATGTTATTGCACACTGTATGTCTTACACACTGTATAGTCAGTATATAAAACACATATGTTGCATATATGTCAGTAGACACCCTGTGTGTATATAAGATACAGTGTGAGAGCTGCCCAAAAGTTATACTGTGATTCTGTGAGTATTATGACTGTGTTCTGATTTGATATAATTTTCTTTTTTGACTTTTTAATTAAAAAAATATTAGTGCTTGAAAAAAAGTTATAACTTGAGAAAGTTTTATACCTTAATTTTATTCAACAGTTTCACAACTGAACTAAATGTAGCTTGTTTCTTATAGCATTAGTTTTCTCTCTCAAAAGCCAAGCTTTTTTCACAGTTTCTCAACTGTCTATAAATACGCATAAAAAATACAGAAACTAAACCAGTATTACTATAATTAATAAAATGTCTTTATATTATTTGTGTTATTTATTTATTTATTTATGCCAGTAAAGTAGAATTCCTAGAAATATGTTATGTCATATTTATTTGATTTTGCACAGCTGGGGTTTTGTTTGTATGTTTATTCTATTATATATTACGGTTGCTTTAATCATTTAAAAGACTAATAGTTAATAGTCTTTATTTATTAGTGCAACTGTAGCTAACCTGGAAAACATCATGTAGAGCATTATGTAAAATAAATAAACAAACAAATAAAAAATTAATAAAAAAATTTTTTTTTTTGAGTGGGCAAGTATTTCTGTTCAGAAAACTGCCCTCCTGCAGCGTACTGCTCGATTTGTGGTAGTGGTTTGGGTTTAGACGAGCAGCCTGTTGGCTCAGCGTCTCAAAATCGGGCAACTCGAGAGGGGAGTCACTCACGTGAGCAGAAATAAATCACTTTAAAGAAACTTAAAATGCAAGCTCAAAGGGAACAGAATTAGTCGAGTTGATCGGTATGCTTTACATTGTGTATTCGTGTCAACGGCGTATAAGACTCACTTTGTCGGACTTAAGAACAAATCCAACTTACGAACGTGCTCACGGAGGGGAACTCGTTCATAAATTGAGGATTGCCTGTATTCTTCTTCTTTTTCTTTTTGTTATTATTAGGACCAGAGGTTAACATCTGCTTTCTTTCTTTTCTAGTGGAGGTATCAGTTCATGACAAAACCATCGAAGCAGCTGAAGCTTTGCTGCACATGGATTCTCCAGCCAGCATTCATGATGATCACAGCCCAGGTACACATACACGCACGTACTCGCGCGCACACACACACACACACACACACACACACACACACACACACACACACACACAACAGAATCCAGAGTTCTGTGTGGAGCCTCATTAAGGAGAAAGTGTTCCACCATCCTGGTGTTTCTACAGTGTGTGTACCTGACACAGATGTGATTCAGTAGATGCGTGGTGTGTGTGTGTGCGTGAGTGAGATGTCACCGTGCGCTTCTGTCTTGAAAAAATGACTCAATTAGATATGCTCATTCTGTCATGTATGTTTCACTGTAAATTATATTTTTCTGTTATTTCATATAAACATTAAATATTATTAATGAGATATTTATTTATCAGTCTGTTGACCTCATTACATTGCTGTGATATTAAAAGATTTTAAAAAAAGTTTAAAGTAAAATATTGCAGTTCCTATGTCATCCTACAGGTAAAGCTACATCCTAAAGTACTTATTGGCAGGAAGCAAAGCTGTCTATCAGGCTGTCTGTCTCTCACTCATTGGATGCCTTTATAATATAAAACCACATAAAATATTTTAATCCCGACCTGTCAGTCAGTTTTGATGTCTTATTTGTATGTGTGTGTGTGTGTGTGTGTGTGTGTGTGTGTGTGTGTGTGTGTGTGTAGAGGAGTTTGTGTCTGAGATGGAGGTGGAGGTGAGCACTGAGGACATGGGGCAGGTCGTGGAAGATCCTCACAGTGTGCTGCAGCAAACAGAACTGCAGAAAAAGAAAAGAGGTAACACACAATAAGACTGCGCTCTCACACACACACACACACACACAGATAAAACTAAGCAAATTTGTTGGGGGGGAAACAACTATCTAAAAGAAATCTTTATTACTTATTCTTGTGCTGTGCTTCTATGAGCTGTGTGTGTGTGTGTGTGGGCGCACATGGCTAATATCAGATGGTGGTGTTTCTTGTGCAGGACGGAAGTCCAAACTGCCGCGGGCCTGCTGCGACGGCTCTCTCGATCTTATTTATAAGCGGAAATCGAGAGAGAACAAGGGTGAGTGTGTGTCGAACTTCTCTGTACTTTTTACACATTAAACACAGAATTGTGTTAACGGCTGTTAAAATATTTATTTAGTTAAAGCAGTTTGTATCACGTGACACAGATCTCCCCCAAAATAAATATTCATTTATTTTTATAAATAATATTAATAAATAACAATACAATAAAAAATAAATAAATTGTAGTCAGTCGGGACGGGAATCACCGGTCACCCTCCGATATATCATCACGATACCCTGGTGAAGATTCGATTAAAATTCTATAAGTATCACGATTTTATAAATATCTTCATTTGATATTGCATTTTTTCCCCGATTTTGTTGCAACTTTAAAACCTTTAAAAAAGTAATATTTAAGTGTTTAAGAGTAATTAAATGTAGCCTGTTCCGTATAACATTAGTTTTCTCACTTAAAAAAATAAAGAGCAGCATTTAAACAACACAAACTAACTTCAAATACAAAAGTTTAACATTTAACTGAGCAGCACTTATCTTTGTTATCCACTATAATTATTATAATTATATAAGGATTATAAAGAAATTATTATAAGAGTTTTTATATTATCAAAAACTCAACTTAACAGTGAGCACACGGGCATTTGCAGCTTCGAACGCACAGTTTTCGAATGGTCACTGGTCGATCGACTGGTTCATCTCTATTATAAATGTAAAACTAGGGTTTTTTTTTTTGTTTGGGTTTTTTAAATCGATTTTGGAGTGTGGTGATGCGTGAATCATGATTCATAACTGAATAGATTTTATTTCCCCTAAATCATAAAGGTTGTTTCTATGCACATCACACAAACTAGCGTGAATTAGACCTTTGCATGATTTCCAGTTTCATGCGATTGCTGCACGTCATGCATTTTTCAAAAATAATAAAAACCCTGTCTTGATTTTACGTTTACAGTCTCATAAAGAAATTTGTGTAACATAAAATAAAAACATTAGAGGGTCGAAACATTAAAAGAACCGAATGCGCCCAGGAACTATTAGCAGGTATGACCTAAAGAGTGCGTAACTGAAGAAATACCGGAATTGTCACGAAATCCTGTCTTACCTTATTTGCGTCGGATTACAAAAAAAGTCTTTAGTGCTGCTGATAATTTTGTTCATCGCACACGTTGTCCACAAGGTGGCACTGTTATCACTGATTTTGACATTTCTTTTTCCATGAACTTGCATGTGTCCAGGAGTGAACTGATGTGACCTTTCCTTTATATTGTGTGTGTGATCTGTGCTGTACAGGCACCACCACATACCTGTGGGAGTTTCTGCTCGATCTCCTTCAGGATAAAGAAACCTGCCCCAAGTACATCAAGTGGACGGAGAAGGAGAAGGGCATCTTTAAACTGGTCGACTCCAAAGCCGTGTCCAAGCTGTGGGGTAAACACAAGAACAAACCGGACATGAACTATGAGACCATGGGACGAGCGCTTAGGCAAGAGCACGAGAGCATGTCAGAACAGACTTCGGAGAGAGAGAGAGAGCGTGTGTTTGTGTGTGTGTTGCTAATTACAGGTGTGTGTGTACAGGTATTATTATCAGCGAGGAATCCTTTCCAAGGTGGAAGGCCAGAGGCTGGTGTACCAGTTCAAGGAGATGCCTAAAGACATCGTGTTCATCGACGACGAGGACATGGAGGAGGGAATGGACAAGGGCAATGCGCAGGGGAGTCCCACCGCGGCCGACTGCTCTGCCCACCGCCGGAGGAAGGAGAGACTCTCGTCCGTGTCCTCATCGCCGCCCGTCATCAGCATCGCCTCGGGACACGAAGGACTCGTGTCCGTGCAACAGTCACCGGTCGCCACAACAACTGGCCAGAGGTAACACAGGAAACATCTCAGAACAGATCCGATCTTTTAACAGTTTTTTTTCTCTTACATCGTCTCTCCATCTTTCTGAAGCTTCATTTCTCTTTCTTGCTGTCTCTTTCCGTCTCTCTCTCTCTCTCTCTCTCTCTCTCCATTTGTCTTCCCGCTCTTTTTGTCCATCTCACCATCTCTTCCTTATTACTTGTTTTCATCTCTCACGTGTTGTGTGTGTGTGTGTGTGTGTGTGTGTGTGTGTCTCTCTCTCTCAGGACGGTGAGGCTAGCCATGCAGGTGCCAGTCGTCATGACAACGCCCCAAGGTCAAAAGGTCTCGGCGGTGACCCTCAACTCTCCCACGAGCTCCTCTCCGGTCCTGTCAGCGGGCAGCATCCTGGGCGGAGGGAACAGCGGGGGTAAAGTGGTGCTGCAGGCCGTGCCCACGCTGATGCCCACACAGGGGCAGAACGGAGAGCGCATTACGCTGCAGCTCATCACGCTCCCCGCCAATGCCTCCACCAAAGCAGGCGCGCCCTTCACGCTGCGCACCCTAGCACCGCTCACAGGGGCGCAAGTCCTCCAGCTCGCCATGCCTTCCTCCGCCAACCCGGTGCCCGCGGAGGCGGCGATGAACACACAGGAAGTCAAGATCATCCAGGTGGAGACCGTGGAGCAAAGCGAACTCGTAGACCAGACGGGCGTGCACAGCTGAGATACCGAACACACACACACACACACCGACCAACATCAAGCGCTTGCGTCAGAACAGGAACCACACCGACGAGGTTCATTATAGCAGCCGTGCTCACGAGGACGAGAGCAGCACTACAGCTAAGCCCCTCCCACCTTCACGTCCACCTTCATGTCCCAACACTATGACTGACTCGGTTTTAGTTTCCTAAAGTTTTCCGCTTCGAAACCAAGCAGCCCAGACTTTTTTTTTTTTTTTTTTCCCCTGAACACCCGAGACCCAAAGTTTGTCCAGATGGACCACCGTATGGAGACATGAGGTTACAGCACTGAGCTGTAACCGGTTCTAAAGCCCCCTGAGACTAAAACGCTTTGGACAAACCCAGTGAGGGGGAACGAAAAATTTCCACCAGCACCAACGGACGTAAGGACGCCGTGTATATAAAGAGACTCAACACCCGTAGTGAACAAAATGTATATCCGCTTCGGATGGCTCCCCCCCTTTAAACATTTTTTCCCTACAGTGTAAATATATACTTTTTGATATTTTGTATCAGGCAGTGTTTGTTTGTTTATTTCTTCTTCTTCTTCTTCTTTCTTTAAAAAAAAAAAACATGCATCTTAAAACTTTGTAGACCTTAATCATTTCACTTTCAATATGTTTCAATATCTTTTTTTTTTTTTTTTTTTTTGCATTTATATTCATCATACTTGTTATGCACATTTCTTGATTTGTGTACACAAAAAGGGAGAGACAAGTTGTGTACGTTCATGTGTATGTCTGTCAGTGTCTGTCTGGACTGAAATTTATTGAATGTTCAATATTTGAAGCATATATTTTGTTGTATTTCTATCCAAGCTTGTATCCAAGTAGATTTAAATATATAGGATGTAGTCCATCAAACAAACCCTCAGAATTTCACTCTTCCTCTCTCATTTTTTCTTGGTTGTAAAAGTGTTACTTTTTTACTTATGTTATTATACAATATTCTGACATCATTATCAAGCTTATTATTATAATGTGTGAGTGAGTGTGCGCGCCAGGAAAACATCTGCATGGAATTGATGGACAGGAACAGAATGGCATAGCGGACGTGCTGTTTAGCCGGTGGTCTCAAAAAGTACTCAAAGTAAGAGTCTCACGTTTCTAGTATTTTGTCACTCAAGGACACTCGGCTCAGATTTCTTTATTTATATTTAACTCACAAGGTTCAGTAGAGCTGAAACATTAGGTCTTTTGAGAAGAATTACAGACACTCATCGATTAACAATGCGCTTACATTGTAATGAATATATAAAAACTATTACAAATCGGGAATGTATTTAAGAAACATAACCTTGTTTGCATAGATAACTGGGTCTTCTCACTGCTGCCACCTAGCATCACCAGAGAGTATTGCACTGGTGAATATCACAAGCCTGAAAAAAAAAATCACAGTTTGATGTATTGTTTCTACCATTCTGTAATCAATCATTGGTTTGAGTAAAACAATTTATGATAAATTTATAGCTGGTTTAACCATGCAGTACAATGCTTCTTTAATAGTTTAGGGTTTTTCTTAAGTGTTCATCAGACATAAAATAAAAATTGAGGCGCATTTAAGTACATTCTTAAAATACGTCTTGCTCATTATAAATGTTATTTAGTACGAATTTAACGAGTGGCGTGTTATAGTGACGTCACTGACAGAAACTTGTATCGATCAGAAGGGGGCGTGTCCAAACGAAGCCTCGCTCCGAGGCGCGTGTCGCGGTCCCTGAGCGTCACGTGACCAACAACGAACGAAGCCTCGCGTTTGCCGGAATCACGTGACTGAGTCATTATATTGGAACTTTTTTGTTCTTAAATCAAGATTTAGGAAAAAAAAATTTGCATTCCACAATGAATTTTACAGTTACGGCATATATAATAAATGTTAAAGGAAAACGCACAAAATATTTTGCCTTGCGATGTTAGGATCTAGTTGCTACACATCATTGCAACATATCATTTGTCCACTAGAGAGCAGTACAATGAGCCCTTGAATGATTCGGCTACACATCATTTGTCCACTAGAGGGCGGTACAATGAGCACTTGAATAATTCGGCTACATATCATTTGTCCACTAGAGGGCAGTGCAATGAGCCCTTGAAAAAGTCAGGAAATGAACCTTTTGGTGAAATTATTGACTGGAAAACCTCAACACTTTAAATGAGGCTTCACCTCACCATCACTAGTTTCTGATTTTCTA
>JAOTRS010000001.1:24638545-24665443 GCA_028565755.1 Dinotopterus cunningtoni | reverse complement strand
CCTCCGGCCGTCTGCAGCAGCTTGCTCACCAGGGACAATCTGCTCATCTTGATTCATGCACACTTACATTTCATACAAATAATTCTTTTGATTGTGTAAAGCTGCTTTGCGACAATGACAATTGTTAAAAGCGCTATACAAATAAAATTGAAATTGGAAATGAAATTGAATTGCAGCACTCACGGTGTGGTTGTTAATCAGGACGTCCTCTTCGTATTTGGAGCGGGCGATGGCTTTCTCCTGGCCTTTGATGACGGCGCCGTGTCGAGAGTACTCTACGTAGTCCTCAGTCTGAGCGAGCAGCAGCTCCCGTGGAGGAGCGTCTAGATGTTCTTGACCTCCGTACTGCGAGACGAGACGCAGATAAGACAATGCTCACACACATACACACACAAGAAAGAATAACCTTTAAGTATAGTAGTAGTAGTCGTTGTCTTTGGTCGTACCTTTTCCAGGATGCTTTCCTTCTGTTGATCTTTGAAGTCTTCCTTCTTGACCTTGAAGGACTGATGGAGCAGCTCCAGCTTGGTGGGGTCAGCCTGCAAGTGGACCTCTGTCCCCTTCTCGTACGCCTCCCATGCGAAGACTGAACAACAGAGTGGACAGTGCATCGAGCAAGAACGTTAATAGGAAAGAGAGATTGCACTCAAATAAAAACAACAAAAAGAAACAAACAAAAACAAACAAGCACCCTGTTTAGCTTTATTTATTCATTCCAAAATCTCTCTAAGCACACAGACGGATTTTGCGCTTCATTAATACACCGAGTACATTAATCACTTACGCTGCGTCTGTGCCATGCTGATTGTATCTCCACTGTAACGTGCAAAGTTGTCTCCGGCGTACCCCACTCTGTAAACAAACAGTTCGGTTCAAATCAATAACATTAGAAACATCATGTTTTTCTCATGTATGTCTTTATCTAATGGACTATAACTGGCACAGAGAAATCACTCTACACACACACTGTACATATAATGCTCACTTTATTAAGGTTTACTGATCAAAGTGAAATTATTAGACAGAAACGTACTCTTCGGGATTCTTGCCGGTGTTGGAGTACGGGTTTTCCCTCATGGCGCGGGTCTTCGGGTCGTAGTAAGCCGAGTTTGGGTCCAGGTTCCTCAGGTACTGTTAAATAATCAATGTGTTTTTTAATGATGTGGCCAAACATTAAGGAAAAAAACCTTAAAGGTTACATCTGTTGGTGCACAATACACTTAAAACATAATGTTCTTAAAGTATTAAAAAAGAAATATTTTGAAAAATATGTCTTAAAATAATTTTAGACAAGTGAGTATCACATACTTAAAATATATTTTTATGACTTGGTTTATGTTTGCATCCAATCTACAACTAATCAAGCTCTGTTTAAGAGGCTGGTCATGTAATTATTATGGATGTTAATAATCAATCAATAATTGTTTAATTGCCGTGAAGAATTTACCCTTTAAAACATAGATTGTTCAGAGTACTGTTAAAATGTGGTGGTGTGTCATTAAACAACCTTTCGACCATTTGAACAACTTGTACAAAAAGTTTAACATTCCCAGGACACATTTTTATAGGTTTTTATAGATATCTACAGCTGAGGATTTACTTTTTCTATACCTCTTTCCATTTGTCTCCTTCTCTATTCCTCTTAGATTCTGTTTATAGATTTAAACCAGACGCTAAACAGATGATTAGTGCTGTATATACACAAGTAATTCAGCCACATTAGATCTACTTAGAAGGAAAATGATATACAGGAACAAATTTCAGACAAACTCCGGCAAAACATGATACATAGAATTTACTTGTCATCAGTTGGCCTTAAACGGCCTCCATCCGTCTTCACTGCTCCAAGGTAAAACTATCTAATATCAGAGAGGACTTTGATCCCACATGTGACCGATCCAGCTACGTCTACTGCATATGTTCTGGACACGCCTAAAGTCAGATCATTTTTAAAGTTTTATTTTTGATACCTTGTCAAAAATATGCCAAATACCATTAGAACCATCCCTGTTCAATGCATTTTTTGGTGTTGACTCAAGTGGTGCTCGTCTGAATGATGCCCAGGATGGTATAATAGATCGCCTTTAGCTCCCTTCTAGCTAGGAGAATAATCCTGGTTAAGTGGAAGGAGTCGATGCCACCAGTGGGTGCTCACTGGATTAAAGATGTCTTGTATTTTTTGTCATCTAGAAAAGATTCGCTCTTCCATGAAGGGATGCGCTCAGGAATTTACCGATATCTGGCAACCATTTATAAGCCACTTAAGAAATATTGATGCAGATAAATAAAATCTGTAATGGAAGATTTCTTTTTTCGTCTCTTTTTCTAATACATTTTTAAAAAATTATTATTCTTTTGTTTAATGTGTATTTATTTATTTTCTCATATTTCTTTTTCTGCTGACTGGCTGTTTTTTTCTCATGGTGTGGGAAGGGGAATAGGTAGGGAAAAATAAAAATAGTGTACCATGTATCTATGCATGTATATGTATCTTGTTTGAAATTCCCAATAAAAAACTTACCCTTATAATTTCCTTAGCTCACGTCTTTAAACTTTCACACCACAAAAGGGCTCAGTCGACCCAAGTATAATATTTTACGCAATGTTTTTCACAGCAGTACTAAAATAAATCCTCTCTCCAGGCTGTCTAAACGTGCACTAAAGTATTTACGTGAATCTTTTACTGGTACGCGTGCGCTCTCGTTTATGAGAATCCGGTCAGTAAACCTACGACTGTGATGCGCCGCATGAGGACGTTACCTTCGCCGTGTCCTCTCTGATCCTCAGGTTCCTCACTGTGATTCGCCTCTTAGAGTCGAAGTTCTGCCCGGGCATGTCGATATCGTCTGCGTATTTGTCCTCGTCTTCGTCTTCGCTGTTGTGTTCTCGCTCCTGTGGGAGGAAAAATAAACAGGACAGATTTAAGTTTAACTAAAGGAAATACACAAACATATGTATGGATACAGATTTAAAAATACTTGAAGTTTATAACACTACATTTTAATCCCTGAGGAAAATAACTGACTTTGAAAATGTCAAAGGAAAAAAAAAAAGCTTAAAATTCAAATAAGCTGCATTACACGATTTAATCAGCTCTTACGATTTTGATTGATCATTTCTTTACATTTGAGGTTGTATATCCAATGTGCATCACAAGATATCACATTTCACCACTTTATTTAAACCCTGATCATTATCAGTTACTACAATCAAACAAACGGGACATTTCTACTGCATTTAATTAATACACATCTATTAAACCGGCAGTTCTTAATTTTTTCTATAAAAATGCCCATTTCAAATACCTGTGTGGTGTTTTACAACAGCACTGATATAAACTGTCCTAATTAAGCGCAGAAATGAAAAGCAAACACAAAAGTATAAATGCTGCTCATTATGGAACGATAGAAATTAATCAAACAAATATGAAAACCTGTTTAAAGGATGCGAATGATTATAATCTTATATAGAATTAATCACTGTGAAGCATTTAACAGATTAACAACAGATCAATCGATTATTTCTTTGTTTTGCGACACATTTCTCTGCAGCTCCCATTTACATTAACTAGTACACCACAAGAGGGCGCACCTGCAGTTCAGACGATGTTCAATACTGTACACTGTACATCCATCAGTCATTTTAAAATGAGGAAAGAGAGACAACCGCAGTATTTTTTACAGCCTTTTTTTTATTATTCATCTTGTTTAAACAGTTTAAACAAGATGAATAACCTATCTACATAGATGGGTGGATAGATATAGTACCTTATAAAACAAAAAGTAAAATTAGAAGGAAGTGTTGTTTAAGTAAAAATAAATCCAAAACCCTTTAAACGATTAATCAATTATTGATTATTGTTAACATTCTCAACGTTAAAAAAATGCCAAAGGGCCTAAGTGCTAAGTGCTATCCCCCTATCACCCCGAGATCGCGAGTTCGATTTCCCGGTGATGCTGTAACCTCTCGCAGCCGGAGGTCTAAAAAGAGCTGATTTGCCGAGCTCTCTCACAGGGAAGGGATGAAAGGTACTTAGTGCTCCTACATTAATCACAGCTCTACAGCCAATCAGGGCCGTCTGTGAGCTCACGCAAGCGGAAGGAGCAGATAGCGGTGTCCTCCAAGTGTGTTACTCCGCCCCCAAAGGTGCGTGAGCGAGCAGATCGAAAAGATGCGGTCGGCTGGCGTCACGTGGTTCGGAGGAAACACGGAGGAAACTTCGGCCCTCCCGACTGAGTAGTAGCTTAATGTGGGAGCTATTGGAGGAATTGGATACGACTAAATTAGGGAGAAAATCGGGGAAAAATCCAAAAAAAGAAAACTGTCAAAAAATTGCAACCCTACTTGTTTAAGATCCAGAAAAGATGGATTTACTGTTAGTTTAAAATAGGTGTGTTAGATGACTGAATAATATTTGAGGTATAAGACAGTGACGAATGCTCTGACAAAACAGGAAACGAGTAATTAGGAAACTTCTGTGCTTCTAAGGAGGGAGAGGTCGTTGCTGTCTTTCTGTTATTTGCTCGTAATCAGGAAGTCCATACATAGTAGTAACTGGGTGGTAAATGGGGAATAAAATATTAATTGATTTTGGTCTATTAAAAAAGTTAAAAAAAAATTAAAAATCAACTGCAGCTTTAGAGAGCCGAATTGACTCAATCTCCTAAACAGTGAACTGTAACTGCTGAAGGAATACTCCAACCCTAACTGACATGCAGTAAAAAATCCTACACCTGTTCATGCCATACCTTCATCCTTACAGGAAACAGATTCACACATTTTCAATGCTATCTAAAACTAAATTAAACACAGAGCGATCATAAAGGTCTCTTTGGTGTAGGTACGT
This sequence comes from Dinotopterus cunningtoni, assembly GCA_028565755.1. Lineage (NCBI taxonomy): Eukaryota > Metazoa > Chordata > Actinopteri > Siluriformes > Clariidae > Dinotopterus > Dinotopterus cunningtoni. The sequence goes on along the minus strand of JAOTRS010000001.1, from coordinate 24,660,597 downwards.
ACTCCGTGATCCAGTTTCCCGGTGGCCAGCTCCTCCTGTAACCTCTGGGCCTTCAAAGTGCGCTTGGCCTGAAATATAACAGCAATACTCCTCAGTTTAACGACAGAAAAAAAAAAAAAAAGAGCAATTATTTTCGTACTCAGACATTACCAAATCAACTTTGGCGTACTCCTCCACGATGCGCATGTGTTCCTCGGGGTCGTAGCCGTTCCAGCGGTCTCGCTTCCCATCGTAATCCAGACTGAGCTGAACCTGGTCGTGTTCATCCGGAGCAAAGCCTGTACCCGAGAACTTCGCTCCAACTTTTCTGGGACGCTATGATTAACCAAACAAACGAAAAAATAAACGAAAGAAGAGGAGACAGAGGTGTTTCACTGAACTGGGGGGAGAAGACGAGTGTAATAACTACGTCATCATAGTTGGACCTTATTCAATAATATTTCCACAGAGTTGTGTTTTAAATGTTTAACACACTTAAAACAATTCCATTTCAATCCTATTTTATTATTTTTACTGTAGTGTAAATTTTACAACTAAAAGTTTTCCATATTTGTATAATTTTTATTATTATTATTATGTTTTTTATTATATTTTTTTATTTGAGTACTCCATTTTCTTTTTTAATTTTTAGGTCATGGGCGGTCGTTAAAGCATTTCACTGCATATCATACTGTGTATGTGACAGATAAAATTTTAATTCTGAACTCCACATGACTATCAATTATCCCCCCCAAATTTAAAAAAATAAATAAAAAAAATTATGAATTCCACTCCGTTACCTCCAGACAGTCCTTCTTCTTGTGTGTCAAAGCGCCGCAATTCTCACACGCCCCCTTCCTGTACTTTGTACTGATTTGTTTCTGTAGACAACATTTTATTTATTTACATTTTAATCCGCAAAGATTGAGAATTTAACTGACTTCAGGAAACTAGACGTCAGGAAACTGATTACCTCCTGCACGCCTTTCTTATACCAATCGCCTATAGCCGAGAACAATTCCTTTTGCTCATCCTGAGGTCTCTGGTGCTTGAGGGTGGGTCTCTTCGAGGGGTCAATGTACCACGGTACAGAGGAGATGTACTGCGGAATGTGAGGGTTGATATCCCTAGAAGTAAACAAAAACAAAACATACATTGTCGTCGTAAATAAAAAGCAGTCAGTCAGATTTTGTGTGTGTGTGTGTGGGGGGTGTTGTATCTGTATAACTTACACACTTCTAGTTTCATTCCATTTTATTTTGGCAACTTTGTTTGTAAATATTGTAATTTTTTCTGACCAAATTTTAATTTAAATCATTTTTAAAATTCTTATTCTACTTTTATTCCATTTTATTTGTAATTGTACTTTCTAGAGCAATTTATTTTATCATACAGAAATCCTTCCTTTTTAGGTCACGGGCAGTCATACAAGAATTTCACTGCATATCACACTGCGCATGGTTGTGTATGAGAGAAATAAAATGTCTGTGTGTGTGTGTATAAATAAAATCATAGGAGCTCTTTTTGCTGCTCGTGGACGTACTTTCCCTCCTCGTCAACCTCAGCAGGAGCATTTCCGAGCTTCCTTTGTTCCTCCAGCTCCTTCTTCTTCCTCCAGTCTTCTCGGGTCATTTTCTTGGGCTCTTCGAGGTCCACGACCCCTTCCTGACCCGAACTGGTCTCAGTTTCTTGCTGCATGGCGTTCCAGGCACCGGGAGCAGCCACGAAAAACAGGGATCAGGAGTTCTGCCTGGATGACAGAAATATCTGCTGTGACATATGTCTTATAGAAGTCACAAGAAATGGATTAAGAAAATGCCATTCATTTGTAAATTTAGACTTATAATCATGGATGAAATATAACCTCTCTATCGTTGATTATTTTCCTACAACAGCACGAGGCTGTGTTAAACTTCATATCAGCTAAACTATAAAAACATTTCAATTCGTTTTGTTCTGTACGAGTAAATCCAAGCCTGTACACAACACATAAAACATACAATTCTTAGACGATAACAAACATACAACTTCATATTAACCTAAGGAACCCTCTTTAAGTCAGTGAAGTCCATTTAAGACAGTTACTGTTAGCTGGCTAGCTAGCAACCTAGCTAACATTAATAATGTTATAAAAACGAATCTTTTGCATAGAAACCAATAAACTTCACATTTTGTTTTCCAGACATCTTTTCCAAGCTACGTCATATTTACCTTTAAACCTGATGACTGGCGTAGGAATTACGGAGTTAATTAGCCTTAAACTGCAGCTAAACTTTTGCTAGCTTACTGTTTACAAGCGTGAACACGAACTAACCGGAACCGGAACCCATGCACATTACAAAATAAAAGTAGCGGCAACCTCGTAAAAGGTTAATAATAATAATAATAATAATAATCCATTGTATGACCTTACTTCATAGGTATGACTACTGAGTAATTGTTTTAAATAATAGATCGAAAATGTAAATGGTTAAACACTTTAAAATTGAAAATACCTTTTATGTCACACTGTCGAAACATTGGAGCCGCGAGAGGATCAGTAGACGCTGGATTGTATTTTGATTGGATTCAGTTAGATTTTGATTTGTTTTTGAGACGAGTGATTAGTTTCTGATTGGATTTTGAGCAATGCAATAATTATTCAGTGAGATGAAATATCCATACCTTTCAGAATGCCAAAAACGATTATCTTGACTCTTTCTGTCCTCTTGGATCAGCTGGTGAAAATCTTCATGTTCTCTTCATGCTTGAAGGGTGATGGGAGGCACCATGACAGACGCTCTAGCCGCACAAGCTCGCAAGAAGGAGAAAGCGGCGCATTTTCCACCTATTTTTATACGTGACTTGTGAATGGCCTTTAGAGCATCATGTAACTTTTACTTCAAAATCTTTTTGGTATTACAGTGTCTTGTTGTGTTTATTTAGGCATCAATAAAAAACAATACTGTACATGTTGCTTATTTATTTTACTTAGCCATGAAAATCAATAACTGAAGACTTTTCTCTTGTAGTTAATTTTTTTCTAAAACACCTGTACTTTTTTTAATGTTGAAAGTTGGAGCTAGAAGCAGCACAGTGGCTTTGTGGCACAGTCGCCTTGCACCTCCGTGGTTGAGGGATTGATTTCTGCCTTGGGACTGTATGTGTGGCGTTTGCATATTCTCCATGAGCTTGATGGGTTTCCTCCAGGTGTCCCGGTTCCCTCCCACAGTCCAAAGACATGCAGGTTGGGCTAATTGGCGTTCCCAAATTACACATAGTGTGTGACTGAGTGTGTGTATATGAGTGCCCTGTAATGGATTAGCACACCATCTAGGGTGTACCCCGCCTCGTGCCCTAAGTCTCCTGGGAGAGGCTCAAGACCCACGACCCTGTAAACAGGATAAAGCGGTCTAGATGATGAGCAAGTTGGAGCGGTTGAGGTTCACGAGCAACAATTTGCAGGCAAACCATGCCATTTCTTTTGCTCTAATCATTTTGACATTTGAATGTAAGTTGCTTTAAAGTTAGATTTGTTTTGGTTTAAGGATCTGTCAAACACTGGCATTTTTCCACTAGGCTTAAGTGTATTTTGTATGTTGCTTGTATGTTATAAGCAAGTTGTATAAAAGTTGACATAGACAAGTATGAATTTCATTACTGTTCATTACACTAGATGGCATTTTAAATTGTAATAACAACTGTATGTATCTGTGTAAAGGTTTAGTGCATATATTTCCTGTATGGGTTTCCTTCTGGTTCTCCAGTTTCTTCCCACTTGTGTGTGTGTGTTGTGTGTATGTGTGTGTGAATGAGTGTGTTCATAATGATTTAAGATCATGGATTCACCGAGACCCTGACCAGGATCAAGACCTTACTGAAGACATATAAATGAATGAATGAATGACTGGATACATCTTCAATTTGTGAGATTAGTTTGTTTTTAGTTGTTACATGTTAATTAAGCCATTTTTTTGAGTGTCAATGTATTCTGACAAAATGTAATTCATTTTCAAAACACTGGAGTCCTGTCCAAAATCCAGTCAAGTTTTAGAATAGACATGACCCCGGCCTCATGTTTCTACCTCTGAGATTTCCCGTTTCCATCTTTGTCCCCTTAACTTCATATAGCCATTAAAATCTAATCTAGTAGGTTCAATAATTTTGAAATCTTAGATTTTTTAATATCTTGGACATTGCTACATTGTAACTTTGTGACAACAGTTTGGGGAAGGCCTTTTTCTATTCAAACATGATTGCACCCCAGTGCACAAAGCAAGCATTAAGGCATGGGTCACGAATTCCTACAAAAACACTCCAAAATCTTGTGGACAGCCCACCAAGAAGAGTGGAAGCTGTTATAGCTACAAAAGACTCCATATTGAAGTATATGCATTCAGATATGATGTCATCGCAGGTTTGGCCAAATACATTTGTCCATATAGTGTAATATATGGCAAAACACAATCAGCTTTCGGGTAACCTCATTATTCATCGTTGCACGGTACATTAACAGCGCTGAAAAAAAAAAGTCAAGACACATTAGTCAGACAAAATCCTTATAGAAAGCTCATGTACTGCGTCACTTGATGCATCAAACAAGAAAACAGAAGTGCTGCGCATTTCCTGAACATTGTGAAATTTTAAACTAATTCCTCTATTGCTTGGAAAAAATCTCTGTTCTCATAAAAAAAAAGAAAGAAAGAAATCCTGCATCTTTCCTACTAAATACCTAGTTTGTTAGCTAACTGCTAATTAAACTAGCTCAAACGATATGGGTTACCAGAATTTACTTTATCTCATTAATTAATTTAAATTGACCTAAGTTTACCAGAGCAAACTAATTTTGTTCACCTGTGATGTTAGATAAAGTTAAACAGCAAGTTAGCTGTTTAGCCTACACAATATGTCGCTAAAAGCTTCACATAGAGTGAGAGAGAGAGAGAGAGAGAGAGAAATAGAGAGAGAGTCTCTGCAAGAAAATATAACTTTAGCAATTTTAACAATTTTAGTTTAAAGACATGTAATCAGAATCAGCCAAAAGGAGTTCACCATTTAAAATGATGTATGTGAGTGCAGGAGCTAAGCTAAGAGTTTGTTCTGTTGCTCATTAGATTTATTTTTAGAACTCTTGTTCAGCTCCGCTTTGGGATTTGAGTCATAACTGAATTTAAGAAATGCTAAGCATTCCTTCCTGACAAGATGATTGCATTCTTTACAATGTTGTCATGACAAGAAATCCATAGATCATAGCTCATAAGAACCCACAGTGACACGCGTCAACGTTTTAAGTGTTCTGGAAAATTCCTTATTCAGCTTTAACCTTGACATTAACTCAAGAAGTCCCTAAGTGACAGCTAATGAACATCCTGAGAGCATGTCTTCCCATGACATCATTTCCATAATGGTGGGGTGCCTGGGAAGCATATGTGACAGAATTAGCTCATTAAAAAAAGTGAAAACTTGATTTTTATTACTGAAAAGTAATAAACTAAAGTAGTAAGTTTCATCCCGTTTAACAATTATAATAATTTAATAACATATTTTATTTTATATTTAACCTGTTCGGACTGCATTTCTTGAACAAATCAAATTAAGAAAAGGTTGCCATATGTCACATATAAAGTTGTCAGGGGAAAATGCCATGTGATGTCTTTCAAAATGTGTTCCTTATGGCCTTTTTGGTCTGTCTTATATCCCAAGAAATGTCCCTTAAAGAAAAAATGGGTCTAGGCTCTTATAAGTTAATAGATCACAGAACCATAATCTATCTAAAGCCTAGAACTGAAAGATTTAAGCAGAAGTATGATTCCATCCATCCATCTAGGAACCTCTATAGTCCAACGTAGGACTGTGGAGGCCAATGGTGACCACTGTATTTATCCCCATTTTTATGACTGTAGTAGGACCTCTGGTCAACATTCACACACTATGGGCAATTTGGGAAGTCAGGCCAGTTAGCCTCATTTACATGGTTGTGAGAAGAAAGCGGAGTCCCCGGAGGAAATCCACCAAGCACGTGGAGGCCATACAAACTTCATGCACACAGACCTCGAGGTGGGAATCTAACCCAGAGCCTGGAGGTGCAAGGCGACAGTGCTAACTACTAAGCCACCGTGCCGCCAGGAGTATGATTTCTAACATATCATTTGTATAATTATAATTTGTATAAATATAACTGGCTTAAGATGATAATGTCTACATTACATCAAATTACGACAGTTTAAGACATACTGTATCTGTTTTCGTCAGTACTTGGACTAATACTCTGCCAAAAAAACTTCCCAACAGTGTTTGACTGATAGTACTTAGTTAGTAACCTAGTAACCCAGTGTAAGGATCTATGTTTTCCATCAATAATGGAAACCACAAAGCACTTTTGTAAGTCGCTCTGGATAAGAGCGTCTGCCAAATGCCTAAATGTAAATGTATGTAAATCTAATGTAAGTCCCTGTTTTTTGACCATAACTGCATCTACATTTCTAACAACTAAATTTTGTTTAACTGACTTTTGAAACAGATTGGAAAAGCAAGAATCTATTTTTTCCTCACAGGCCACATTCAAATGAGGTTAAAAATCTGAAAATCTAAATTGACCTATGCGTGGTAGAGCAGACACCAAAATATGCAGAGCAGTGTGGCCTCCAGGACCAGGGTGAGAATCAGTGATGTACATAGTTATTGTAAAGCTAGCGAACATTCATGTGTAAGTAACTATTTGACAATTACAGTACCAGTCAAAAGTTTAGACACCGCTTTTAATTCAATGTATGATTCAACTATTAAATAACATATATGGAATTAAGTAAGAACAACAACATCAACAGTCAGTTGTTATTTTAAGACATAAAGGTCAGCTGTTCTGGAATAGTTCTAACAAGAAGAGTATTGTCAAGTGCATTTGAAAAACCCGTCAAACACAATGATGAAACTCTCTCATGAAGACCTTCCTAGGAAAGCAAGACCAAAACTTACCTCTGCTCCGGAGGAGAAGTTAATTTAGATTTACCCGCCAATTAACAAACAGCACCTCAGATGAGAGCCGTTATAAAGGATTTAAGAGGTAGCAGATACATCTCAATATCAACTGTTCAAAGTAGATTACTGCATATTTTGGATGTGATAGCATTGTTTTACGATGTACTGTAGAAAGAAAAAAAAATCAGGAAAGATCATGGAGTTAGAAGGTGTGTCCAAACTTTTGACTAGTACTCTATATTAAGGTCATCTCTGGTAAAAAATAAGTCTAAACAGGAATCAGTCAGATATGTGTTGGGTTAGGAAAAATCTCCTGAAATCATGTTTGCTGCAAGATATCCGATTGAAGAATCACAATGTAAATGTGTTACTTTCTAGTAGGTGCTTTCCTGCAAGGATGGAGCTATAATTAGTGAGGCCCTGTGACTGTTAGCTCTGCGTGTCAGATTGCAGCTCGCTGTATCTGGACTGGTGTAGCACCTGCTGCTAGTTGTAACACTCTATTTAGCTTAGCACAGGATACAGAGATACAGTACAGCTTAAACTGTATTTTAAAAAAAGCAAAATCAAGTTGGGTTTTCCGTGTGTGTGTGTGTGTGTGTGTGTGTGTGTGTTTGTGTGTATGTGCTTGTTTTTATAATTAACAAAAACCACCACTTTAGCAGGATCAGGTCACGTTGGAGCTACATGGAAGCAGCCTGAAGCTTTGGTGGATATTATTTTATAGGTTTATGGTGCTGGTTCAGGGGGCTGGACTTATCGCAGTGCTCAGTGACCTGACTGGACGAAGGGTCATTGTATCACACAGAAACGCTGATGACCTGTTGGAGCCTCATCTTCATCTCTGTGGTACAGTGCATGTCTTGTGTCTGTTCTGTTACTTTGAGCAGGGGGTGTGCTATTCCATTCAAAATGGCCTGATAGCACCACAGTATAGCACCAAATGGCAAGTACATATCGAAAAAAAAAATCATGTGATTTGAATGATGACCTTTGAATGAAATTATAACATATAGGTTCATGTTTTTTTTGGAAATGATTCAGATCTCAATCTAATTTGTGCACTAGCATGATTAGTGGTATATGATTAATGTGATCAATTAGACAATGTTTGGACACACATACTGTACATCTTAATAAAATCATAATGGAAAAGAATTTAAGCAGGTTATTTGAAGGAACTCCAAATTTTCCGTGCGTTAATAAAATTATACAAAAACTGTTGGAAATACAGTATAATAAGATCTCTTACTTATAATATAGACTTACCATGCCTGTGGAGCAGCATAGAATTAGTAGTTTTGTTCATACAGAAAAAACCCACAATAGACATTAAGCAAAATGATATTACCTCTTTATTTCATGCTTTTTATGTACATTTGCATTTGATCTTTGCAGCACTCTCACCGCCTATGGTTTTCGCATGGCGAAGATGAAGCGATGCTGCGTTTCTAAAATCCATAGGCAGACCAACACCAGTTAAGAAACTGTACCCTGCGCCTTGGAGCAAAAAGAAAATGGACAGCTGGGTTCTAGAAGGAGATAGCTACTCGTTCCTGCGCAGTGCTCCACGTAACTTCAACCTGCCGCACCAGGATGGGCCCAACCGTGTGGAGATCTTCGACATTACGAGTATACAAAGTCATCGTAGCGCCATATCTGAAACGACTTGCCTTTGTGACATTTTTGGGGACGACTCGGAGTCTCCATCTCTCTCAAGCAGCCTGGCCTCTGCCTCTTTCCTAAAAAAGGACACAGACGAACAGTTACCAGTAGAGGATGTGAACGATTCATCAGGTTCTTACCATACAGCGAATGGTTCGGAGCACCTGAGTGACGGGAGTGAGATATATGAGGACTCGAAAGACACAAAAGATTTAGTTTTATCTGAGACTCTGGAATCAAATGTGCAAGCAAGTGATTTGCCTGCAGCTCATAAATGTGACGCACCCGCACCAATAAGAAATTGGCAAGTATCTGATTTGTCTCAGGACACCAACCTAGCACAAGTTGAAAATTCATCTGACCACCAGCTAGCAACGTCGACGTCTGAATTTAGAGACACTAATATTAGAGTAACTGGTTCCCCACAGGAGATATTCTGCCTTGAGCTCTTATCTGAAAACAAGACTATTACAGACCAGAGTCATGCTACATCGTTTGAGCTTAGGAGAACTAATTCATCAGAGGAGATAACTACTTATAATCCAAGGCATATAACAAAGCAAAGAGATGCTTTTTCATCTGAGCAAAAGAAAAAGAATTCAGCAGAGAACATAATCACACCTGACTCCTCACTTGAAAATGGGAGTATAATAGAGCAGAGGGGGACTATGACATCCGAGGTAAGGGAACCTGATACCGCACAGGAGAATAAACATTATAAACAAAGCATATTTTCAGAAAACCAAACTTCATCTGAGTCTTATCCTAGTAACTTGACTTCAGAGGATTCTACTAAGGGGAATAATGATCAAGTCTGCTTGATTGAGGAGGGGGAAAAAATCTCTTTGCCTGATATTTTATCTATAGAAAACAGCTTGCTTGTTTGTGGAACTGTACAAAGTGACTCTTCTGTTGCTCTGACTAACTTTTCAAATGATGGCAGTGTCTTTACCTCTCTTCAGAAGGCTGGAGTTTCTGATCGTTCTGCCCAAGATAACATGCATGATTTGACAGAAATGTCAACTCCACTGGAACATGAGGATATACCTAATGAATTGGCATATGCAGGTGCATTTCTATGTGACAATGAAGCAGGCATGTCAGATTTACCAGACCCTAACGGTGAACCTCTACCTAATTATATTGAGGATAACACAGAAGTAGATGTAGGATATATGCCTCAAGACATCAATATTTCTTCTGACACAAACAGAACTTTGTCATCCTTTTCAGATCCAAGAGAAGAACTGGTATCAAGTGTGATTAGTGAGGTATACACACCCTCTGGTATTTCAGTGGATGTAAATTTCCCAGAGCTACCTGTAATAATACATTCACCAGTTGGTTTCACTATCTGCCCATCACCAGAACCAGAGAGCAATCGTTGGTCAGAAGAGTTAGCGTTCACTTCTAGAACTCCAGAAAGCGATTACAGACTTACACCTACAGACAAAGGTTCTGTTTCCTCATTTGATTCCAATCTATGCCCTACACCTGAGCCAAGAAGCATTAGTTCTACATCAGACAACAGACAAAATGTTATTATATGTGACCCGAACCCTGCAGCTTCGTCACTTGAACTGAGATCTGCAAGCTGTTCTCCTGAAATTCAAATAACGCCATGCAGCTTCCTGTCCTCTCAAAATGACTTTTCATCCCCGGATGAGGTCTTAGAACAACCCCATAATTTAGCCGGAATAATACATGCAGAAATGTCATCTACACTTTCTACACAGGAAGCTGGAGATTTTTCTATTCCAATTATCTACAACCTTTCATCAGCACAGGACGCCACATCTAGCCCATCAACGATTTTGCCAAGAGATACTGTCTTCCCTGGTGTAAAGGAAAGATGTATTGAAAGCCCTACATTAAATATACTTCCTACAAATGAGATTACAAATATCTCATCTAACTTATCAATTGGTCCCCATTCAACCCTAACTACAGAGTCTCCTGATGTACACAAAATACCTTATGTGGAAAGTTATATTTCAACCATATCTTCTGCAAATGAGACCATCTCACCTGACTCCAACCTTTTACCAAGCACAGAAGGAAACATCTATAGATCACCATCAACGTTAAGTATACCAAGAGACACACCATCTTCTGATATAGTGGGAACAGGATTCCCTGAAAGCTCTGTGTCAACTACAAGTCCCACCAAGTATATTGAAAAGAGCGAGTTCAGCTCACCCACTTTACAGCCTTTATTGACAGAAGGAGGCATATCTAGACCACCATTAAATTTACGTACACCTCTACACACAGCATCTCCTGATGTAGATGGACTAATATGTGTAAAAAGTGCTGCATCAACTACACTTCTTACAAATGAGACTACAAGTATGGCTGTCTTACCCCATTCCCCAACACTATCAAATGTAAGTATAAGAAAAGATACAATGCATCCTGATGTAGAGGAAACAAGATATCCTCAAACCCCAATGTCAACAATGCTTCCCATAAAGGAGATCACACCAATTCCACATATTTCATCAAAAGAGGGAGGTAGTTCTAGATCTGTGTCCACTTTAAGTATTCCAGAAGATACTGTGTCACCAGATGTAGCAGGAAGATGTGTGGAAAGTTTTATGCCAACCATAATGCCTACAAATGAGACTACAAATATGTCCAATTTACTCATCTCCAACAGTTCGTTGACAGTCAGCGGCATATCTAGACCTTCATCAAGTTTAAATATACCAATACAATGCAATACAGCATCTAATATCATAGATGGATTAGGATGTGTGGAAATTCCAACATCAGCTACAGTTCTCACAGACGAGAAAACAAATACGGCCAACTCACCAATCGACCCTTCATTAACCGAAGGCATATCTAGACCACCATCAAATTTAATTATCCCAAGAGATACCATGTGCCTTGATGCAGAGGTGACAAAATACCCAGAAGGATCAAATGAGATTTCCATGAACAAGATGACAAATATGGCCATCTCGCCCATCTTTGACCATTCAACAGATGAAGAAACATCTAGGCCAGCATCTATTTCAATTGATGTAGATTTATTAAGATGTGTAGAATGTCCAACATCATCCATACTTCCACCAAATGAGGCTCCAAACATGGAAATCTTACCTGTTTTTAATATCTCACCAAATATCTCACCAACTGAAGGATGCCTATGCAATCCTCTGTCAACTTTGGGTATACCAAAAGATACCATGTTTCCTGAAGAGGGAAGAAGAAACCCTGAAAAATTAAATGAGATTCCCATAAATGAGATAACAAATATGAACATTTCACCCCTCATCTCCAATCTTTCATCAACAGAAAAAGAATTATCTAGACCACCATCTTCAAATATATCAAGAAATACATCATCTACAGATGTAGAAGCATTAAGATATATAGAAAGTCCTACATCAACCATACTTCCAACAAACGAAGTTTCAAATATAGGCATTTCACCTGTCTTCAATATTTCATCAACTGTGGAAGGCTCATCTACTTCACCATCTTCTTTAAGTTTACCAAGAGTTGCCATGTCCTCTAATATAAAGGAAAGAAGACACACTGAAACATTAATTGAGATGCCTATAAATGAGACAACAAATTTGCCAAATTCTCCCATCATCTCCAATCTTTCATTAACAGAAAAAGAAATATCTAGACCACAATCTATTTCAAATATATCAAGAAATACATCTACAGATGTAGATGCATTAAGACCAACATCCACTTCAATTGATGTAGATATATTAAAATGTGTAGGAAGTGCTACATCAACCATTCTTCCAACCAACCAGGCTCCAAATATGGGCATTTCATCTTTCTTCAATATCTCATCCACAGTGGAAGGCTCATCTACTCCACCATTAGCTTTATGTTTACCAAGAGATTCCATATCCTTTGATGTAGACGGAAGAAGAACATCAAATGGGATTACAACCCTGGCCAGTTCAACCATGCTTCCAACAAACATTGCCATATCATCAATTGACAATTTTTCATCAACAGCTGGAGGCACAGTGCCTAGACAATCATCAAACTTAGGTTTACCAAGTGATTCTACATCTCCTGGTGTACAAGGAACAAGAGATGTTGAAAGATCAAATGAGGTTTCAACAAATGACAATAAAAGCATGGCTTCCAGCATGTCCAGCTTTACAACACCTTCAATTACACTAACAGATAGAGCGTCTTGTCCTAAAATTAGTTATCAAAAAACACCTGACAGATTTAATGATTATATACCAACACCAGAATACACACATAATCACCTTTCAACTATAGTAAATGAGAAGGTGGATCTTCGATCAATGGTACCAGTTAACAGAGGTCAAATAGATTATACTGGCTCCAAAATGTCCCTTAAATATCCATGTTGTCTACCTCAGGATGACTGCATGGACAGTACTTTAGTACATTGCAGCCAAACTGAGAAAATAAGTGAGACGTCATCTGAGCCACCTGCTCCCAAATTATCTGTGAAACAAATAAAAGAAAGTTGGGAAAGAATGAATGAAAGCATTTTAAATTCTCTGAAACCATGGCAAACATCCAAAAAGAAGGCAAAGGAAGCAAAGGAACGTAATGACATTGGAAAAGAAATGTTGCAAAGAGAATCAGCAGGTAGTGAAAAAACATTTAGGCAGATGGCTGTGAGACCTGGGGAAAGCCCCAGTGTTTTACATAGTAACGATCATACCATGTATGAAGGACAGTCATGCAGGAACAAGGGCTGGAGTGGGGAAAGGGTATTACAGGAGGAGTCTACATTAGGAAGAGGGGTGGGGAATATAGCAGAGGGTAGTCACAGAGGGGAACAGGTTGAGCTGTCATTCAGTACCAGGAATAGAAAAGGGCCTGCACACCACAGCCCCACTCCCCCAAGCCGAGACCCAAAGTCTGGAATTCCACCTCGCTATTTTGAGTCTCCCCTGGCAACTCGGCGGCAACAGAGTCTTCTCAGAGCACAGAACATACAAAAAGAGAACAAGGCTGGTGCCAGGAGGGTCCGCTCGACTTCTCAAAGCAATCCCAGTGCTGCTGGTCGTCTCTTTTCCGAATGTACTAGCGAGACTTCCAGTATGGGAAGTGAATTCGATGACTCAGACTGTGAGGTGAAGTGGCTCACAGACCAGGCCTTCAGGAGCCTATCTAGCCCTCGGGTGGACTACTTGGATGTCTACAACTCAAGCCGTGGTTCATCAACAAATGTTTCACAGCCTTCTACGACAATGGACAGTCCAGGTTCTGCGACTTGGATTACCTACGCAGATTTGCATGACTCCTTACATGAAAATGATGAAGTTTTATGTCATCCTTCTCCATTTTTACCGCATGGTACACTAGACCCAGCAAAGCGTTTTGAGATGAGCAGTTTTGAATGTGTTGATGTAACACTGGAGAGCAACGAGGAAACCAGGAAAGGAAAAAGGACGGTTCCAAAAAGACAGATCCAATTTAAGAAACGTAACGAGGATGAACTTAAATCTACAGAGAATGAAGGAAGCGCTATGGATTTACTGTCCACAGAGACCTGTTCAATGAATACATTTGTTCGTCAACATAGCACCCCAGCATCAATGCAGGAGGACTTGCTTCTGGGTGAAAATGAAATTCAAACTGGTAAGAAGATGCTCCAAAAGTCTGCATCTTTAGATGAAAGCTCGCCCAAGAGTAAAATGGCTTCCAGCGTTATCAAAAGTGTTCTTTCAAAGAAAATGGATGCAGCTCCCAAGGAGCCTTCAAGAACTGAACCATGTGAGAATAAAAATGAACATGTTAAAACTCTCACTTCAGGGGATTCATGTAACCTAGAGACCCAGCGTTCCAGCTTACCTTCTGTATGCAGTTTGCCCTCTAAGGATTTTGCAGGTAAAGAGGAAAGAAGTCCTTATACTCAGAAGAGGATCCGCGGGCCCAAGGTTCCCCCAAAGCCAGCCTTCAAACCTACCTTTTTACTTCCTAACAACATCCCTGTAGATGCTGCATTTCAGGATATCAATCTAATGAAGGATCAGATAACACCCATAAAGGTTGATACCTTGGAAAGCAAATTATCTAAGAAACAAAGTTTTGGGAGCAGTGAGAAGGAGGCAAGTAAGGTGGGAGATAAATACAACAGTGACTCGGAAAGTGCTATTAACCAAACTACAAACTGTACTGCAATTTGTGTTGCAAGCACACAGAGAAGAATGACAACCAGTGTCAACAAACACCCCATGACACCAGAAACCTGTAAACAACTGGAGGGCAGTAGCAGTATGTTCCTGTCAAAAACTCCTGAAATCACTCTCAAGCCTTGTACCATCAAGGATAAAAATAAGTCTTCTTTAAAGGCATCTGTCTGTCCTGACTCAGAAATATCCAAAGACAGTATCTGTGAACCTGTGTTAGAGTTAAAAGAAACAGCTGAAGAGCAAAAAAGATTCAAACCAGAGGGAGAGACAGACACTGAAGAGGATAATGAAAATAACAAGGCAAAATCTGTTATACATAAAGTAAGGGATGTCAGGAAGCTGGTAAAGAACACATACAATCTGTCGTTCAAAGCCTCAAATAACACCAACCTTGAAGAGGATGTAGTGCCTGAAAAACAAAATGAAATGCAACCAGAACATTCTCATTCTTTGCAAATTGAATGCAAAGCTATCAGCTTAAAGGACAAGTCAGCATCCAGCAATAAATCAACCATGCAACAAGATGCAGGACCTTTTGCAGATACAGCAAAGATACCACAAACAGATTCACTGATAAGAAAAGATGTAGGTATTACCAAAGCTTTCGTGCCAAACATTCAGCATTCTGACATGGATTTTTTCGTTGGTCTGGATAAAAGCAACAACATCCCAACACCTGGTGATTGTGAACAGGATACAAATCTAGAAATGCCTTCTAGACCGTCAAGTAAGGAAGTCTCAACATTAGTGTTTCTGCAGGATGGTGCACCCAAGTCTGTGCAGAAGCCACCAAGCCCTGCTTCCACCAATGTAAAAACTGCAAACAGTAGCCATTCTGTGTCAATGCTACGGAAGGAAAAAGGGATGCAGGCTGACATTGGGGTGTGTGACGTCCTGAGCGAAGGAACAGGCTCTAAACTTAAACATATCAACAGGCTAGAGGTCCCCCTGCAGACCTATGCATCAGAGGGAGACTCCGGTGAATCCAGGAAAGTGAAAAAAGAAGATGCTGATTTGCCTCCTGAACAGAAGACATTCCTAAACAGCGGTCTTCAGTCAAGTGGAGTTACCTCGCAGGTTAGGAGTTCTTCAAAGCACAAGGAAGTGAAAGCACTTCCCAGTGGAAAAGAAAGAGACAATCAAAGTCAACAAGCTTTAAAAGAAGATATTTCAGTTGTTTCATCAAGCAAGGCAGAGGTAAGGGCATTTTCCAGCAGCACAAAAATTCATGCAATGCCAGTAACAACATCTAAAGAGATCGAGTTACCCATTCAAGTCAGGTCAATATCCAGCGACAGAGCAAAACCATCTGTGCTGCCTAAACCGAGCTATAAACAGCCGTTTGCAGAAATTAGGTCAACATCAACTAACCTTCCTAAATCAGACAACACACCGACAACATCTATTTTAAAAGAGCAAACACATTTAAAGAGTGATGTCGAAATAAATGATGTTAAGACATCAACAGCAGTGAAACACAATGAGCAAACCACCAACACTGCATCAAGCAATATCAAAACATTAGCTGTGTCAGCAGTGTCCAGCCACAAACCTCAAAATATTCCATATACAATAAGTTCTGCACAGAAATCAACAGCCACTTCAAGCAAGCAAGAGGTATCCATCACTTCAGTGCAAAACTCCAGCAACAAGCAACAGCAGAACATTCAAGAACAGGTGATGGTAGCAACTTCTTGTGCATCTAATTATCAAACCTTACCAGCAGCCTCCCAAGCCAATACCTATATACAGCCTGAAATTACATCATCATCTAATAAACAGTTGCATAAAAATAATTTTCATTTCCCGACATCAGATGATCCACCCAGTTATGACGAACGAGAAAGTTTTAGCCCTTTGCAGCTTTCTGATTTGCCCTCAAGGAGGCAGAACAGATACCATCCCACAACCAAACACTCTCTTTGCTCTTGTACAGCATGTACCAACCCTCAATTTGGACAGCCCTACCATGGCTCGCAAAACCAGACACCACCAGTCCCTCGCTCCCCTGGTCAAGTGACTTCATACACGGGAGCACCACCACAGGCCCAGGTTCGTCCTCATCAGTGCAGAACAGATGGCCAACCCTCAACTTATCCATCTCTCTCACCAAAAACTACAGTACAACAGACTCCGGCCATGATTCAGCCCATACACCACTCCCATACCTGCCCTGCATCAGCAATACAACCCTTTGGAAATGAACAACAGCAACCTGCTTCTACTCAGCACATGGATAGACATTTAGGTAATCAACGTTCACCACAAGCTCCAAGTGGGGCAACGTATCGAGAGCACAGCCGTTCACCTAATATAGCTTGTCTGGACCCTAGATCCCAGTTTTTCAATACACAAGAACTACCATCAGTTTTTGGTAATGAATATGGAAGTGATGGTTCTGGAAATGGAGGCATGTTGTACCCAGAAAATGCAAGCGGCCTCGGATATGGACAAGGCCCCCGTCGTGTACTTCTAGATCCTGAAACTGGGAAGTACTTCTACATTGAAGTGCCAATGCAGCCACTGAGAAAAATGCTGTTTGATCCAGAAATCGGCCAATATGTGGAAGTTCTTATTCCACAGCAGGCTCTGTCCAATTCGAGTATGTATCCTC
This sequence comes from Dinotopterus cunningtoni, assembly GCA_028565755.1. Classification (NCBI taxonomy): domain Eukaryota; kingdom Metazoa; phylum Chordata; class Actinopteri; order Siluriformes; family Clariidae; genus Dinotopterus; species Dinotopterus cunningtoni. The sequence continues at coordinate 24,643,224 of JAOTRS010000001.1, read as the reverse complement.
CAACGGCTGCTCCGTACCAGGGTCCATACCATGGTCAAGGGTTATACACATCCCAGTACCTCCCCTATGCGATGCCACCCCATACTCAGACTGCCCAGCAACCACGACATCCAGAGCCCTCTGTCCCGACATCGCTCCATCAAAACACCATAGGATATGGAAGCTCAGCAAGCCAGGCGCCAAAATCAGAAGTAAAAGGACATCCATCGCTAAATCAGGGCTATTTAGAGAGCATGTATTACATTCCTACTGGAATGAATGCAAGCCCAAATTCTACCCCTTCAGACTGTTACCACAAACCAGCAACAAATATGCCTGCTGCTACTGGTGGCAGGAGGGCATAAAATACAAAATAGCCCTAGATTTAAAATGTGTGGTGCTATGCAAGCTTTTAGAATAAGGTCACAAGGAGCTTGCGATCAATCAAGGCCAACATCAAAATACCATAAAACTATAAAACTGTTCAAGAACATTAGCATGGCTTCCTCTCTAACCCAAAAAGATTTATCGCCTGGCTATGGAAGAAAGTTTTTAATTTGTTTTATGACCGAAGTGCATTGGAAATTTTAAAGGTGGAATGCTAAAAGAGAAATAGTTGGTAAGCATATTTACAATCCTTGTCATCACTCCATTTGAATGACGTGGTGACCAAAAACATGCCTGTGTTGTATTTCTTTCTAAATATTATACAGTATGTCAGTGTGGGTCATCATAGTAAGTTTTCTTGAACAACCCTCCCCCTGTTATACAGAGTTTTTCCATGTCAATATGAAGTATGCTTGCATTTCCAATGCTCTTTTAGCCCATAGCAAACTTTTTACTCATCTTGGGGAATTATAGTTCATACTGTACCATCTCTCCTTGTATCTAAATTTGTAGATATAAATTCCAGATTTAAATATTTATCCTTAAACATGATTCACTGTAACGGAACAGTTAAATCAACTGTATATGCAAGTATCTATGCCAGTGGATAAATGATTACTTAGAGCTTACCAAATGCTATTTTTACACACAAGTTTACCAAATTAAAGGTACTTGTTCACCACTACAGTTTATCCTGTGTTTTCTTTCTGACTGGTAATGTGTTGATGTATTGTATTTTTGTCAGAAGTGACTTATCACAAATTCCTCATAAATGCCATATTATATATATTTATTCATTTATTTTTTCATTCCAGGTATCTTGAAAATGTGCTGCAAATATTTAAACCATTTCAATGGGGAAACTGAATTCGCACATAGTGGAACTTACATGAAAATGTGAAATAATGAGTTGGTTGATAGTGATACTGTACGTTTGGCATGATTCATAGACTCAGAGTACCACCTAGTGGTCATTTTTCAATATATCTACATGTATGCAAAACAAATCGACAGTGTTTTAGTATTATTTCATGCAATAGGTGAAGTAAGTCTAAATACTAGTATATTTCACTCTTTTAAATGTTTGAAATGTACTCAAATTCACACCATTTCCTAAAAATGATTTCTGGAATTTTTATGATATGATGCCCGTACATGGAGTTTGCATGTTTTCCCCATGCTTGGTGGGTTTCCTTCAAGTACTCCGGTTTCTTTCTACAGTCCAAAGACTTGCAGGTTAGGCTAATTGCTATTTCCAAATTGCCTGTAGTGTGTGAATGAGCATGTGAGTGTATGTACAGTTATGTATGTTTGTGGGTGCTCTGCGATGGATTGGCACCCTGTCCAGGGTGTACCCTGCCTAGTGCTCTAAGTCTCCATGGATAGACTCAAGGCCCCATGCGACCCTGCATACAGGATAAAGTGGTATTGACGATGAGTGAGTAAGTGGTGTAATGCCCAGTGCTAATGAAAGGTCGGGCCATTACCAACCCGATAAGATGTTCTTTCTCCATTATATCTTTGCATTAATGTTAAATAAATGTCTCCATACAGAAAAGATCACCCTCTGAACAATCAAAAGTATTTTATTTGTTAAATAGTTACATGATTTCGATTCATTTATCATTAAGTTTTGTACAAGTCACTTCAAATGAGCTGTTACTGTAGAAATTAGAAAATATTACAACGAGTGGATCAATATAAACCTGTGACGGTCATGAATAAAAAAGAAATTCTATATTAAGGAATCTACCATCAAACTGCCAATAATCCATTACTAAAACATATTTTTGGTGTAACAGGACCATCAAATCAGACAGAATGACATCATGATGACAGGGTGGTCCTGTAGTGTTGTGGAAATGTTTCCATTTTGCTCCTCCAAACAGATCTCAGAGTTAGTCCCGTGCCCACCCGCATGCAGCAGCCGCACCCTCGGATGACTGCATTCAGTTTCCTGGCTTGTCTGATTGTAATGCGGTGAGAGGCAGATGCGAACTCCCACTGTGGACCTTCTGTGTTATTGATGAGATAGCATCGAGTGCGTAGGTATAATGGTTCACGCCATGCATGGACCCCCTTGTATGAAAACAAAGAAATGAACACAGTTCACCTATGACTTCATTTGACAAATACCGTAGTGGAAATAAACACAGGGTTTTCTTTGGGATGACTTGTCAGGGCTTTTAGTAAGCATCCATGCCAATGGTTTCAAATGAAATAAAAAGGCACAGCCCTAATGACAGAGCTGAGTCCACGGCATGGTTAATTTACACTTGTGACATCATCAGAGTACAGTATGTTCAATTTTCATGGCCTAGAGACATAAACTTTACCTCGGTTGTTTGACAAGTGGATGATAATACCCCTCGAATGAGTTGTGCTTTAGTTGCAGGCCATAAAAGGTTGTTCCGTGGTTGTGACTCCGGCATGCTGTCAGGGACAAACATGAATGGACTTGCTCAAGCTCAGCTTACCTGTGTCTCAGGTAAACCTGGTATGCTAAGACGATTAGGAAACCATCAGGATTCCGGATGTGTCTCCAGGCAACCGAACGCCAAACGCCAAATAAACTGGTAGGCCGGGGCACTGCGCATTCCTCAGCATGGGGGAGGTTTGTGTTTGTGCTTTATACAGGTCATGAACCACCAGGTGGCGCAGTCACAAGCATCCATCCTGTTGGGCTCTGGTTACATCTGAGCATGTAGTCAGTGGTTTTGCATTATCTAAATGATTGAGGTTGATGACACAAACTTCCTCGTTCAGCAAAACTTCTTTGCTGGAATTAAAAATTAAAAACCTGAAACAAAAACACTCAGAAACCCACCTTGGTCTGACATGCTGCCAAAACACAGGCTGGGCTGGTCAAACTGGTAGATCATCATTGCTAGCTGTGACATGTTGAAACAGTTACTGAAATACCACTACTAATGCAACATAGGTGTCGTAAAGAAAATAGCACAACACTACTGTAACTAGAATATGGTAAACATTCAGACCATTAACAAAAGCAGCTGGAAAAATCACTTAATTTTTGGACAAGATGAATGACCAGTTAGAGAAGTTTGATCTCAGAGAGGGGTCAGAGAAAACTGCGAACGATATAGATTCCTATAAAGCCTGTGCTTGCCAGACAAGACTCTCACTGATGACAAATCAAAATGATTGACTAACCTTTTGGATTAGATGGGAAATTGTAAGCAAGTGTGTGTCAGTGTGTGTCTTAGTTTCCTTTCCTGAAACACATATAGTGCATGGCTGGACGTAAAATTGAGTGATGTAATGGCCTGAACACTTCTCTCAGTCTGAGTTACTGGGAGATCTTCGGAACGAACTCCTGAGCCGGGTCATAGACTAATGAGGTATGGAAAGAATGTCGCTCGAGACTGAAAATCAGCTCACTGGACAGCTTGTGTAAAAAGATAGAGTGGAGGGAGAGAGAGAGAAGAGAGAGAGAGAGAGAGAGAGAGAGAGAGAGAGAGAATCACCCTAGCATTATCTCCTCACTGGAACCAAGGTACAAAGTGGCAGTTTCCCAGAAGTCTTTAGAAATAACCTATCAAAGGTGCTACTTTACTGTGTGTTAAAATCAGTACAACGGTCAACACAGGTCTGGATTACAGACAGTAAAGCAAAGAGTGTAACAAGTGAGCTATAAAATGTACAGTGTTTGTAGCATTCACATGTGAAAAGTGAGAGTCCGTCTCCTTGGAAACAGCTGAGGCCAGCCCGGGGATTCCCCTCTCGGCTCCGCATAGCTGACAGGTCAAGTCCACTCGGATGCCCCTCGTCCCCCACATGAAGCTTGTGTAATACCATGGCGTTAAACAGACACCGAGTCAAACACACATACACAGACCATGTCTGGACAAAGATCTCACTGTCTCTGGAAATGCTGCGTCTTTTTCATCTTTCCAGATTTTTACATTCTAGACATAAGGGACTGTTTTTCCAGACACGTGCGGTATAACATTTCCAGGCTAATTCACAGACTAGGCTTAATAGGCGTCCAGGGAGGAACAGTACGTACTACAGAATTCATTTGAGAGCATGTAGAAAGTCATGTGTCACTTGCACTGGAGGTCTTGACAATGTTGAATGTGTCATGAACATTCATTACTTCTGACTGCTATAAACCACTGGGAGTTTTTTTTTTTTTTTTTAGTTTGAAAGCTATTGCATGTGTATGGAAGCGCACAGGCGCAAGTTCGACTCCTGAAATGTTGAAATATATACATACAGGTCCTTCTCAAAAAATTAGCATATTGTGATAAAGTTCATTATTTTCTGTAATGTACTGATAAACATTAGAC
>JAOTRS010000001.1:24585090-24600779 GCA_028565755.1 Dinotopterus cunningtoni | reverse complement strand
CATTAGACTCAGTGACTTAGGAGCTAAAAGGATCTTGGTTCTGCCCATGATCCACGTGTGTGTTTGTGTGTATGTGTATGTGTGTGTGTGTGTGTGTGTGTGTGTGTGTGTGTGTACTCTGCATGACCATATTGTACTGTTCCTCTGTACGGTATCTCCTTGTATGTATGAAGATGATGCTCGTTCTCCTCCTGCTGCCTTTTTTGGTGTACACTCCTTCATCAACTGTTTGTGTTCCATCAGATACCGGTTTTATAAACACCTGATTGTGACTGCTGTGTTAAGGACAAAGTGATACCAACAGTATGCCATGGTCCTGAAGAGAAGATCACAGTGGTATAGCATTACAGATAAATGTAAAAAACCCATACCAGGAAAAAAACATCAGACAAAAACAACTACAAAAATAAATAAAATTCCAAAAATTTGAATTCTCTTTGACGTATACAATTATACATAATATGATATGTAGTGGAATGCTTACACAACTATACGTACCCAAAATAGAAAGATAAAACATAATAAAAATATTTCACTTTAATAAAGAAATATTTGCACTAAAGAATATAATTTAACTAAACATTGAATTTCCAATAATAAAAAAAAAGATTAAAAAAAAAATTGGGATGGAATATACAAATGCATATGTGTACAGATTTAATAGTTGGAATGTAGTGTTAGCAGCACTAGAATTTGGTCTTTTTTTTTTTTTTTAAAGAAATTACACCCTTAAAATAGTTTTCTGGTAGAGACGGGGGGGAAAATTGATCCAGTTATGGACTGATTATTCTTTTGCCTGGTGATTCATGTATCAAACACTTACTCAAAAGTCGATTTTTATTTTATTATTTTTTACATTTATAATAAAGAACAGCCAGCAATCAGAATTGTTTTTCAGCAAGCCAGCAAAAGTTTTTCAGTTTGATCAGATGTGACCAATCATCTTCTCATACATAGGGTTTTCTGAGTGCTGCAACAAAAACACATTTTTCTTGTGTTACATTCTCAAAATTCACTAAATTACAAAGCCTAAGATCTGCTTTTTTTCTCCAAAACCCTTGAGCAAATTTGTCTCTGAACCAACTCATTACACACGCTTACACCAGCCTCAAAACAACACGAGCGCAAATTAGTCTTAAAACTCACGCGTGCCTGTGTGTTCACATCTGTTCAAGTTGAGTTTTGAGAAGGTAAAACATTACTATTTTTTATAAACATACACTTTAATTTATTCACACACTGACATCCTGTATGTTAAACTCTTGTTTACCATTTTAAATTCTATACCTTAAATTTATTCAACAGCCTTACAGCTGAAACAAACATGAGTAATATAATGGAGTCTGTTCCTTTTAACATTTGAAGTTAGTTTGTAACTCATCATTGGTCTGATAGTGCTGACATCACCCTATGACATCATAGTGTGTGAAGGGCCTGCTTGTTCTCCTAATGATTTTTTTTCCAGCATCCGGGGCTTTTTAGGGGGTCTTAACATACTTAAAAAGTCATCACACACAGGTTGGAATCTGCTGCCATTAGGACGCCTGAATGGTTGGGCCCTGGGTGTGGCACAGGGCCTTCACATGGGATTTTGCTGCATAGCTCATACCCACCTGCATGTATATATGTTAAACCAAGTACACCTCATTAAGCTGAACAGTTTTCACTATACATGTCATGGGCTTAATGCAACAGGGAAATCAGCTTGGGTTGTTTTTAAAATGCAAAATTGCAAAGGAATTTGTAATATCCAAACGATTTAGCAGTGGCGAGGTTTTATGGCAAACATATAGCAAAAAAAAAAAGGTGTATATATAAGCCACTGTGCCTCTCATTAAGTATTACTCAAGTATTATTTCATGTTACTGTTTGAAGAAATACAATTATCATAGAAATACCACAATAACCATACAAAGAAAATCAGAATTTTGTAATAAGGACTATATATGGAAATAGTCATGTGTTTTTATTATTTAAAAAATAAGTCTGAGATGTCCAAATATTTTATTTATATTTCGTTTAGAATGAGCAAAAAAAATAAAACGGAAACATGAAATAAATAATTATATTTTTATGTGCTAATGTAAAATAATCTAACATACTAAATAATTATAAATTACGTCACCTTCTCTGTCGCGTCAGGACTTTAATTTTGAAGGCGCGTCACAGCCGTAATGCCGGAAGTAAACCAGTTTGAGCCAGTTTGCGGTTTTAGTTCGAAAGCGATATAAAGCCAGTCTCCTAGCCAGGAGCATTATTTATTTTAGTTATATAACCAGCGGAGATATCGAGCAGTAAGAGCGGATAATATTTACCATTATGGACAGAATAAAAGCCCGGATTAAGGCAAATAACGACAGAAATCTACAGTTTAAAAGGTAATTATGATTTAAATCCCCTGGCACTCCATCAGTGGATTAGCCGCTAACGCTAGCTGAGGTAACTTATTCGTCACAGGCCTTATTTACGCAGATATCTAACTCTCCTTTATTATCCAATAATATTACTGATAATTAACCTTCAGGCTAGTCCTACTGCAGCTGCAGTGGTGTCTAAAGCGTGTTAATATTTTGCCGTTTATATGATAACTTATCTGTCTGGATCTGCGATATTCCTAATGTAAGTAAATAAAGGATGGGAGTCGGTGTTACTAACTCTTATAACGTCCTGTTTTAGGCAGTTGTGGCGTCTTATAGTGTCTATAGGGACAGGGTCTGGTGCCTGGGAGTCCATGTCTCGTTATCTAGAGTCATTTTGCCTCGCATGACTGAAGTAGAGTCGTGATGTTAACAAACATGTATTTTTGAAACAGCTGATTATAACATAAAACATTTAAAAGTTTAAACACGTTTAACCCAGAAAGCTCAGAGCATTTCAGCCATTTTTAGGGCCCAGCCACTATATCAGCTGTGTGTCGTTATAGTGTGTGAGGGCCCTCCTGTTTATCTTATATTTTTTTTAATTAACTTATATATGGTTCAGATTGTGCAGTATGGAGTGACCTATACCCCTTTTTCAGCACAAAATATGCAGTATGAATAACTCAATTTTAGATCATTTTAACCAACTATACAAACATAACTGAGCAAAAAAAAAAGTCAAAGAAATAGCACAGATAGACATGATATACATGTTTCTGTGATTGTTTTTGGTTGTTTTTGTGACCAAAAAAGAATAATAATATGCATATTTTGAGAGTTCTACATTTTTGTGATGTAATTCCCATATTCTCGTAGTTGTAAAATTGATACTTTATAAAAGTAATAACTTTAGTTCTAACTGACATGTACGAAGCCTCACTGTTCACTGGCAATACCTCTATATAAGCACATTTACATATATATATTTATTTATATATATATATTTATATGTATATATTGTCATTGACCTATGCTGTAATGCCATGACGTGTCTGTTCTGCTTTAGTTTTAAAGGTTTTAAACCATCAAGTACGGTTTCAGTTCGATGGAGTTCACCAGCACACCTTTTGTAGATTTTTTTTAAACTTTTTTAATTTATGATTCATTTGTTTTCACTTTACCTGTTTGATTTGTTTTTTTTCTAATGTTTGTTTTTCAGAAGTTGAAGATGTTTATTGAGGACTTTGAGGACAGGCTTTTAACATCAGCACCTTTCACCTCATTCTCGTCATCCAGGTCCGACCCAGTTCTGTCTCAGGTATCCAAATCTAAAACTAATAAAGAAATATTGAGAGAAAGAAGTTAAATATTTTTAAGGTTTAAAAGTGTTATTTTTGACATGAGTGATGTTGATGAGTGAAGTCTGTCTTTTGTCTTCGTGCCTTTGTTTGGTGAAACAGGATCTCCTTTAGCCCTGACCTCCACCACATCTGACTCCAGGAGCGAGAGAGCATCAGGCATATCGATGGGTGGAAACGAAGGAGGAGGACGCGGGACAGACGGATGGAGTCTCTTCGGGACGCGTCCCAGCGTGCAGAAATCCCCGACCGACCCCGGGTCCGATTCCAACACCTCGGGTGAGGACCGGACAGCTGACGAATCTCTCCGTTTACCCTACGGCGTTCTTGTTATTGTGTGGTTTTGAGACAGATTGGTGAAATGTTTTAAGCAGGTGTTATTGTAACAAGCTGATGAGATTTTGTAACTGATTGTCTCTTCACTGCCTTTATTTATTTATTCATTCATTTATTCATTTATTTTATTTATTTATTTTTTTACAGGAGGTTTCAGTCTCCAGTCATACTTCGGACTTCAGAAGTCCACAACTGTTGACGGCATCAAGACCCAAGTGAACGTCGCCGTTGAAGACCACGCCAACTTCAAGTCTCCTAAAGAGTCCATGACTGGAGCGGAGGGCAAAAAGGCAGCAACGCATAAACTCCAACCTCGCGACATGAACATTCTTACTCCGTCGGGTTTCTGACATCGGCGTCCGCGTTCTGTCTTTTTGTTCCATTCCCTCCGCTCAGGTCGCTCACACACACTCCGAACACAGGCCAAGTTCCTCCAGCCAGATGTTTGTGAAACCGTATATATCTAACTTTAGTGCCAAACGTCTTTCCACACTCAGACAGGCAATATATGACCATCAATATGTGCTCATGATGGTCATCGTGCAGCGTCACATGATAACGGATGACATGAATCCATAGACTACGGTGTGATCGTTTAACTTTTGATTTCAGTTTATCGCTCTCTATTAAACAGGGTATGACACCACAAGAAACCTGCTTTAACAGCAACTCTTCTGCTTTTTAGAGCATTTCCCATAGAACCTTTTTTTTTTTTGTAATTTCTTTTTTTGTGTAATTGTTTCGTCTTTTGTTACAAGGTGAGATCCTGATTTTGTTAATTCTTCTGAGCAAACGTGACCACACAGTCAACGCGTCTTTATCACGTTCCTGAGACTAGACGAATAAAGGAGATTTTTCCAGCGTTTGGGTTTCATCCAAATTGTTATAACTTTCTATAATATCCAGGATCTCATCCGTCGTCTTCTGCGGGAATTTTTTTTGTTTATGTAAATTATAAAAGATCTAGAGCAGCTGGCATGGCTACGCCTCCTCAGACAAGCACTTAATAATTAAAGTAAAGTTTAAATATCGTATAAGAGGAGAGTACCATGAAGATGTACTGTGCAAAAGTCATAGGCAGCCCTTATTACACTTTTTTTTTTTTTTTAAAGCGCTATATAAATAAAATTGAATTGAATTGAATTTTGTGTAAATTTCTTTTTTATTTAACTACTTCATTACTAAGTCAGTAAAAAAATCATGTCATCTTGCAGGAAAATATCTCCAGGCCATAAAAGAAAGCAGCATATTATGTGAAAGCACATCCTCGCTATAAAGCAGATTTTTTTGCATGTGCCTAAGACTTCTGCACAGCTTTTGCAGTAATGTAGATATCTTCTTTATTTATCCACAGATCACTTACTTTAAAAAAAAAAAAGATAATTAAAAAACAGTTTAATTACATAACAATCCATTGTCCTCCTGCGCACCCCTTTTTGTACCTTGTCTCTGTTTTGTCTCCATTCAGATTGTTTTCTTTTTTCTTTCTTAAAAAAAAAAAAAAAAAAAAAAGGTTTTATGAAACCGTGATTATTTTAGACACGCCCCAGGACAGCCACCGTACTGCATCGTGGTCACACCAGCCCCGCCATCGAAGCCCTCAGACCGTTTTCCGTGCTGATAAAGCAGGTTTAAAGTGTCACAGTGCTCGTGTCTGTGAATAGCGAGTGAAGCATGAGATGATGAGATTGAGGTGTTTGTGTCCATAAGCAATAGCATTTCACAGGATACGACTTGTTTGTTTTTGTTTTTCTAGACACTCAGTGAACGCAATCCATTTTCTCTCATATCTAGTACTGTGCAAAAGTCTTGGGCATCTAGTATGTGGGGGTTTTTTTTGGGTTTTTTTTGTACAAACTTTTGTTATAAATGTTTATGACTTCATTTTTAAGTCAAAAAGTAAAAAAAAAAAATCAGATTTCCAAATACTAGTATTTCAGCAAAAAAAAAAATTACAGGCAAATATCTGTACACCAGAAGAAAAAGCAGCATATTATGACCACTTTTCAGGGAAAAAAAATGAAAAAGGAAGCAGGTGGGACAAAGTCATCAGAAGAACTGTGGCTTGTTAAGTGTAGGAGCACACATTTTATTTCCTGACGACGTCGATGCTCTGTGTGTAAGACTTTTGCACAGAACTGTATTTTTCACACCTACTGCTTTTTGTAGTGATGGATTTTTATGTAGTGATGGATACTTTGTTTTTTTTACCTTGTATGTATTACCAGTGAAATGTTTTTTTTTTTTTTTCCCATTCCAGTTAACACGCACATTAACACTTCACATTATGTTTTGTATAAAGATTTATCTGCCATGCAGCTGTTCAGTTTGAGTCTGATGCCTCGAATAAAACCTTAAGTGAAGTAACAGTCACACAGCCTGATTTATTTCCCGTTATATCTGGGTTTTAAAGGTCCCGTATGTTACTGTTTAGTTAACAAGTTAATACAAGTCTCAGAGCTACACCTCTGGTAATGCATTTTTCATACTTCAAACTGTTTCAATTCTACTCCAAATGCACCAGCTCAGTGTCCACTGCTGAACCACGCCCCATCCAGAGAACAACAGAGCTGAGCAAGAAGCCAGGGGAGGGTACAAATTTATATTACTGTAGGTCACAATAGGGGGAAAAGGTCATCTCAGGTCACAACAGGGAAAAATCTGATCTCGTTTAAACCCTGACTAATACGAACATGGAAAAATGACCAAATGCAGGTGTTTTTGTACCTTTTTTGGTACACAAAATTGGAATTTGCATAATGGTTGTTGTTTGTTAAATCTGGTGTGTGAGAATCAAAAGCAATAGAAATTTAAACAGGCTGCATCAAGAGCGCCTACAGTTGACAAGTCTGATCCTGTGGACACGCCCATCTTTGGCAGATGTTGAAATATGCAATGGTCATGTGGCAAGGTGTCAAAATGAACAAGATGTCAGAACCCCAAACAAGTGAAGATTTTTCTTGGCAGATTCTGTAAAAAGCTTGCGTTTTTTTTTTTTTTTTTTTTTTTGCGAGTTGGCTCTATTTTGCTGTGTAGGTTGTTTTGAGGAAAATTATAATGAGGTCTCAGGCAGGCCCGGACTGGCCATTGGGAGCACCAGGAAGAATCCCCGCTGGCCTGACAACTGATTCGGCCTGCTGCCAGCCAGCCATGTTTTTTTTTTTTTTTTCGTAATAATTAATTTTTTATATATATATTATTGCCCACCCAATGTATTAAAGCGATGATTTCCGAAATTGGCATTTAAATAGTTCATTAAATAATAATATACAAATGAATCTGTTTATAATCTGATTCAGTAAGTCTTGACTGTCATTGTTACGGTATGTTCGGTCCGCGTCTCCCCAGAGCGGCAAAGTGCTTAAACAGACATGCTAGGATGGAGAGAAAGCAGCAGAAAGCAGAAAGGAAAAGACCACGCAAAAAAAAAAGCACTTCAAGAAGCAGCAGCAAAAAAGCTCTATTTTCTGCACACCTGAAAGTGCAGGTCAGTTTAATCTGTAAATGAATATATATTATATACAGTATATACAGTACAGCATAATATTTACAACACAAATCCCGGAAAAGTTGGGGCGTTTTTTTTTATTATTATTATTATTTGAATCAAATGAAAACTAAAAGACTTTCAAATCACATGAGGAAATATTTTATTCACAATGAAACAAATGTTTAAACTGAGAAATGTTTTACAATTTTACTGACAAAATGAGCTCATTTTAAATTTGCTTCCTGCTACAGGGCTCAAAAAAATTGGGACGGGGGCATGTTTACCATGGTGTAGCATCTTCTCTTCTTTTCAAAACAGTTTGACCATGTCTGGGCATTGAGGTTAAGAGGTTATGAAGTTCTGGACTGATATATGTTTCCAGCTGCTGAAAAGTTTGTGGTTGTCTTTGACGTATTTTTTGTTGACACAATCATGCCGATGAGTGACGCAGTGTCGTCTGAGGGCACGAAGACCACGGGCATCCAACAAAAGTCTTCGGCCTTGTCCCTTATGCACAGAGATTTCTCCAGTTTCTCTGGATCTTTTGATGATGCAATGCACTATAGATGATGAGATTTGCAATTTGACATTGAGGAACGTTGTTTTTAAAGTGTTCCACTATCTTTTTACGTTCCTCTTTTACAGATCGGAGATCCTTTGCCCATCTTTACTTCTGAGAGACTCTGCCTCTCTAACACCTCCCTTTTATAGCTAATCATGTTACAGGACCTGATGCTGGATATTCTCCCAGCTGAACCTTTACAAAACGTACTTTTTCAGCCCTTTGTTGTACCCGTACTAACTTTATTAGTAGCCTGTAGCAGGCATCAAATTTGAAATGAGCTTATTTTGTCTATAAAATTGTAAAAATTTCTCTGTTTAAACATTTATGTTCGCTATGTTCTATAGTGAATAAAATATTTCCTTATGTGATTTGAAAGCGTTTAGTTTTCATTTTATTCAAATTTAAAAAACGTTGCAACTTTTCCGGAATTCGGGTTGAATTAGAGGGGAAAAAAATAATAATGCCTGTGGTTTCTAAATTTATTTGGGAGCATAGGATGGCCCGGGTTGGCGTGGGATTTCCCGGCCTGAAATTCCGCCCCAGTCCGGCCCTGGTCTCAGGTTATGTGATCTCAGCGCCCCGGAAGGGAGGCTGGACTTAATTAGCATTCTTAAAGTACAGGCTGCACAAAATTATTTTTAAATATTTTTATTTTTTATAGATAGATGTACAAGGCCAAGGCAATAATGGCACTCATCATTTTTATGATTATTCTTCTTTATTTATTGTGTAAAGTTGTATGTGTTGTATAGTCTGCATCAGGCTTTAATCAAAAACACAAACATTTTAGTTTATAATTAATTAATCAATCAATCAATCAATTAATTAATTAATTACTTAACTGAAATTGGTTTAAATCTTTCACTGACCACAAGAGTCTGGAAGTTTTTGCTTAGCACACTAGACTCGGGTTACATGAAAATAGTTTATTTAGAAATATATGAACATTTTCCTGGTGTTTCATGATCACATCACATCTCTCTCTCTCTATTTGTCTCCCCCATTGACAGTAAAATAATTTCTGCTGAACGTGCACACAAAAACAGACTGACTATATGGGGGAAAAAACAATTTGACCTCCAATATTTCCAAATGCTGAAATAATTCCTGTATGAAAGCTAAAACAATCAAACAAAAAGTCTAACAAATCTGTGAATAATTTCCTTTTAACAACTTTACATTTATTTTATAATTCACAAATCATAAGAAGTCAAACTCAGCACGTCACTGGTGGCATGCAACTTCTGAAAAACCTTCCCCTCTTAGTAAATGGAAAAAAAAAGACAAACGAGAAAAACAAAAACCAGTTCAGCAGCAACACAGTTTCAGAGTAATACAGTTATACAATACATTGAGTTTGTAAAACCGCGGAAGAAGAAGAAGAAAAAAAAAAAACACTCAGGAATTCACAGATTTAACAGACTGCTTCATAATGGCTTGTGATTTATTTCACAAATAAGTAAGTGTACTTGTATACATTCCTTTAACGCAGCAATCATGAATGTGTGTGTGTGTGTGTGTGTGTGTGTGTGAAATGATGTGATTTTCTTCCTTTAATAGGAAATGTGTAAAACATCAACATCAAATACTTGTGTGTGGGTGTGTGTAACATATTAATGTGAATACGTTCTAAGAAATGAAGCTCAGAAAAGCAAAAAATGCTTCGTTTTAAAGCCAAGGAAAGAAAGAAAGGTTCCTGAACTCCTATATATTATAATCAACTTCTTGGATTATATTCTTCTTATTTTGTGTAGCAAATAAAGATAAATGTACAAGTTTCTGTTAATTAATGATCTTGGAGTCATGCTAAAAGTCTACATCTATAACAAGTAGAAATTTTCGTTAATGAAAACCAAACGGTTCTCACTTTAGTCGTCTTGGGAGAAAGTTAGCATATAAAAAAAAAGAAAAAAAAGAGAAACACAGATAGTAGTGATGCATCGATACTGATACTTTATCGCGTCTGAAATTATACTCATTTGCACATACTCGGAAAAATACAAACAAACCCATACCACTGTACGTGATTGTGTGTAAGGTGAGCCTGGTATACTGCTTCCTTCAAGAGCTGTTGAAAATATCGTAATAACCCCTAATGTAGCAGATTTTTTATATAAAACTTTTTAAAAAGAAACCAAAACCACTTAAACACAGCATGTTAAATATATCTTGTACGTTAAATATAATTAGTCTCTTAATATGATAAATTTTTTGCCCATTGCTATTTTTGATTTTATTTGATTTAATAAAAAATGCTTGATTTTGATGCCTGATTCGTCTTAAAAACTACTACAAGTTTCTAAGAACCATTGTAATGCCATGTTGTTGGTTTTTCAATTCAATTCAAATGTCATGTCTCATACAAAGCGATAATCTTTTTTTCTTTGCCAATCTTCTGCTCCACACTCCAGTCCAGTAGGTGGCGGTATTACTCCAATTGCTCATAAACTCAAAAAGAAGAAGCGATACTCTCACAAAATGTAAAAGCAAGTGGTTTCAGCAAAAATGTGGCATATTTTCAAAGAAAGAAAATAAATTTTAGCTTATTCAATGTTTATAAGTTTATATAATTTAAAAAAGTGTAAATAGATTCTGAATCGAAACTGATCTATCGATTTAACCTACCAACAAAAGTTTGATTAAATCGCATAAACGAATACATCGCGCAGCTACATAGCTGCATAGGACTCAGCAAAAATATCAAGGAACAACCGTTTTTTGTTTTACAATTACAAGGTTTTAAACATAAAATCTAGTAAACAAAACTAGCTAGGTCTAGCTAGCAATGTCTATAGATGAAAATAACAGCTCTTACCCATGATGTTGTTCTTGACGATCAGTCACTATGCTTTATTGACAATGTAAGGTAATATAATCGCAACTGTATAGAGACGCTTTACCGAAGTATTCGAAGTATTTAGTAGCTAGTTGCTTATTAGTAGCCCATATGCTGTATGTTAACGTTTCATGGCACGTATTTAAACCAGAGCTAAATAAAATCACGTAACATTCTTGTTTGCGTAAATGAAAGTAGGTTACTTATTTCAGTATCGTGATGAGTAACCAAAAAATATTATTATATCGATGCATCTCTAGCAATTATTCGATAATACACCATATACTCATATATAATATAAATTAATAATAGATAAAAAAGACTGAACGTGATGTTAAATGAAATCAAAAGTCACAATTAATAGTAATATGAGAATCCCAACAATATGATCAATTAGTATGACAGAATGTTAGAAAAATATAATACAATCTAGTAATAGTGTACATATAATAATAATAATAATAATAATAATAATAATAATAATAATAATCTAGTTACACACTAATCCAAAAACACGAACCATCTGAGCGATGAAACACCAGTTCATTTCTGCAAATAAAAAACATTTTAAAAAGCGTATGCTAATAATCATAGCAAATCAACAAATGGTACTCAAAGTTAGCTATGAGTTAGCTCTTCGATATCATTTCAGACACTCTCGACCCCCAGCTGCTGGCATTCATGAACATTAAAATCATCCTTTCCATCCATCAGCCAGTGACGTGCTAGTGTTCAAAACATCCTCGCTGGACGCCAGTGACCATGACAAGAGCCACAACGTTCCCATGCGCCCTACAAAGCTAGGGCACTTCTCTAGGCTACAGTTCATCACGAAGACGCTCCTGTGTGATTATTTCGCTCCCCTGACTCCGTGTTCAAGGCTGCGAAAGACGCTTTCGCTTGATCCTCTGCATCATCCCTTCGTCCTTAAAAAAAAAAAGAACAGAACGCTCCCGATGATGATCAGTCCCAGATGGTGTTGGATGATGCGCATGCTCATGCGGCGGAGGCAAGAAGGCGATCCCGCGTGCGCTCTTCCGATTTGTCCAATGCGTATTTAAAAACCTGCTATACAAACTCCTAGTTCGGTCCAGAACGTTTACTTTGAAAAAAATATACATATAAATGTATACAAAAATACTGTAGGTAATGCTGATGAATAATCATCAAAGTCTTTTGTTAAAAAATAGGAGGTTGTATTTATAAGGTAGGACTATGTACAGAAACTCTTGATAATGCTTCGTGTTAGTTATCACTGCAAAAGAAAAACGCAGATGTTAGATTAGATTAGAGAGTGCCATTAAACAGAC
Source organism: Dinotopterus cunningtoni (assembly GCA_028565755.1). Classification (NCBI taxonomy): domain Eukaryota; kingdom Metazoa; phylum Chordata; class Actinopteri; order Siluriformes; family Clariidae; genus Dinotopterus; species Dinotopterus cunningtoni. Next base: position 24,588,524 of record JAOTRS010000001.1, on the reverse strand, counting down.
TTTATACAGCAAGAACAATTAATGAATTAAAACAAAATCCATGCGGTCAGGCACACACAGAAAGCGCTTTAACATTATTATAGAAGCATACGCAGCCAAAACTGCATATTGGTGCTAAGTTGTTTTTTTTTTAATGTTATACATATACTACAGAAAATGTGAAGCCACTTCTAAAGTTTATGCAACATGGAAGTGACCAATCTAGCTTCCCTAAATATTTCAAGTTGCTAACTTCAGCCGTTTTGGAGAGATGATTTTATATGTGCCCCAAAAACGGCCATTTTTCAGACATATACTGTCTCACTTCTAACAATAATCGTTTAAATTGCACATTATTCATATTTCTTTTAGTAGTGATAGTAAAATTGGTGTAAGCTTCTAAACACACATGACCTGTAAAAATTGTTGCTTAAATAGTTTTTTGGTAAAAACAAAAAATCTGTAGTGTCCGTAACCATATAAATTCATGTTGCAATATCTTAACAATTTCGCGTTTAAGAATAATACACGTTCTCAGGTTTATGTCTTTTCATGTGGAATCTAAATTGTCCAAGTTTCATCTGAATGACAATTAAGATCATTGAATGATTTGAATTCAAAAAAGTTACGGACACTACATAAAAGCTGCAAATGTCTTTCTTTTCATCTGATGAAAATATAAATGTGTAGCATATTTACAAAAAAATGAATCATGAATCGGTAGATAGGAAGCATAAAGTATTATGAATAATGGTGTTATATGATCCTGCCTAAAAATTCACTTTTTCACTTAGGTGAGACACTTTTCAGCACCAACACCATGTTTCCAACCTGCACAATTCTGAAACTCGTTACCAGAAAAGTGAAAAAAATGGATGTTAGCGTTAAATTTCTTTTAAATTTTCTTTTTTTTATATATTTTGCTCCAAAGAGTCAGACACTTTTTTTATGTAATCTTGAGCAATAGTTCTCCAGCCTTCCTGAAAGACTTTTTCAGCTCTCATTTTGCCACGTTTTTGGCTCTTATTTTAAGTCCAGTACCTTAAGCCCTGTACCTGACCCGTTTTAGAGAAATGTTTTTTGTTTGTTAAGCCACACAGTGACCTGTGAATCGTTCAGGCATAAAAAAACATCTAATTTAAGGCATGAACCAGTTAGGAACAGGTGCAGACAATGAAAGATGATCAGGCTGGTGATTAGTATACTGGTGATGCTGAATGCTGAGTGATTGGAACAGAATTGTATCTTTAGGCGCTCTGTAGCCTGTCGCTGTTTAACATCTGTTCCCATTTCTTTAACATAATCAACATCAATTCATTAAAAATAATATAAAGAAATGAAAGGGGGGGCTCGAAACTTTTGCACAGTACTATATATTTAAACCTCTGACTAGCAGCACACACACACACACACACACACACACACACATCACTGGTATTCCGAATGTGTCCTGACCTTGTGCCAGCAGCCTGGTATTGGAAGTCCGTCTGGACCCTGATGACGACAAACACACAAAGGGTTAAATAAATATTACAATAAATAGCTCACAGGAAATCCATGCAGTTTAATAAAACATACGCAAGAAAACAGAACAACCTAGCAACTAATAAACTAGCGGCTCAGTGTGTAGCTAACACACTATATTATACAAATGATGGGTTTAGAAGTGGAAAAGCAAATGGTAAAGAGGAAGAAGGACATGAGAGGAAATGTACAGTAGTCGAGAGGAAATAGGAAGGAGTGGAATTTAATTATTATTCAGCAAAAAAGGGATTTTTATTTATTCATTAAAAAAAAATCTTTGCTTCCAGATTTGATGCGTTTCAGTTTCTGGAAATCTGGAAAATGTTTTTGGATGGCTGTAACGGATTATTTGCATTTACATTATTTCCTATGGGAAAAGGTGTTTTGCAATACGAAATTTCACCTTAAGTACTCGCCGCTGAAACAAATCAAATTCATAAGCAGAGGTACCACTGGAAACACATAAAAATAATTTAAGATTTGATGTTCCTTTAACGCTTTACTCAGAAAGCTATATAGTTACACCACACCTAACTTTAGAGGTTAAATATATGAAGTAAGCATAGAAATGATGTACCTTTATGTACTAATTGTACTACACCAGTGAAAAGCAAAAATACTTGCAGTACTTGTATTAGTGGTGTTGATGCTCCTGTTATGAATGATTTAATCATTCTGAAGCTACACTACATTCACAACATGTTAGTATGACCACTGTGTTTCTCCTCTAGCCAGTTTAATAAGTTTGTTTTTATTTTCTCGGGTGGTTCATTGTTAAACGCTTATATCTGCATGCTGAGAGAACACCACACTCCAGGCAGCGGGTACAGTACCAGCCGGCACGGAGCCCCGGCGTCAGCCTGCCCGCTCTCCCCTGCCTGGCCTTTACATCCGGGAGAACCCTGTCAGCAAGAACACACACGCACACACTGAAGACTGATCTCACCCAACTCCTTGCTAGCCACACACACACACACAGACACACACTCACACACAAGATAAAGAGCAGAAATCAAAGTATAAAGAGGCAGGGAACAGCAGAGGGAAATTAGTGTGTGAAGAAGATAAAGTTCTAGAGTGTTAATATGATTAGGGTTTATCACGCACCACAGGGCAGGGCTGGTCTAAGCCGGGCGGACCCTGCTCTCCTTTCTGTCCCTTCAGTCCTCTCTTGCCTACAGACCCACGGTCGCCCTGAACAGAAACCAGGTAAAAACGTCACATGATCATATCAACATCCGCACTACACAAGCAAAATAAACCCTACAAAAATTTACAGATATTACTTTGACAAAAATATATCTTTGTGTGCAAAAGTTAGGACCCCCACATCAATTTCAATTTCTGAATATTTACAAATAAAAATGATTCTCCCTGTTCTCCTGCTTTGTTTTAAGTTTTTTTATGTAAGACATCATACTGTAAGTAAATTATAAGCTTTTTTATTATTATTATTTCTCACCCTGATATCTTATACACTTACTTTTTGTTAAATCTTCATCATTTTTATTAGCATTTTGAATAAAATTTCTTCACATTTTGTTACAAGATCTTTTGACTGATCTGCTGCTGCCGAATCTCTTAATTTCTAAATATTTTTTGTTGATTTTTGCAGAACATTTAGGTTGTTTCTCTTGTGGTAGGATACCCTTAAATGATATTTTTAATTCATTGACCTTGCTAAATGTTTTTTTTTTAACTAACTTGGTTGTAAAAAAATAATAATAATAATTTCTTAAATTTGTAATATGGGACCAAAAAAAAAAAGTTGTGCAAAAAAAAAAGTTGAACTTCCACTCTATAACACTATAGAAGTTGTATGAGCATATAATATATACTACATACTACATAATATATACTACAGTAAAATATATCTAAATATTATTTAAATTTTTATAAAATGAGTATATATATATATAACTAAGCTACAA
>JAOTRS010000001.1:24565569-24582209 GCA_028565755.1 Dinotopterus cunningtoni | reverse complement strand
TAAACTCAAAAGTCTTTTTCTCAGAATTCTGAATTTTTTAATGGTGGTCCTAATCCTCTTCAATAAGGAAATGTGTATATTTCGTGCTATTCAAATATTCATATTTTGGATAGTTTGGATCAAATTTGCAAAATGACAACTTTAAATAAACTTTTACTGTTATTCATTTTCAGTTTTTAATTTTTAACTTCTTTAATAACACATACAAACAGAACTTTTCTTTGGAAGACAAAATAATCTGCCCTCAGAGATAAACTGTAGTATTTAATGATAATGAGACATAATTAAATACTGAATTCTGATAATGTTTACCAAGAAGATTAAGAACTTACCCTTGGCCCAATCTCTCCCTGGTCACCCTACAGACAAAAAAGACAGAAATGTAGTGATTATGATTCTCTGCTGTGTTTGCATGTCATTTTAACCTCCTGCTCATCATTATAATGTTCTGACTTCCACTAAAACAAGGAAACATGGCGATTAATGAGAAAGGAAATTTGTGCCGTGGAGCAAGGGAGACGCTGATTAAGGGCAAACTCCTGTGGCTTTTTCCAGAGATAATCAACAGGAATATTCCAAGCCTTGTTTTTTGTTTATTGCATTTTTTTTTAAGATGTGGTCTGACGCTTGGCGTTCTCGTGTCCGTGTGCACGCAGGGCAGCACAGAGGAACTGCGCCGCTCGCTGCTAAACAATTTGGAAAAACATGTGGTTGCCGTGAAGCGCAAAAGACAATTACCTTTCGGCACGACAGAGTAACGTGTAGGTGAGGTTTAAGCCTGTGACTTAATCTGTATGGAGGATGCTATCAGAACGTTCAGTAAAACATTTGCAACGTCCTAATTAGTTTTACAAAACAGCGTTTCTTAAATGGTATAAAAACATTTAACAATATTATTGGAACCTTTCTTACAAAAACTAGCATTATGATGAACTAGTGCTCCAACAGCCAAGTTATAGCAAAGGGACGCCCACACATTTAATAGAAATCCAAGCTTAATACAGAACTTTCTCAGAACCTAAAGGTCAGAAAAAACTAATATTTAGAAACTGTTAGCTGGGAATGAAAATAACCTAAGTGATTGTTTACCTTATCTCCTTTTTGTCCAGGTGGCCCCTGAGGACAGACAAGGAAAAACACACATGAGAGGGTAAATTATTTAATTTTAATATGTATATTCATATTTTGTAATAATCTCAGTTCAATAAACCAAAATAATTATGCAGATATTAAATAATTTGGTGCTTTACGATCAGAGTCAGAGTAAAACCAAAAAGAAAAATGGGATTATTAATAATCAGGGTCAGAATCAGGACAAGAGTCATATCACCACCAGTGTCAGAATAATTGTTGGGACATTTATAAATGGGATTAGAATCAGAATAGAAGTGAGGAACATAATCAAAAAAAGAATGAGGGGAAAAAAATAAAATTAAAATAGGAATGAAATTAAACCACTTCCGGTTTAAAAGGGTGTACTTGAGTAATAACACTGTACAGTATATTCAGTTGGATGGTCGAGAACTGTTTCAAAATCAAAATCAAACTCAGAATGAAAATGAGACTGAATATAAAAATGAGACTCTTTATAAGAATCAGAGTCAGAATCTGAAGAACAATGAAAATAAGACCAAGAATCAGAGTAAGAAAGAGAAGAAGAATAGGAATCAAAAGTAGAGTCAGAATCAGGACAAGTGTCAGAATCAAAATCAGCGTCAAAATAAGAAGAAGAATCTTGTTCTGATTGTGTTCCTCATTTCCATTTGGATTCTAAACATGATCCTTTCAATCAGAACAGGAATCAGAGTCAATCAGAGTCAGAATCAGATCCAGAAAAACACAATCAGAGTCAAAATGAGAAAAAGAATCAAAATGAGAATGAAAGTTGAGAATGACGACTTGGCTTCTATATTCCTCTTCAATTCTATTCTATTTTATTAATTTATTTTATTACAGTATTTGTATATAATGTAAAAAAAATTACAGCTAAAAGTTTTTCTATATTTTTCTCTATTTCCAATTTGTAAAAAAAAAATCTTCTTTCATACTTTATATTCTTATTAAAAACTTTTCTTATTTTAAATTTTAAGGTTATTGGTGGTCGTATAAGCATTTCACTTCATATCATACTGTGTATGGCTATGTATATGACGGAGGCAATTTGAATTTGAATCATAATCACAAGACGAATCTGAATCACAGAGTCATAATCAGAATAGGACTGAGAAACAATAATCAGAATAAGAGTAAGATTGACAAGAAGAATGAGAATAAGAATCAGATTGAGAATCACAGAGTCAGAATAATCAGAATCCTATCAGATTTATAATTAGTGTACTATCAAGCTTTTCTGAATTCTCCTTTGATATCTTTACAACCTTTGTGGCGGTACCACGGGTACCACAGGTACAATTTAAGTATTCTAAAATTTAAGTACAATTTAAGTACAGGGCATTAGTTTCAGTCATTTATTTCCTAATCTTTGGTAACCGCTTTACCCTGGACAGGGTAACAGTGCAGCCGGAGCCTATCCCAGCATCACAGGGATGTGAGTAAGGAATACACCCTGAATGAGACATAACCGAGGGCAGTTTAGTGTACCCAGAGGACTGGGAATAAACTCATGTCCAACCCGGGGAACCTGGAGCTGTGTAAATACTCTGAGCAGCTGCAGAGGAAACCAGGACATACAAAGCTACATATGAGAAGAGGATGAACTTCAGTCGACTTCCTCAGTACTCAGACACTGTGCTGTGATGTAATCCCAAACCTACAGTACACCCAACACCCCAAGTGAATAAGATTCATGTTGATCTCAACTGATTGTGATTTTTCATTCTACAAAACCCGAAACAAGCTGACATCTCTTTTAAGCAATAAGCGACAGATTAATAGTGTTTGGATGAGCAGAAGTAGTTTATACTGCTATTTATTTCTCTTGGAAATGACACTGCAGGAATTGGGGAGGTTAAGACAAAATTTTGCTTCTTTACTGTGTAATCCATTATTTCCCTCCCAGGTTGTTTTTAGCTGGATGCAAATAAGGACTACTATTTAGCTAAGAAATAGCGGGTGAAGAAAGGCATGTTGTAAAGACAGACATGTTGTGTAGACAGACATCTCCACAAAAAGGAAAAAAACCACAGTCCTTCATTTACACAGTATGGGGTAACAGCTACCAGATGGGAGTAGAGACAGTGTACTGTAAATTCACCTTTGACTGCCCACTGGCTTGGATAAAGTTTCAAAATCAAGCGCTGGCATGAGATAATGTATAGCTCACATCTTAAATACAGAAACGGGGAAAAAAACAACATACCTGACTTCCTTTTTGCCCAGGAGGACCCTTTGGAGAAATACAAGATATAGATAAAGAAAAGCAAAAACAAATGTGAAGTCCAATACTGAATATTTTATATCCGTTATTTACCCCGAAGGGCAAAAATATCAATTGTAGCAAAACTGAAGCGACATGCAACGTAAGTTCCCAAAGAAATTTTGCTATGGTATGTACTATGCGGCACGGTGGCTTAGTGGTTAGTACTGTCGCCTTGCACCTCAAGGTCCTGAGTTCAATTCCAGCATTGAGTCTGTGTGCATAGAGATTGCATGTTCTTCCTTCGGAGGTTCTCTGGTTTCCTCCCACAGTCCGAAAACCTGCAGAATACGCCTATTGCCATTTCCAAATAGCCTGTAGTGTGTGAATGTTAACCGAAGGTCCTACCACGGTCGTACAAATGGGAATAAATACAATGGTCACCATTGGCCTCTAGGGTTCTTAGTTGGACTACAGAGGTTCCTGGATGGATGGTATTTATTATAGTTTATTATGATAAACTATTGTATGTACCATAATTATTGTCATGGAACTTCAGACATTAACATGGTAGGCACCATGGGACTTTATTGGGTACCGTGGTAGTACTATGGTGTGTACTACAATACTTTTGTGAATACCATGGTACTTATTGGGTACCACAGTGGCTACCAAAGTTCAACAGGTATCTAATGTGGTATGTTTGTACATACTCTAACGTGTTAGTATGTTAGTACATACAGTACTGCTGGGATCTAGTACAGGCAGTACCATATACTGTAAGACACCTGGTAGCCACTGTGATACCCAATAAGTACCATGGTTTTCAGCAAAGTATTGTGTACTGATCTTTGGAGGGCCAGTGCCAGTGCTAGTACTATGGCATTTGGTCAGATACAACAAGTTTAATACATGGTGCAATGGTACTATAATATAGAAATATTACCATTATGGTATTATATTACCATGTTTCGATATTTAAATTAAAATAAATTGATAAAAAACATTCTTATATCTGCTTAGGAATTGTTTTTGTCAATAGAAAAAAATATCTGGAGACAACTGGCTAGCTATTAGCTTTGTAAAACATGTTAAGCTACAGTATCAGTTAGCATGCAAGGCAGGATTTCAGTCAAAACTTTGCAGAACATAAACATTTCTTATCCCCAAAGTTGATATATAAAATTCCGGAAATTATTGTTGTGGGTTTTATATTATTATTATTGCGCTGTTTTTTTGGCTGAGCACATCACATGGCTTCTGAGCAAACCCTTTTGTATGTACACTACTTGAACAAAACCATTTGACCAAACCTGGTAATTATTAAATTCAGGTGTTTCAATCAGACCCCTTATCATCCCCAGTGAAGGGCGATCTTAATGCTTCAGTATACCAAGACATCTTGGACAATACTATGCTTCCAACTTTGTGGCAACAGTTTGGGAAAGGCCCTTTTCTATTCTAACATGAACAAGGACCATAAAGACATGGTTTGATGAGTTTGTTGTGGAAGAACTTGACCGGCCCGAACACAGAATCCTGACCTCAACCCCATCGAGCACCTTTGAGATGAACTGGATTGCGAGACGTGCCTTCTCGTCTGACATCAGTGCCTGACCTCATAAATGCTTTACAGAATGAATGGGCATGAATTCCCACAGAAATCTTGTGGACAGCCTTCCCAGAAGAGTGGAATCTGTTATAGCTGCAGAAGGAGGGACCAACTCCATATTGGAGTATATTGATTTGGATACAATGTCATGGCCAAATATCTTTGTCGATATAGTCTATCTTAAACATACTTCAATTACATACATTGATGCAAATATGCATCATCCCCGTCTTCCATATTTCTACAAAACATGAATCCTGAAATCCACACACTCGCACACATTCACAAGCCGTCCTGCTGTCACTCAAAGCCGAAAACAGATACTCACAGGTTTTCCGTCCAAGCCGAGAGGCCCCTGTGTGCAGAAAAGGCAGAAGAAGAGAAATGAGCGGTTAGGCACTGCGGCTTCGCAAAAATACAGGGCAATAAAAAACAGAGTGCAGATAGAGCTACAGTACAACAGAAGGTGGAGGATAATACATTACAGGCATGAGAGATGATAAAGTAGAGTAAAGGTGTTTGCGCAGCGTAAGTGCAGCTTGATATCACTTCTTAATTTTATAGGAACACTCTTAAACAAATGCTCTTGGTTGTTACAGGTGTTCCAGTTGGAACCCTGTTTAAATAGTGAAATAAATTTAGTAGGGTTCAACCCTTAGGCATGCTAGATGGAACATTTTAGTTATAGTGTACTAGTAAGCTGACCATAAGGTCTAATTTATTTCATATGCCTTAAGCATTTTTAGGGACATGTGCGATGACTGGAAGCCTAACTAAAAATATATTAGTGTCAAACTGGCAGCACTGTGGCCTTGAACCTTCAGGGTTTAAATCTCGTCTCTGGTGTGTGTGTGAAGTTTGCACACACATATCTTCCTATAGTTGGTGGGTTTCCTTCAAGTACTTCCCAAAAGGTGTAAGTTGTTCGATGTTTCCAATTCGCCCATTCTGTGTGAGAGTGTGTGTGCTTGTGCCCTGTGATAGCTTGGCACATCATCCAGGATGCACCCTTCCTTGTGTTGTGAGGCACCCTAGAGTTTGAATCCTGTTGGTGCCACATGACTAAAGATTCCAGAAAAGCTAAATTGCCAGTGCTCTCCAGGTGGGACGAGCATTCTCTCTGTCTCTATCTTTCCTGTCAATCACAGAGACACACAAGCGGTGCACACCATGTACTGCTCTAAAGATCACCAGGTCTTCAAGAAGATGAGGCCATGTTGAAAACAAGAACAAATAAAAGCAAGACCAAGTCCAGAGTTAGACCAAAAACCATCAAATCTTTTTCTAAGCCAGGCTTTCACTTCACCTACTTTGCTTCATTGGAACCAAGACCATGTTTAATGAAACAAATGCCCAAGACCAAGACAAAACCAATTACAAATTCCGGTAAATCCGAGACAGATTCAAGTCAATACAAAACATATCTCAAGACCAGACCTGCAGTTTGGTTGAAGTGAGCTCCACATGTCCAGAGCTCTAATTCACCCCACAAGCTTAAAAACAGCTTTAATACTTCACCAAATGTACCAGATTCCAGAAAAACCCTGAAAATGTTAAAAATACGTAGAATAAAGCATGACTCTTTGAAATGTTGGGGTACTTCTTCTGTAACCTCCATTGGAAATGAATTTATAAATTTCAGTGGAGAAGTACTTCAAAAGCTCCATGAGGCATGATGGTAGAGATAGTGGAGTGTCTGAAGAAGCTTAGCAGAGATGTCCTTTGACCTGTGTGACCTGTATATATATAGTATATTTATATTTCTTAGTCCCTTGAGGTAGAAACCAGGACCAGAAGTGGGAAAAGTCAGATCTAGAATCAGACTATAAATCCCATTTCATGGGTCAAGTGTTTGAATGTGGGGTAAGATGTGGTACTGCTGAGAAGATGTGGTATAGGAAGCTATAAAGTTATTGTTCATATAATGATATGGGGAGGAAAAAATCTCACATGGCACGGAGTCGTATAAAATGTTACTTCTGGTTTTAGTTGCACAAAACCCCTGAGTGATGCCTACAGATTAGAAGTAGGTCATGAGGACAGAGAGGTTTGGTATTGAATGTGGATGCGTAAATGTGGTTTAAACATGTTTGCTCGGTGTCAGGTCCATCTGGGAACATTTAAGTTGCCTGATTTCCCTGGTGGCTATTCATGATGAGCGGCCTTGGTACGCACATTGAGGTCACGCTGGTCTTTCCTAAACAAAGACAAATGAATCTTAACCTCAGAATTACAGATTGATTTATGATGTCTGACACAACCTGACCTGCCAGAGGTCCGCTAAGCTGGGAGGGAGGGAAGGGGGGGTATGTGCTACTGTTGTGCTAGGCCTGGTTTGGAATTATTTCAGCCTGGATGTAGGTTAACTAAATTACATTTTTTTATCCTTATAAAGGATTTAGAGGTGTTTATTCATGGCATTATTAGTAGTATGTTTCTCCTGATGAAGAAAACCGAGCATGTTTATTTTCGGAAGTGACTAATGACCTACAGTATGTCCATGCAAAATATATGGTTACGAAGTGATTCATGATTCAATACGAAGGGATGCAGCACCAGTCCCAAGCCCGGATTAACTGGAACGATTTGCGTCAGGAAGGGCATCCGGCGTAAAACCTGTGCCAAGCTTGTGTGTAGTTTGCCGGGAGCAGCCGAAAGACCAACAACAACAATTCGTAACCATATATTTTGTTGGGGAACGATAACATTAAAGAACAAAAAAACTTATTTAAGAGGCAACTTACACTATAGGTTGCTGTAAAGTAACACTATAATAGGCAGTTAAGAAACCTGCATTCTTGAATGAGCAAACTTGTACTTGTACATCTATCTTAAATTCCTTCAGTTGACCACATTAAACATTTCTGATCCTCACTCCTCGTCTATAGCACTTTATCCTGTATTTAGGGTCTCGGGGGCCTGGAGCCTATCCTAGGAGACTTAAGGCACGAGGCGCAGTACACCCTGGACAGGGTGCCAATCCATCACAGGGCACACACACTCACACGCTCATTCACACACTATGAAAAATTATGGGAAATCCAATTAACCTAATCTGGAGGAAACCAGAGTACCCGGAGGAAACCCACCAAGCATGGGGAGAACCTGCAGACTCCATGCACACAGACCTGAGGCAAGAACCCCCACCCTGGAGGTGCAAGGTGACAGTGCTAACCACTACACTACCGTGGGGCCTCATCTTGTAAAGGAATTTGGCAATCAGACTTGTAAAATTGGACGTCAACATTTTTTAAGCAATTGATCCAAATACTGTATAACACAAAGTCTGTATTATAATTAATGCAATAGTGAGCACAGCTTTTTTATGCACACTTTTGCACTACTTTCAGTACTTAGTAAAACTACATAGTAACTGATTGCCAATTATGGCACTTTAACAAATCGGCCAAGCTATAGTAGCTACATAACTAGCAAGATATCAGTGTACATCCTACCTGCTAATTACATTTTGAACGACTATCTTTAAGCAGAAATTCAGCTCAAAGAGGAAGCATGGGGCAAAGGGATAATATTTCAGCATTGCCATAATAATCTAAAGCTTATGAAACCCAGACTTTAACCCTCAGAAGCACTTGCCTGCGAAATTTCCCTGATAATACCAGTGTTTCCCAACCCTAGTGCTGGAGGCCCAGAGGGTTTATAAATTTCCTGATCCATCTCAGATAATTATCAAACTGTCTAAAAGTTGGATGCAGCATGTAATAATGAAACTAATGCATTAGGAAAAAATTGCATTAACCCCCTAATGCAAGTTCCTCCCATTAAATACAGTGATAGCTATCAGTATTGAAGTGCATAGTGTATTACTAACTTAAACCACAATCATGAATTTGAGAACAACATCGTGGTAAACCACTCCCCTAAATTGTTTAATGCGTTAAAGAATGGAGTCGTGGCAAACCTCGGGTCAAGCTCCAAGTGTGGCTTTGTTCTTTCTATTGTTTGTCAGTCATGCGACTCCATTATTTTTGAACATTCCTGATTTCCACAGATAAGATCTTTCTACAGTACATCCCAAACCATATTACCTCTGAAAAAAGAATTAAGAAATAAATAAGCTCTGTCTAAAACCCTCTGATTTACCACACATGTTCTAAGGAGTATAAAACTCACAACAAAAAAAAACTGGGTTCAACTTCCCAATAAAACCTCATGAGGCGAGTTGAGAAAACAATAATTGCTTTTCTGTCTCCTGTCCTGCATTAGCTCTATTTTTTTTCCGTTGTCGTAAATTACAAATTCGACCCAGGGAAGGGTTTGGGACTCCAAGCATTCCAGCTGAAACTGGTCTCTGTGAAAGCCTCGAGAGAACAGGATTGGGAAACTGATTACACCGAGAGCGCGACCCTGCCTTCAGCACGACTCTGTACTTCCACTCATCCTCGCTGTTTCGAATCTTTTAATCTAAACTGTGGGCCAAAAGTATGGAAGCAGGCAATGATTTGTTGATAGCCAGCAACCAGTGCAGATATTTTTATTGACGTCTAATCATGTGGAACTTGGGGAAATATTCTGGTCACCATGGTCACCATATCTGCACCAATCAAGCTCATGGGATGTACTTGACCGTTTGTTGAGACGTGTATTACTCTCGAGTCAACCCCACTATTGGGGTTACTAGCAGTTTGAGGTTAAAAAAGGTGTTAGGTTGTAGATTTAATCCTACACCATACATTGTTAGGAGGATTGTTTAAAACTAGGAAAGTGTATAATTAAATTTGCACCATAGACACTTAGCAGTGTGTAACATCACTGTAGATTGGGAAATGGCAGCACTAAGTGATCCAGTATATTTCACTATACCCAAATAATCAGAAACATAACCTGATACTGAATGTTACACCAGGTGTTCATTTTCTCCTTAATTTGGTTTTGGCCAAATCCCATCCACCAAGCTGATCAAGTTACAGATAGCAACCAGGGAGGGTGAAAGATGGTGAACATGTACTCTCTCCAAGGTATGTGAAGCCAACCAAGCATCTTTTCAACCGTAACAAATTCTGAGGGATGCGCTATCCATCCTGTTCACCCTAGACTGCATGGACAATGTCACGTTCTTACATTACTGAACATGGTTACCTGTCACATCATTGAGGTCCTAACTCATAGTCTCTGGCATGATGTGCACACTCTTTCCTTTTGTTGCACCAATCGGGTACTCCAAAGAAGCAGACCAGAACAAATTCGTATTAGTACAATTTATAAATAATTAAGCTGGGGGCCAGGGGAAGCTCAGTGGTTAAGGCATTGGACCATAGTTCAAGGTCACAGGTTCAAACGCCATGACCACCACTGTTGGGCCCTTGAGCAAGGCCCTTAACCCTCAACTGCTCAGAAGTATAATGAGATAAAAATGTACAGTAAATTGCTCTGGATAAGAGTGTCTACTTAATGTAAACAAGCAATAGATCAACAGGGTCAATGCTTCATGGTAAAGCACAATCCTTTTTGATTTTGTTCAAAATATTTAATAGTAAATGGTTACACATAACTAGAAGTGTCAGACCGAAATTCTACACCATGCTTGTTTCACTTTCCTTTCAACATATTTGGTTTAGGACAGACTTCACACCCTGACTTGCAGTAAAACTTACATGCAGCTGGTGCACCTGACCCCTGCTCTACTGACGGAGGCCTGGAAAATTAACGCCTCAAAGCAAGACCCTTAACCGCTCAAGTGCTCCAAGAGCGTACATCATGCCTGACGATCATGTGGTGTAACCCCTACTCCAGTCCAAACTCGGTATTTGTAAAATCTGGTTGTACTTTCTTTCTGTAATAAATATTTATGGAGTTTTAAGACAAACAAAACGCAGAATCTGCAACCAACGTGAGAGCGCTGTTAATGAATGATGTCATTGGCATAAACAAAATGTTTTTTGAAGAGTTACTTTATGTTCCATCTTTCCTTCTTATTCTCACATGTCTCACATGAGTTTTACAATGTCTTGTGATGAGTCATGTAATTAAGGATCTGGTTACTAAAAAAATGATTGATGTGCCAGATTGATAAGACACACCCACTTTGGATATTTACACTGCAGTCCTGCTATTCTTTATTTAGTTTTTTCCTAGCAATTTGGTTGGCGCCATCTTGGAATAACGTTCTTGATTCTCAGCTTTTGAGAAACTCTATATTTATGGAATTGGGACGAAATTTGACAACCATTTAACTCGATTTTTTTCTATTTGTAGAGTGGAAATGTAACTAAGTTAGGATTTCCTGGATAACTAGACTAATGCCATACTTATTAATACGTACAAACTCTCTTATTGCACACTTTAGGACTTTTTCACATGCTTAATCCATACAATTGGATTCAATCTTTAATTATGTGGATACACTTGAAATTTTGTTGAAAGCATCTCATACAACAAAGATGAACACATCAATGCTAAGGTTGCCTCAATCTGTCGCGTTACACATTTAAAAATAATAACCGGTTAAGAATAACCGTAATGAAACTGTACACGCTTACATATATTTAAATAAATAAGTAAATTAAGCCTAAAATTCTTGGTTTCTTGGTACCATGAAACAGGGGATGTGGTGACCAGAGAGTGGAATATTTAAAATTTTTTGATCAGCGCTGGCAGCAGAGTTAGAAACCTGACCTGATGGGAACCTGAACGAGCATGCGTCTCTGTTCGCGTCTCGTGTTTTCGACTAAAGGAACCTCAAAGCCACGATCGCCCCCCCAGCACGGCTTTTGCGGTGAGACGACGGTAAGTGGGAGACGGAAAGCACCAAGCATCTGGATGTAATGCCTATGAAATCCCATCCTCTTCAATTCCACCTTCGTTTCCCAAGGGGAAATTGTTTATTGCTTCGCGTTACGATCCATACATAAAAAAATCATTTGTGAAACATAGCATTCTTTTTTTTTCCGACTAGCAAATATTCGCTTTGATAGTTGGTACGGATGAAAATACAAAAAAATAAAGCAAGAGGCTAGTGAGTCAGTAAGGAAAACAGTTTTCATGCCAGCTTCTCTTTTTGATGTGAAAAGCCTTTGCTCTGATTTAATGGGGAATTTCTTTATACCACTCTGCCCAAATATACAACCTTTATATTTATATTCATGAGGTACTTTTTGGTGTAGTTTCATATTACCTTTTAACTTAAGAAAAAGTCTAAAAAGAGCTGATGGCTTACATCCTGGTGTGTACAACACCACAATGGATTTGAAATGGTGAAGGCAATGAGAAATGTGATTGGAATTTTTAGGAATTACATCCTTGATTTTTTACAAGCTGAAAGGTAACTGGACAAACTAACGTCATCATAAATTTATTTGACTTTGTGACGCCTGGACCCTGGAAACATTGCCGTCTTTGGTTCCTGCTTGCTTGTGTGGTTGTGTTGAGGTCAGATGATTGAACATTCGATTTCTTTGCCTTGGCTTGCTTACGCGGTTACCATGAAGTCCTGTCCTATCAGTTTAAAAGCATTTGCTTGAATTAGAACAGAAAGTAGAGCTCTATACACTTAAGACCGCATGCTTCTTCTTCTTCCATCAGCAGTCACATCATCAATAAACACCAAAGACCCGGTTCAATACAGCCAAACACACCCATGCCATAACGCTAGCTCCACCATGTTTGACAGATTACGTTCTACACTTTAAAACATGAGCACTTACTTTCCTTCTCCATATTCTTCTCTTTTTGAACAGCTACTGTACGGCGGCACGGTGACCTAATGGTTAGCACTTCCTTTTAAATCAGTAGTGATGTACGGAGGCATAAATATGAAAACTGCGTCGCTGTCCAAATACCTATAGACCTGACTGTATGCAATGGTGCAACATTTGTAATTTGTATATGAACTCTGGTGCTAATTTGTTGGTAATTGTTAACTTTCTTGTTGATGCATTCGTTCTAAAATAAAAAAGAATGGAATAAATCAAATTCAATGTCTCGTGAATAAACAAGTTTTTTTTTTTGTCAAGTATAAAATTCTGAGCTAATTTAGACAAGATGAGCGTGTGAGAGGAGGCGTAAGGTGCACACAGCTGCATCACACACACAAATAGTTATGCAATACCGTCTGTATGCACTTAACCAACGCACTAACACAAACACACACACATAGACATACAAACACTCTGTGCCTCGAACCAAATATGGCTCGCTTCTAACCGAATTATTATTTTATTCCCCACTTTTCCATTTAAAATAATGACCTGAACTGAATTCCATAACCTGAAAAGTTTTAGATTAAATCCTGAAACTTCCTGTATTAACTAAATAAGGAAATAAAGCCAATACAGGAACTTAATTAGCTTTGAAAAAAAGGAATGTTTCTGAAAGGCAGACAATTCCCGGAAAGAAGCGAGCAATTGCAAACGCATGGCTCGCTGCGTCTGGCTGAGAGATTTAAAAAGCTTGGTTTCTGCCCGCATCTGCTGATGCTGCCCCACACCAGCGCAGGTTGGCACTGCACCCCCAAAACCAGAACCGATCAGTGTTTATCCTGCGGAGAAATCTGTGTATCTTTCAGAAAAATATTTGTGCTTGCAATTGCATGAAGGACTTGCGTTTCTTCCATGTTTCCTGCATCATAGTTAGAGCTTCAGCCTCAGATTCCTGTTTTCTGGTGGAACCTGATTTGGTACTTTTCTGTCATACTTCATCCATATCAAAGTTTAACGTTTAAGGTACCATAGCCTTCATAAAGCAGCCTGACCATTTAACATCTTTTTTTTCCTCTCACATCAACAAGGCTGTTCTCCTTTCAGAACTCATTCAGTTGTGTGTGTGAAAAGAAAAGACATCTGGTACCAACAACAATACCATGGTCAAAGACCACATGGTTGGAGATCATATTTTACTTGCATCTTTTTGTCATTTATGTGAACACCGGATGAAAGTCTTGACCTTTATGCATTGCGATGCCGCCATATGATTGGCTGAGAATGTGTATATTGCATATAGGCACCAGGAGAATGTAGAACATCTAGAACTTCTAAAGCTGCACTGACGTTACAATCACTATCCTTTTTCGTCAGTTGGTGATGAAGAAGAAGAAGATGATGATGATGATGACGACATCAATGGTGATAGCTGACCAAGACGTCCTCCAAAATCCCCCATAAGTGTGTAGGGTTAGATGCGATTAGAAGTGTGAAGGCTCACACTCGATCATCTTGTGGATGGAGGTGGAGTCATGCAGGAAGAGCTTAGCATGATAGGATACAAGTGATTAAATAAAAAAATTTAAAAATAGTACTTTATTAAGATTTCTCTTCGGGATTAACTTTCACATATCCCAGTTAGCCAGGAAACAGCACCTCCTGGAGCGGACAGTGTTACTAAGGGCTTTGCTCAAGGGTTCAACGAAAGCAACTTGGCAGTGCTGGGGCTCAAACCCCCAACCTTCAGATTAGAGAACCAGTAACTTACAGATTTAACCATTTGAACCATCACCACTCCCCTCAGTGACTAGGGAGGAGGACTGCAGTACAGTGGTACCTCGGCATACGAACGCCACATCTTACGAATTTTCACCTTAATTAAAATTTTGCAAGAAATTTGCCTCGGTGTAAAAAACATTTTCAGCATACGAGAGACCAGGTTGATACCTCCAGTTGCACGTACAACCGGTCGCGTGTGCGTCTTGGAGCCGTTTGCATCAGTGGAAAGCCAAGCCAAGTGAGTTTACATGTTTTTGTTTTTTTTGCGAGATTCAGTGAAGACATAGCAGCATGGGTTCCAAGAATGCTAGCAAGGACGGTAGCAAGAAGAAAATGGAGCCGCTTTCAGTTTTCAGTTCTTAAAGCAGCCAGTGCTAAGAGGAATCATAATTTTTTTCAAAGAGGTTAAGTGAGGTTTTAATGTTTATTTATTTCCTATTTTACTTTATTTACATGTCTTTTTAAAATGTTTTCATAGTTTTTATGTGCAAAATATATATAATTATAGTGTTGGAAACGAGTAATATTGGTAATATTTTTTGGTTGGCTGGAACAGATTATCTGCGTTAACAATACTTCCTATTGGAAAATGTGTTTCGCAATACGAGATTTCACCTTAAGAACTCGTCTCCGGAACAGATTAAATCCATATGCCGAGGTACCGCTCTATTGCGATTTGGTGGACAAGCAGAGGCAAATAATAAGAGAAAAAGTGAATGTCATCCCACCCCCACCCACCCAAAAGCACAACACCGACACTGTGGATTAATAGTCACACTCCCACTCACCCCCCCTGTTTTGTTTTTGCTGTTTTTTGTGAAACACCCACACACACACACACACACACACACACCTGTAAGTAATTATTCGGAGGTAAATTCCCAGCAGGAAAGAAAGCGAGGCAGACACAGACTTTAGGAAACTGAGCAAGGCGGCACTGGCGGTTTAAAACCCCTCAGTGAACACAAACGTCTGCAGAGGCGTGAGCGCGCCAGGCCCCGACCGATGCCTATCTGCAGAACGGCAGCATTACAGTAAAACTAACACGCTACACTCGTCTCGTATTCACGCACAGCTACTCATCACGCTGATGCAGTTAAGACCAGGCGGGTAGAGCGATTAGCCAGACTTTCACTTGGTCAGAAAAGACAGACGCACAAATACACAAACAAAACACCCTCTCTCCTCACACACCCATAATCAGCTCTCCCCAGGGGCGAAAATCTGTTACGAGATCAGCTTTAAACGTCTAGCCAGACGCCGGGTTACTCAGTGACCAACAACAGGATGTGGTGTTATCCGGGAATCTCAGGCCAGACTCAGAGGAGCGTTCTGAATCACACAGCACTCACACTGCTACAGAACACCGCTCTGCTCTGTAGAGTCCTGTACAGTTCTGCTCAGAGCCACTAGAGGACGTCAGATCTTCATCAGACACGACCGAGACACACTGCACCCGGAGTAGTGGAGATTATCATAGAATGGATATGACGGCATGACTTATAATAAATGTAACAAATTATCTGGGTATGTATTATTATTATTATTATTATAAATGTGGATTTAATATTATATCTTATTTGTTTTTGTTTATTTTTGCATTAATTGCACATGCATACAGTATGTAACTATGTAAACGACAACCACTCAGCCATAACATTAACACTACTTTCAGGTGAATTGAATTACACTGATTATCAGTTATATTTCAATAAACTGGTGACAGGATCGTGGGCGCCCAAGACTCATCCACGCGTGTGGAGACTAAAGGCAAGCCCGTCCGGTCCGATCCCACAAAAAAGACAATGTAGCACAAACTGCTGGCGATGAGAGAAAGGCACCAGAACATCCAGTGCACCACAGCCTGTCACACATGGGGCCTGGCAGCCAAAGAGCCCAAGGCCACCGTCCCGGCCTTCAAACTCCCAAGATCCAAATCCGATTGAGCACCCAAACAAGGCTTATCCATCCCGCAACCCACAGCACCCAAAGGATCCGTCTCTAATGTCCAGGTGCTAGACACCAGAGGTCTTGTGGAGTCATGTGAGGTAGAGCTGTAATCGGGCCTTAAAAGTTAGGCCCGACAGGGCCCGAGCCAGACAGATTTCGGCCAGAGCCTGACAAGTACATTTTGATTGACAGCCCTTTAAAAGCCCGAACCTGTTTACAGCCTGACATTATTCATTATTCAATACCCATTTTGCTGTCGTACTTTAACAGAATGTCGCACTTTTTGCATTTTACATAACCCACTGGCGCATTATTCTCATTATGT
>JAOTRS010000001.1:24544679-24556564 GCA_028565755.1 Dinotopterus cunningtoni | reverse complement strand
ACTACTGGAAAAAAAATTCAAAAAGAAAAGAAAATCAGTGAGTAACTGTTTGTGTTAAGATTTTTTTCTTTGCCTTCTAATTTAACCCCAGAGCTTCTGATGTAATTCGTTTCATACACACACACACACACACACACACACACACACACACAAGACCGACATGAGATGTTTGTTTTTAATTGAAGTGTTATAAAATTTTCTTAGCATTTTATTCATAACTTTTGTAATAGATTGCTAATTTTACTTTTATTTTTTTTATTCTTCTTATTATTATTATTCTGTCACAGAGCTAAATTGAGAGAGCTGCCGTGCACATTTCACTGTATTCCCATCAAAACCTGATCAACTAACAGCAAAAGTTCGGAGTTAAGCAGAACCACGTCGAGTTTGGAAACAAGCAAAGCTGCCATCACTTTACAAATAAAACCTTCTGCTTGCGTTTGAAGAACAGATACAGAATAATTGCTGTGTTCTTGTGCTGGTTCAGTGGGAACACGGAGGGATTGGGTTTGAAATGAGATAAGTACAAAAGCTCAATGTCGCGGTTAAACCTTAAAAAAAACAAGACAGGATTGGTCAAGTCATGTCTAAGTCATGTGTTATGATTTATTAACTTATGACTTATAGCACTACGCAATCAAGCGATTATATAATGAGTGGTTCCAGAGTTATGGATGTGGTGTTTAGACTCATATTGGTGAACAAAAAGCCTGAGCGCATGGACAAGCTTACCATCAGTGAATTAATACTTATAATGCAAACTTTTAATGTAATCTCTGCAGATAAAAGCGAACTTAAAAATGCATTCAATTATTGCATTCAATTATTTACGTCCTGAAAATATACGCATTTTATCGGTGTTATAGATGAAACATTGAAACGGACAAACTTTAATAAGAGACAGCTGCAGAAAGAATCACACTTGTACTATGAAAGAGACTTAAATGAATACAAAGGCAAACGGGACTTGAGAGTAAAGGCCTTCAAGCGATTGACATTTACACAAGACCTCAAGCACAGTACGGTGATGACACCCATAGCGACACTAAAACATTCGAACTGTGCAAACGTTTTAAAGAATTTGTAAATGACGATCCCGGCCGAGGTGGCTCAGAGCCCACTGCAATCACTCCAGTAAATATTCAGCGAGTGGAATGCCTGATCCTTAAAAATCGATAGAACCGTATACACAATCATTCACTAACACCACTTGCACGTTACATGAACTCGGCTGGGAGTTATTGCCACATCCCCGTACAGTTCTGACCTCGCTCATTTCCACGTCTTTGAACCATTAAAGGAGTTCCTGGGAGGCCAGTGTTTTAGACATGAAGTAGTCAGTCCAATCATGGCTCCGGCATAGTATAAAAACGTTCTACTTTGATGGTATCCAAGCACTAGTGAAACACTGGGATAAGTGCATTAGTGTAGCAGGGGATTATATAGAGGAAAAAAAGTTTTTAGTCTCATAACTGTGTTCTGTTATTCTGCACAATCAAAGACCTGGTTTGACTTGACCGCGCCTCGTACGTATAAAAAGAACTTGCTTGAATACTGAATTTATATAAGAATTAACTATGAATCATTAAATTAATGATTATTGCTGAGGCAGCACAGTGGCTTAGTGGTTAGCACTGTTGCCTTGCACCTCCAGGGTTCGGGTTCGATTCGCGTCTCTGAATGCATGATCTACCCATGTTTGGTGGGTTTGATCCAGCTACTCTTGGTTTCCTCCCACAGTTCAAAGACATGCAGATTAGGCTGATTGGCGTTCTCAAAATTGCCCATATTGTGTGAATAAGCGTATGTGCCCAGTGATGGATTGGCGTCCCATCTAAGTATACAGAATAAAGCGGTATAGTCAGTGAGTAAATGAGGGATTATTGCTTCTAGTCCTTTCCTCTCTCTTTCTTTCCTTTCTTTTTCTTTCTAGTTTTCATTATTGTGCCCCCATGGTTTAGCTGCCCTTTGCATGGAATCGCCCTAATCAGCTGCATAAACTTCCTCGTTCGCAAACACACAAATAAGGGACCAAATGCGGAAATCAGTTAATATTTAGCTGTTAATAAATATCTCATGATTATAAATAGAATTTTTTATTAATTGATACATCAATGAGAGTTTACCAGCACCCTGAGGAGTGGGAAAGGAAGCATGCGTGTCTCAGCGCTCACTGAGGCCTCACCGCTTATCGTGCAGGATCTGTTACGACGACGATGTCTATCTCAAAGAGAAAGCAATGAGTAAGAGTGTGTTTGGATAGTTACAGCAGATTGGGCCATCTGAGTCAGTGTCTGTGTGAGATGAGACAATTTACTCTCCAGCTGACTCATTCTGGTCTTAATTAGCGCCTGAATGATGTTTGGAAGATCCTTGTTTATAAATACTGCATTACAGTATCGAACCCTTTGATTTTTTTTTAAGAGAGATATTTATTGAGAATGTGACGTGAGAGATTTCATCAGTGAATCACAATGAGATTTAAACAATACCAGAAGGCTTAAGTAGAATTTTCAGTAGAACTCACCAGGATTTCCTTGTCTTCCCATCCTGCCACGCTTTCCTGGAGGACCTGAAATGAAATGAATACGTCACTGTAACAGAGAACTAAAAACAAGACAGGCAATCTATTTCATTATTCCTAAAGCCTTTTACGTCAATCTGCAAGAGGCAACAGTGTGTCTTTTTGAATTAATACAGATACCAAGTTTGTGTTTATGCTAAGATCATACTTTGATATCTTGATTTTAAGAAAACATATTCACATTTTGTCAAAATGATATAAAAATGGTGCAGGATAAGAAAGGAACCAGTTTAACAAACAAGCTAGTCTGTTTAAAGATGCCTAAAACCTTGCCTTATAATTAATAACTTTTTATTATTACATAATTCAATATGTAATTTGAACACGGAAATATTCCCAATGCTCTTTGGGAGCATCGTGTCAGCAAAAAATGTAAATGTTTAAAATGTTTAAAAGCTGTGAAAAATACATTAATAAAAAGGAACGTAGTGAATAGAGCCGAGTGAAAGAAACAGTGATTATTTTCTCCCTGATGTGAGCATTAGGGGAGATCCTCAGAGTAACGAGACGATGAAGAGGCAGAGACTGATGTGGACGATGCTGATAATTACACAGAGAACTCATTTCCCGATTGTAAACGTATGATTATTTTTCTCTTGTTTTTTCAATTTAACTTTACTGGAATAAAGCCTTAACATTCCAGCTTGTCTCTTATTCTTGGAGAAACCAGCCTTTATACTGTTACTTGTGATTGAGTTACTGAATTTGCAAAGAAAACACCAATTTCATTTGTGTGGCGGTTCGGGGGGGGGGAACCATCATGTGGTCAAATTCTGACGTTTTTCCAAAAAAACGAATTTGACCACATGACATTTTTTTCCCCTCCAAACCTCCGCACAATCATTTATTATCACTTAGAGAAATCCACAGATGAGACTCATTTGTCCGAGCCTAGATCCCTCTGCATTTGTTGCTCATAAATGAAGCCAACCTTGTCTCCTTCCTCTGCGCTAAATCACTTCCATTGACTGATCTGCGCCTCACTTCCACTGCAGTGTGAAATAGGAACCATACCTGCCGAGGCCGCCGGGTTTCTAATGAGCTTTGGTGGCTTAAGTGGCATAAAAGCTCCCTGTGTTTGTAAAATGAGTGTTATTAAACTAAGCTAATCAGCTCCTGCTGTCTTAAAGCCCCCCCATGGGCAGGAAAGGAGGATTTACCCATAACCCCAACGCGACATGCATGACCTGCTTCTTTCTGGGTTTGGGCTTTCTCTCTTATTACACAGATACAACTTAAAGATTGTGAACAGTTGCATCACAGCGTCTCAAGATATTATCCTTATGCTATAACTGAACGGAGGTCAAATCCCCCGACTAGGCACTAGGGTGAACTCCTGAAGAAGCACTTCTCAAATTCTCAAGTCTGATTGGTCAGAAGGGGTTGATTCATTTTTCATAACAGAAACTTAACAGAAACAGGCAGTAGTTCCAATAAGGTGAAGTAAATTAAATTTCAGACTTGAAGAAAAGAATCATAAGCTTCACGTAATTTAAGACAAATGATAATAAATAAATTTGGTCCCAGGCGGCACAGTGGCTTAGTGGTTAACACTGTCATCTTGCACGCCCAGGGTCCGGGTTCGATTTCCACCTCGGGTCTGTGTGCATGGAGTTGGCATGTTCACCCCGCGCTTGGTGGGTTTCCTCCGGGTACTCCGGTTTTATCTCATAGTCCACACGCATTCAGAATAGACTAATCGGTGTTCCCAAATTGCCCAGAGTGTGTGTGTGTGTGTGTGTGTGTGTGCCCTGCGATGGATTGGCTACCCGTCTGGGGTGTACACCGCCTAGTGCCCAAGTCTCCTGGAATAGGCTCCATCCCTCCCACGACTCTGTATACAGGATAAAGCAGTGAATTTGGTCCCAAGTGGTGCCACAAAAAAGGGTTCGTCTTTCTATAACTATCCGGCAATCACAAGATCAAATCCCTCTTTCGGGTCAATCACAAAGACAACAGCCAATCATGGGCATCTGCTTGCTCACGCAGGTGGAAGAGGGTGGATACACATTCTCTTTGGGTGGGTTACGCTGCCCCCTAGTGTAATGTGAGAACCAATTCAAAAAGGTATAGTTAGCTGAGTTCATGTACTTTGGAGCGAGCACTTGCTAGCCTTTACCATCCGTGGTTAGTAGTTTGTTGCTTGAGCCACCAAGATGGCTGTGAATTAGCCGTAAATAAAATAAGGGGCAAAATTGAAAAAATAAATTACACCAGACCATGATGTTTTGCATCTGTCATGTGTTTTAGAATCCAATGATCTTTGTGAGGGAACAACTAAGTATGACATGTTTGTGTTCAAACTGCGCTTCACTCCGCTTCATCACAACGCCCCCTGTCCTTCGTTATTATAAAAACACGCCCGCCCCCCATGTGTTTTATTCCTAAATACATTATTGAACACGCTAGTGTTAGTCAAGCAATATCTCAAAGCATCTCCTTTTTTTTTTAGGATTGATTTACTTCCTCGAACTCATCCCCACTTCTCTTCTGCTTGACCTTTCCCTTTTCCCATAACACCTCTCTCCTTTGGTCTCTCAGCTCGGGTATCATAATGAAGGATGCATGTTCCAGCATACATATACAGTGACACAGGAGCTGCCACTCTGCCCACATACTCCGCATCGCTCCACGCGGCTCAAGCTTTGAGCTCCGCCAGCTCGCTGTACCAACCGGTGTCTCCTTACAAACTTCTCCCCAAGCCGACAACGCAGGTAAAAATATACCCTTGTAGCACAGATTCCCTTCCTGAGCCACAGTCGTAAACACCGCAGGGGGGAAGAAAAGGGGGCTGCAAGCTGACGGCTCAATATCGATAACCTCCTGCAACATGTGTGTGTGTGTGTGTGTGTGTGTGTGTGTAGGGACACAGCGGACCACTGTGTTTGTTTTAGTGTTATGTTTATTATTAATACATTCTTGTATGTAATTAGAATATGGATAACATGCAGTACAAACTGGAAAATGAAGTGCAAAAGTTTGCACACCGCTGGGTTTTTGAAATGGGAAAAATAACAGCTGTGTTTTATAATTTACGTATAATGAGTGTATCGGACAACCAAATGTCCAACTTAGCCTGCGCCCCGGGGACATTTTAACCAGGCTTTTTTTTTTTTTTTTTTTACACTACATGTGCTAGAAGTTATATAGGGGGCGTTCAATTCAAACTGGGACTCGTCATAAACTTTCTGGTGAATGAAGGCGTACGACTCATAACTGCAGTAAAGTATTTGAATGGTGTAAATGTTTTAAAGAAGGTCGTACGTCCGAGAGTGACGACCCCAGCCGAGGTGGCTTGAAGCCCACTGCAGTGGTTCCCGTTAACATTCAGCGAGTAGAGCACCTGATCATTGAAAATGAATCGATAAGTTGCCTCCAACTTGAGAAAAGGACACATTTGTCTGTGGGAAATGTAGACACACGCATTCATCAACACCACTTGCACATTACAGAAACTCAGCTGGAAGTTATTGCCATATCCTGTACAGTCCTGACCTCACTCCACACGTTTAATTATAGGATTAAGGGAGTTCCCGGGAGGCCAGTGTTTCAGATGTGAAGCAGGCAGTCCGATCATGGCTCCGGCATACTGAGAAAACTTTCTTGATTGTGTCCAAGCACTAGTAAAGAACTGGAATAAGTGTATTAGTGTAGCAGGGGATTATATAGAGAAATAAATAAAGGGAGTTTTTTTTATACTCTCATAACTGTGTTTTGTTATTCTGCGCAACCAAAAGTCCTGGTTTGACTTGAACGTCCTTCATATTAAGCAAACATTTCTACTATGTGTGTAGTCTGGATTCAACCTCCCGACCAGTCTGAATCCAGTCTAACCATATAACCATTAAGCGTGGTTATTTTCCAGACATTAACCTGAATCAGATTTAAATATTTAAAGGATAAAAAAGGATGAACAGAAACAATTTGAATTAACTAAATGACAAATGTCAAATTTTGTCCATAAACCTCTCAGTATCCAGGCTATTAAAACAACAGGGTATGACATCTGACACAGTTACAACCAATATGTCAAAAACAATATAAAGGGAAATCGTATGTTAGAGGATCTAAAAGACATTCAGTGCATAGGATGGAGAATGGATTCAGTAATATCTGAGAAAATTAAATTTACTTTGTTGCAAGGGTGTACAAACTTTTGCACGCATCCGTTAACCATGTGCAGTGCATTCCAAATACGGATGCATTCTAATTATGTCATTAAATTACAATTTAACCACAAACACACGACATCGCTGTCCTCGTACCCCTTCACCCCCTCCTCATCCAGGCACCAAGACCTGGCTTGGATTTCCCACCCGGCTGTTTTAGCTACTGTGACAGTTTCTCTAAAACAAATTTGCCCGAGACGTCTGGACATCTCTTTTTTCGGCCACACTAATGTCTGCAATAATTGTGCAGAATCAAAACAGAACCCGATACTCTTGCGTCCCGTTTCCCGTTTGCTGAGACGAATAAAACCCCCGTCGATGTGGACAGAAACTCAATTTATCACTTTGTGTGTGTGTGTCTTCCAGATCTTAAACGCGCTCCCTCTAAGGAGACACAAACCGACAGCTGCTTTAATTAATGCAAAATACAACTCCGGTAGCTGAGTTAACATGTTCTCAGGTTTATTGAGGTTACTGCAGTACGTCACGCAGAGTCTTTGCTTTTTCTAGGAACCCCCGTTTTATTTTTTTCCGCCTTTATTTAAAATGTGCAGAGCCGTCGAGTATTTTAGCAGCATGTTAGCAGCATTCCTCTGGTGTAATATAATTTACATGTGGTTATAATATTAATATATGCGTATCATATTGTTCAATGATACCTTCGGGAATAACTAAGCTAATTTTACTGCAGGTTTTAGATGCTTTTTGGTCACTCGATCTTTGCATTAGGGAATATCTGTGCTAAAAAGAACGTCATATAATTTTAGAATAATATAAAAGCATTATAAAAAAAATAATAAAAAAGCACTGTGGCTTAGTAGTTAGAACTGTGGCCTTGCACCTCCAGGGTCGCGGTTCGATTCCCAGTTCTTCTCAGGGCTTGGTGGGTTTCCTCCGGGGTTCTCTGGTTTCCTCCCGCAATCCAAAGATTAGGCTAATTCGTGTTCCAAAATTGCCTGTAGTGTGTGAATGAGTGTGTTAACGTTGACCAGAGGTTCTACCACGCTTGTAAAAGTGGAAATAAATACAATGTTAATCACCATTGGTGTCCCCAGCCCCTAGTTGGACTACAGAGGTTCCTACTGTATCTGGATGGATGGAATAATTTAATATCATGCTGTTTGACTAGTGTGTGTAGCATTTTTCTCTTAGTTTCGGCATGGATATGATATTTCTTTGTTAGAAAAAATAAGGGCAATGCTCCAACATTTTAAACAACATTTTAACAGATTTTTCTGAAAAACTTCGGGGAAAAAAAAAAACACTTTGAGAGGCGATTCTAAAGACATGTAATTACACTCTAGTAAAAATAATTACATGCACACAAACATTCCACACTCCGTAGGTACAGATGAACTTATTCAACCATAGGTGTGTGTATATGGTTGTGCGTCTGTACAGCATTGTTAAGCCATGCGTAAGTGTTTGTCTTAGCGTATCTGAGCTCTCCTCTGCATGACGGTGTGTTAATTCACTTGATGCCCAAGATAAACGCGACGGACTGCCCAGCTGCCCCACGGTGAAATGTTTCCACGTGTTTGTTGACGCTGGAAGTGGTGGTGTTTATGGACGCCGCGCTCCAGCGACACGTGCTGGGTGGCACAGCCGTTACAGGGTCATTACTATGGTCAATGGCAAGCAAAACCGGCTAAGAGGATGTTTAACCACAAATCAGTTCGAGTCAGCGGGACGACAGCTTCCGCCGTTTCCCCTGGAGACCTATCGCATTACCGTACTAACGACTAACAGAATATATAAAAGTGTTTCATATCTAAAAAGTTCTTTTTTTCAGAAACTAAAAAAGGAACTGACGAACTCTATAATAAACAAACCAACAACAGTGATCAGGGAAAACATCCTGAGACAAACATGAGGAAGAATCCTTGAGAGATATATAAATCATTACAAGCAAGTAAAAGAGAGTGAAATGTTTAAACTGCACTGTACTCAGAGTTAGAGGTTAAAAGTTAGGTCAAGTTCTGTGTATTCAGAATCATGTTACGCACCTGCTTTAGTCCATTTTCTGAGCTCTTATTCAGGTGATGCAAATCACCTGCGTGTAACTCACACCTCTGAGAGCATCTGATTGCTCTTGAGCAGATGTGAAGACTCTCTAGGAATGCCTACTGTATATCTGGAGAGGACATGCCAGTAAGTTTAAAAAAAATAATAATTGCTGTTACACCCAAACTGCTTATGATTTTTCTCCACAAATGGCTGCAAATTCACAAGTCGTGATGAGCTTGAGCTTGGGGTAGTCATACTGTATGACCACCAAGAGCTTGGTTTGCTGGGGAATATCTCAGGGTGATTCATAGCCTGTCGGTGTGGGCTATGTATGTTTTGAGGATGCAACTTTTTATGACTGCAACTTTCATCAGCCTATTCATGGTCATTTGTGGCAGTTGATTGCAGACAAACAAACCTGGCCATGGGTTTATGGAAACCTGCTGGGACCTACGGCACAGCTACGTCAAACTGGAATTAAATAGGAAGCATAAAAAACCTAAATAAAATGCATTGCAAATGTAAAAGTCTTCCAGCAACTAATCTATTCTAGAGAGGATCTAACTATGATTGTTCAGAATACACTGGTCGTAATCTGTACCAATCTGTATCTGTAGACCAATTAGGAATCGTGGAGGCCAGTGGTGATTACCATTGTATTTATTCCCATTTTTACAACCGCACATTCACACTACAGGCAATTTAAGAACGCCATTTAGCCTAATCTGCATGTCTTTGGAAAGTGTGAGGAAACCAGATTACCCGGAGGAAACCCTAATTAGAATACCTACATTAATTAATGACAGTGGAGTAACTCGAGTAGTCCTGAGAATCATGGGTTCACTCTACACTCCATATTTATGATGGTATGTAATATCAGCAACATCCAAAAGCTTCTGTTCATGTCCCCTATTTCAGTCTCTAATGTTCTTTTGGCAAGAAAGTCAGTGGTGATAAGGACTTGGACACGATGTGACATAGGGTAGAAGTGGTCCAAGTGCTGGCTTTAAAAGGGTCTATAAATCAAGAAGGGCTTCTTAAGGTCAGTTACATGGACTGTTTAATCTGGTGGTAAGATCTTTTTGAGATACCCCTGAACCAAGGTCACCCTCAGCCACATGTATATAAATACTCTATGGTTTTTACTTTCCCCAAAAAATTTAATCCCCACGAGCAGCATTTTTCAAAAATATCTCTGGCCACAAACGAAAATATAAAGCACAAGAAAACTAAAGAGAATGTAGAGATTGACTCAATACCAGGATAATATTGTTAGGCCACTTATAGTACCCCTTAATGATCAGAAATAATTATACCACATGGAAAAACAAACCCATCAGAAAGAAGACACTGGAGGCATGACTCTGTGAAAGAGATGGACTTCCATATTGTTGGACTACAAAACTTACCCTTGTCACTTACATTTTCTATTTGTCTTCAAGTTATAAGACAAAAAGATACAGGTTGTGTAGTTAAAAAGCCTGACAATTTTCTGCAAAAAACTTTTGCAGGAAACTATTACATGACACTAAAACTGGAGACTCCTTCCATGAATGCTACTGTATATTAACAGAAATCGTAATAATCACCTCTTTTCTGTTCTCTTAAATATCAAAGTGTGTCATGTTGCATTCTCGCTTTGTATGGAAAATCAAGTGTATGGTACCGACCCAAAATCAGCTCACATTTAAAGCTGTCAATAAGACAAATATGCAACAAAAACAAAAATTAATCAGGAAGGGGCAAATAATTTTCACAGCACTGTATATATATTTAAAAAAACATATTAACAAACACCTCAAACACTGAACATTTTCGCCGCTTTTATGTTTTGCATTAGATCATTTCGACTCTTTTATCCTGGACTTGGTTAAGTGTAAGTCAGTTTGTTAACGTCATGGTAATCTCTGCTTTAAAGTCTCTCAGAGTGAAAACAGTTCACAAAGGAATAAATCACTGTGCATACCAGGACCAGGTTCAAGTCTCTCCACAGCACATTTCCTTTGATTTCATTCCAAACAACATTCCCCAGAACAACTAAACCACTTTCAGCATGTAAATTAGTATGCAGCTGCTGCCAGGAAAGCAGATTTAAACACAATCAGCGTGATGTGATGTGCAAATTGTCACCATTAAATGATATT
The DNA here is from genome assembly GCA_028565755.1 of Dinotopterus cunningtoni. NCBI lineage: Eukaryota > Metazoa > Chordata > Actinopteri > Siluriformes > Clariidae > Dinotopterus > Dinotopterus cunningtoni. The sequence continues at coordinate 24,545,660 of JAOTRS010000001.1, read as the reverse complement.
CACTGACAGATATATCACCGAGTGATAGGAAGGCATTACAGTACATCATTTAGCTCACAGCAGTGTTTCAGGCCTGCTATAGACTGGCAATCTCAACTGATTAACAATAAATTTTCCCACGGTGTTGGTGCCATTAGAGTCTAATAGTAACTGTACCATTGTATATACTGTGGTATCATGGTATCATTGCCTCAGAGTGAGAATCCAAAGGTGTGTTACAATAGATAATAATATTTAATTATTTGTCACATGTAGTTTACAGCACGGTAAAATTGTTTTTCACATATCCCAGTTGGGAAACCAGGGTCAGCCAGCTTACAGAACCCCTGGAGAAGATAGGGTTAAGGGCCTTGCTCAAGGGCTCAACAGTGGCAACGCTGAAGCTCGAACCCCCGACCTTCCGATCAGTAACCTACTGTAGTAACCCACAGCCTTGGTACAGAATTATTGAATCCTTGATTCTGATTGGTCAAAAGTGTGTTATCGTTTCTGCTGAATTGCTAAAACTAAGACTTGTATAATGGGTGCACCACATGAACAGCCTTTTAATTTCTGAAGAATTCTTAAAGCCATTTGGTGCACATGAAGTTGTACTGTGGCCATCACGGTGGTGAAACATGTAGTGTTGTCCCCTGAGATCTCAATTTTCAACCCTGAGTCCTAAGTTTTTAGTATATGACAAATTTCACATGTTCTTCTGGTGACTATATGGGCTCCTTGGTTTCCTCTCACTTCCGGGCGTCTATGGTGGCCTGTGATGGACTGAAGGCCTGATTTACGACCAGTGTATTCGCTATAGAGGCTACAAATGCACTACAACTTTGACCAGGATAAAGTGCTAACTCTCAACTGATTTAAAAGCAATTATCATTTTATATTGGAAATTAATTACTTCATCCTATATTACAGCACATTGACAAGGTGACTGTGGCACTGCATCAAGTAAAAGGTGCATATGATAATTACCATACTGTATTACCA